>JAZAYU010000266.1:0-498861 GCA_038501625.1 Corbicula japonica | reverse complement strand
GACGTTCAAGACTCGGTGAACTTATCAAACACGAAATTTATTCCTTAAAAGAACTTACCGTGTCTGCGCCTGGATGTTCCTTCCGCTCCTGGCTCTGTCGGTTTACGGGTGTACGTGGTATATGGACTTTTTTTATAGAGTTTGTTTTCGTAATTTTTTAAAGCATTATAGTGTGCACGATATACACCGACAAAGATGTGTGTTATTTATATATACATTATTTCACTTAATATAAAAGCTGTTAAAGATCTAAGTGTTCAACCTTTTCAAAACGGTAATAGTCCGCTGTATTTTTACCTTGTAATTCGCCTTTGCCACTTTCAGTATGTACTGAAACCTGAAATGAAAGTTGCTGAACTTAACGCCGGCGATCAGTTAATTGCTTACATAAAAATAAGTTACATCGGTTCTTATTTTAGTAAGAACACTGGAATTGAATGAATGTACATCGTACATCGTACATCGACAGTCCTAAAAGACTGTCGGGTATATCCACAATCGGTCATCGTTACTAACTCGATCTCTGCCATATGTGTCAAATAATCCAAACCTTGTGTTATCATCATAACAATAACAAAAATAAATAATTTTAAGTAAAAAACTGCGCTTAATCTCGTAGATCTGACGATAAATTAAAATAAAATCTTTAAAACAAAATCACAAAGAGTGTTCTTGTAAGTATAACCATCTGTTTGTTATATGTTACATGTACATCTTTAAGTATTGCTACATAAATTTTAACTTAATTGCAAGACATTAAAATACTATTGACCCACGCGTAGGTGACCAACAAACTAGGCTTTCACCGACTTACCTTTAACTTAATTTCTAATCTGTAACAAGGCAACAACTGATGTATAAAAATAAACATGATTAATTGTCCCAGTTCATCACACACGTCGGACTTTAAGTCGTATACATGTACATGTATTGGGTAAGGGAGAACTTTTTTGCTCAAAGCTCGGAAATCTCTGATTCAAACTTTCGGGATTTAAGTTCAGGGACCAGTGGAATTCGTGCACAAAATTCCAGGCGTCAAAAGTGTCGGGAACCATGTTAGCCTCAAAGTGGTTAATCACGCTATAAGCCTACGGGCGAAAACAAGCTTAAAATGCATACAATTATAGTCGCAAAATAATTTGATACTTAAAATAGATTAAACAGTGCATCATCCTCTCCACTTGCTACAGCAGGTTCTCATATGAACAAACAAGTACAACACTTCTTTGCCCTGGTGCATAAACACTAATCCAAAGCTTGACTCAACAATGTTGCATGCAAAAGCAAAAAAAAACAACATAAAAGGCAGACGGCCTCGTCAAGCAAAAAGGTATTCAGTGAGCAACCATACTAAGACCAACGTACTTTGAGTCAAATCAGCAAGAACACGGTAACGGGAATAAAATTAACAAGTCCAACTTCAACTTTTGTTTACAAGGTTCCCCCCTAGAATCAACTTTTGTTTACAAGGTTCCCCCTAGAATCAACTTTTGTTTACAAGGTTCCCCCAGAAACCTTACTAAAATTCTAAACTGCAGCTGTATTTTAATAAAGTTTGGTTTTCGGCGATAAAACTTGCAAAGTCATTCTTAATTTGTGGAACTGATATGTCTGTTTTGAAAGTATTTATGTTTAATGCGTGAAAGTTTTCGAAATTCTAATTCAGAAAATAAATGGTTTAGGCTGATAAATAAAACAATAAATTTGAAATAAATCTCTGTCAGGCATCTTTCGGCAAAAAATTAAAGAAAACATATATTGTATACAAAGACAGCGTCATCCAGCATTTTACAATTTAGAAATATTCAGGTAATTGTGCTCACTAACTGACAGTTACGCGCAAAGTTCTATGTTCAAAGTTCTAAAGACCTATATATAAAAATCTTGTTTTAGAAGGAGAGTTACATGTATTCATATATTTATTTTTTTAAAACCTAAAATTTGAATTCAATTAGCAAACACGATGTAATCGTGGTTGTACCAAATTTGCATGTAAAAATGAGAAAGTCAATTTTTTAAGCAAATCTTTAAGTCATGGTATAAAAAACAGGCTGTGTCTGGTCAATCCGACGGCTTGTTTATTATTAAAAGTCACCCTAAGGACGGTATTCCATAGTTCCGTTAGGCCGGTATTCCATAGTTCCGTGATGCGTGATCCGTGTCCGTGTCCGCGTCCGTGTCCGCGATTTTTCACTCACCACAGATATCGTTGGGTATATTCCTACCATGTCCGTGTGCGTGTCCACGACGTGGAACGGACACGGAGGTATGGAATATACCCAACGATATCTTTGGTGAATGAAAAATCGCGGACACGGACGCGGACACGGATCACGCATCACGGAACTATGGAATACCGGCCTAAGGCCGGCATTTTATAGTTCCGTGAATGTAGTCAGCGTGCCTGTCCGTGTCCGTGAGGTGCTATTACCAAAGTTCGGGCATTCTTTGCGTATATAAACGCATGAACGCTAATTATGCGCTTTTTTCAGCTGTTAGAGCCTGATAAAATGTTTCTGTCTGTAAATCACTGACTGATGTTAAGAGGTGTGATTGACAATCGAAATAAACAAAAAAGGAAACTTCATGGTCATATATTGTGTCTCGGTTGATATGAGAAATGTATTGACATCGGGAACAACTTGGAACATTCTACCATCTCGTATGAGAGCTGGAGTTTTTTGCGGAGGAGTTCTTTACTTAATTTAGATTAGATAGAGAACACATACTCTCTTTTCCCTTGTTTTTGGCGGTGTATGTGCGGGCTTTGGAGGATGGATATTCCTGATATGCATGTTTCGCTAAAGTCCGAATTAAAAGAAAACAACAACATGCAAGTTTGAAAATAAATAAATATGAATTTTGGCTTGATTTTATTTCGTAAACATGTTTGTCTATAAACAGTAAGCAGATAACAGCTAAAACATTTTATCTGTTTACTGTTTAGGTCAAGTATGATATAGAAATGTTAAGGATAATCTAAAAATAATACGAACACACACTTCGAATTGAAGAGAGATTACAATTTCAAGTCTGAAAGAGTTCATTTCATGCGTTTCCTGCTACTTGTAATTGGTTCGTTTTTGGCAGGTAAGTAGATGTTTTTTATCAGGTTATATGACGGACTCAATAAAACCGAGTGCATTTATTTCCAAATACTGTTCGTTACAGTAGTCTAATTGTCAGCCATACATATACCTTCACCGATACTAGAAGTTTAGTTTCTCTGCAAGACATACGAGTACATTATGCAAATTCAAAACATGATGAGACATTTATATGGACATGCAATTGCATTAAGAGAAAAACAAAAAATCACAAAATCGAGATAGCTTTTGTAAAAGTTATATAATAATGAAATCGACTAAAACAGCTGAAATCTCTTCTGTTTATCAGCTCAGCTATTGCATGTTTGCAGAATCGCATAAAATTGTTCACAACATAAGAATCCACATTTAAAGGAGACACAAATCTTTGTTCAAGGACAACATGTCCGCTTCTGACGAATTTGTGACTTTTGGTTTCTCCTACCTTGAAGTGAATGCCTATGGTCCCCAAAGGCATGTAGGGAATTTAAAGGAAGTAAACTTGATCAATATAATTTTGTTTCACGTTTTAACAATAAGCATCTAATTTAAACAAAGAAATTGAACGACTATGATCGATGTAGTTAGATTAACTATTATGTTCAGTGCAAAACAACTTTAAATTAAGTTTTATTTATCCCTTTTTGCAATTTCATTCAAATCCGGAGATGTTGACTGTAAACCCGGAGATCAGGAGAATTAACTTAACATCCTGAGATTTTGGATAAAATCCTGAGGTTTTGGATAAAATCCTGAGAATTTCGATAAAATCCTGAGATTTTGGATAAAATCCGGAGATTTTGGATAAAATCCGGAGATTTGGTAGACCTGGAATCTTGGCTTAGTGTACAGTACTGTGAACGTTTAAGGTTACAAACAAAACGCACGATACACGAAAAACGGACGCACGATAAACGATAGACGGACGCACGATACGCGATAGACGGACGCACTATACACGGTATACGCACGATACACGATACTGCCGATTCATATAATTTGGGTACGAGATATCTCAAAATTTGAAAATGTTATGAAAATATAAGATGAATGGTTGAAATTCAATGATTTAATTGAATATGTAAGTAACTTATTCACGTTGTACGATAAAATTAAAGACACACGATGCACGTTACACGATATACGGACGCACGATGCACGGTAGACGGACGCACGAAACACTTTAAACGGACGCACGATACACGATAGACGGACGCACGATAGACGCAAATTTTGTAACATTAAACGTTCACAGTACTGTAGTTGAGATTCAAAAACGCAGTTATAAGTGCTTTGCTTATTACGAAAACGTCGCTCCGTACTATGATAATTTGATTATGCAGTGATGTTTTAAAAAGTGTACGTTATGATCATACGGCTCTGCTTAGACACTATCAGAAAAGCCGTCGATGCGGATCTTGATATATCTATAAATGCCACTAATGACACTAAATCTATAAAACGGAATCTTATGTTTTACAATTGTAATCCGTGACAACAAAACATCTCTTCTCAGTCATAACTTGTTATTCATTTTCAGTGATAGTCGAGTGTGAATTCTATAATGATCCCCGTGATTACTCCGGATACGCTAAATTATTCTGTATGACGTCAGCTCATGTTGTCTGTCATGAGGAGCGATGTTACTGTACCTATGGAAACGGTAACTTTATGTTCTTACCTTCCATTTTGATATTTTAATGTACTCTTAAGGCCTCCTCACACATAGGCGAAAGCACGCCGACGTCAACTTGCGTATTCTGGCAAATAGTACTTGAGCAGTATTCGTTCCCATTCGTATATGTACGTTGTACATCGTTGGTAGTGTTCGTATGAGTGCGTTTATGAGCGTTACCGATCGTTGCGATTAGGCTAGATCGTCAGAAAATTTTGAACATGTTCAAAAAATTGTGGCGAATAAAAGTTTCGTCTGTGATTCGTATACATTCGTTTCAATACGTTAAACAATCGCAAAGCCTTCGCATAGCTTTCGTCAACTTGCGTTAGAGTTACAGATGAGGAGACCTGGGAGATGGAGGAGAGATCGCAACTTGGACTGACTGTCATTATCAGGTGCTACAGCACAGCAAGCAAAGTAATGGGAAGTTGTGAGAAATCAAATGTTAACTCAAAGTCTAATTCAAATAATGGAATGTACCAAAATGTAAATTTCAAAATATTAAGAAAAGTAAAAAAATAATACATTAAAAAAAACCTTATTTAAGATTTGGAAGCCGATTGTTAATACACATCAGAACTTTGTAATAATAACAAAAGTGTAGACATATATCAGTTGCCGCCTCTCCGATAACTCCTATTAAAAGGGATAGAAGAACATACAAAATATAAATAATCTTTTAAAAAATATGCCTACAAGAGACGTATACTCACAAATTTTCTTTCAAGAAAAAACTGAAATTTGACCCACTTGGTTTTCTCCAGTCTTGTTTAGCGTCCGTTTACGGCCGGATGCGGAAAAACTCTTTCGTAAAGCAACGGACGGCATCGGAAGCGTGCGCAAAACTGCGTTTCGGTTCGCATGATTGCGTTCGTATTCGCTAAAGGAATTAACACAGATTGTTTGCGCGACCCAACGCATTTTAGCGAGAAACAGTAACCCTTCGGCACCCTTCGTAAATTATCAGCAACTAATAGTTCCCCTACGTTTGCCTTTCGTTATATTTCAAATTATGTAATAAATTTTCGAAAAGTTTCGTTCAAAATTCGCAAGTATTGACAAATTTACCCAATTCGTCATGCTGCGCTGAATGGATTCGCCTATGTGTGAGAAGGACTTTAGTATTTAAATACACTCGGTATGTTATTATACTGTAAGTAAATCCATCATTGATACTGTTAATTAATGCATTGTTGCAAGAATGCGAACGTGCATGCGTCCGTGTTTGTGTGCGTGCGACCGTACCTTCCCATCCAAAAACTCAAAATCCAACTTAAAAGACCCACAGCTAATCCCCTTTCGCCTCATTCTATCCGGACCTTTCCTCCTTCTCTCCCCAGATAGCAGGCATTCCTTTGCACAACGTTTGTCCAACAAAATATTGCCAACAAATGATTGTGTAGGTTGGCTCAACTTTGGTTCATCATATTTCGTCTACTGTTTATGTATATAATCGAAACGTTTGACCAATATATGAATCTACGCGTTTGGTAGGCCAATAATTAAAATTAAATTAAGAGAATCGACACAATTTACCGTAAAGCGGGTTATATTTGCGGGTGCAATAATTCTGCGTTTATGCGGTCATTGGATGAAATCACAGAAATAAATCCAGCAGAAAAAAAAATCCAGCAAAAATGTTATTCGCAAAATATCCTCTCATTTTCAAACTAAAATCACAAGATTTGCTATTTTATGTTATAACAGAAAGGCTCTTTTTTTACCAATTTCGAAACATTATTTATTTTTCAGGTCCAGAATGCATAACAACAAGCGACTGTCCAGAATGCTCTGGGGAAAGCACAGCTCAGCATTGCATAAATAATCGCTGTGTATGCATACATATACAACTATGAAAACCTATGATTTTTCATAAACAGAGTGGCTTTTATTCACAATTAAACGAAACCGTTTAAACTATTCTACCTCCATATGCGGTGAGGAGGAAAACACTGGTAAATAATGAGTCCTTCATTCGCAGGTACTGCAAGCCAAAAGTCAAGCGTTGGTAAATTTAGTCGCAGGTTGTGCTAGCCTTATCGTTATCTGAACAATGTCTGTCTCATATTAGGGCAAAACCCAAAACCCTTGTAAATGTTAACCGATTACAAGATTTTTATGTCTTCCGTTTCAGTCAGCAGAGCAGATATGGAAACTTACAGACAGAAGATTTGAATACGGTGAAAATGTTCGAAACCTCATGTTTAAGCTTCACATGGACCAAATTCTGAGAGAAGCTAACGTTGTATACGTACGAATCTTTGTGATTTTTAGGTTAATGTGCACTGCAGCCACGGTGACGTTCATCTTTTGCCCAGTCACATGTGCCGTTTTTATCAACCTTCTATAACGATGTGCAAACTTAGTTTGGCAATTGAGTTTCATGGGAAAAAGAGTTATTTAGCCATTTTGTACTTAAGCCCAATCGCAATACAAAGCATAATTTTGACAGTAAGATCTTACAGTCCAAGGGAATTGGCATACAGTTTCTTTTTGGTGATCCGGTGATAGCTGTATCATAATTTGTGATCCGTATCTAAAAAAGATGAAAAGGGAACTTTTAATAAATACCAGTGATCGGTTACCTGTGTCATGCAGTGATGAAAACCTTAATCAGGCTTTTATTTATTTATTTTTTTTTTGGGGGGGGGGGGGGGGGGGGCGGGAGTGTCACGGTCAGTTCGATCGGGAGCGTAATTGGAAATGAATGGCTTTGCACTGTCGCTGTCGCTGTCGCCGTACAGGTCACCTCACAAGTAGGGACAACGACATTTGAAAGCCACCAAACACGAGAAATGGTCAAGATATTGCGGGCTCGGTTTGATTTAACCTCTCCATGTGCGGAAAAAAACTCACGCCGCCTAGCCCCGGATTGTGCGCAACTCAGTTTAATATTGACAATTTATTGGCAAAGGGGCTTTGCATTAACTAGAAATAGAAAACGTTTGGGGAAACTCAAAGGAACCTACCCACAGTGCGTTCAACATGGTTGTTAGTTCGAACCACGGATTTATGAAAGTCAAAGTTAGCTGAGCTGTTTAGAACGATCTTATTTAGGTTCATGTTCTGTTCCGTTGATTCCATCAAAGCGTAAATAGATCGGTGTCAGCTATTCTTCGCAAAAAATACGGCTAATATTCCAGTTTCGATCGTTCGTGGTTTGCGTCGGACACAGAAACCGGACAGTATCGTTCTGTGACGCGTTAATAAGTCTATTCGTTTGTTGGTTTTGCTCTCGGTAATGGCATGTAGTCACGGCTTTCATATCCATAAAATCAATTATCATGTGCCTGAACTATAAGTCCATTTTGTTCCTGGTTAGTGTCGAGTCATTAAACCTGGCGATATCGGTTTTGAGACTCGCTCACAACAATAATCAAGCGCTAGTTTGACTCCCGGACATGCAGGTCGTCAAGATATGGAAGATGCCTTAAATCGGCTCCAACACTGGGACCCAGTCGTT
This sequence comes from Corbicula japonica, assembly GCA_038501625.1. Taxonomy (NCBI): domain Eukaryota; kingdom Metazoa; phylum Mollusca; class Bivalvia; order Venerida; family Cyrenidae; genus Corbicula; species Corbicula japonica. The sequence goes on along the minus strand of JAZAYU010000266.1, from coordinate 490,634 downwards.
CCCTTAAACTCTCCAAAAACAAGTGTCATGGCTACCTTCCACGCCACTAATCCATTAATATCGGCAAATATGGGTTTAGCCACGACTTGCCAAAAATTCCATGTCGCCGCTCAAGATGGACCTGAAAGTCACCTTAACTCAGGTAAATAAAAGTCACACACCAATTTACGTCTATGTTACAAGTGTTACATAGAGGTGAACATTGAAGTTTAGTTAAAAAAAACTGAATGTAACATTGTTACAACATTGTAAATAAGTGATTGAACTATACTGAAAAGGTGCAGTTAATTCACTACAACAAGTAAGTTACATGTATGTAAGTGTTATACACAGGTTGCATTGATGTTAAAAGTTTTATATTTACACCTTTATTTCCACTGCTTCAATATCCTTTACCGGACGAGTGAAGGTCAATCTTCAATGAACACCGTTAGCCTTATCACCGCGCAATGGTAAAGGAATGCCCTGGTGACGTCATGAAATCCCCGCTATTTTTATAATTGTTGCTAATTTTAGATAGCTCTTCCTGGAATGTTGCTATTTTTAGATTACTTTTATTTTTAGTTGCTTTTATACCCCTCAAACCGGAAGTAAACAAGTTTACTTATATGACATCATCAATAAGCATGTTCCATTTTCTAGAATTATCATTGCTTGAAAATAACGCATTAGCCTTTTCTAACTTTCCGCCAAAATAACGGTTTTTACTTAGACTATCATTTACTCGCATAGATAGTACTTGCTGTGATACAAATTTGATGTTTGTTGTGAAATATTAGGTTTTTCTGTATATAAATGTTTGAAAAAACGGATGAATGTGTTCAATAAACATGGAACTATTTTTGGTCGTAGTATAATTTTTTTAATTTGAGTAAATAGGCGGACCAGTCCAAATGCCAAACCCGGGGTAAGAAATGTTTTAAACAACATTTCGAAATAAGTAAAAAGTATATATTTTATATTAAATTTAGAAACAAAATGATAAAATGATGTGTAAATATAAGTAATAAATTTCGTGTTTGATAAGTTCACCGAGTCTTGAACGTCATTAGAGCTGGTTAAAGCTCGCGTGGATTCCTTCGGACTCCACACACTTTAACCAGCCCTAATGACGTTCAAGACTCGGTGAACTTATCAAACACGAAATTTATTCCTTAAATATACTATTAGGTGTATCGAAAAAAATGAAATATGCATATCTAAAGTAGAAAAAGTGCGCATACTTTAATAAGAGAATTAATTTCAAATAAGACATCACAAACAGTTTGCGAAAGAGAAACCATTGGAACGGTCAGTGACAACCTTGTTTAAATCAGGTTCTAGGGTGCACCAACCTCACACTTGCCCCAATAAGTTTTTGTATGAACAAACACGAACGTCTTTGTAAAATAACTCCAACTCACCAATTCATTCGACAAAGTTGCATGCAAAAGCACACGAACATATGCAACATAAAAAGCTAATTTCAAAGCAAGAGGGCTGATACTCAATTACCTAATCAGATACCAGAGCATCTGGAATCAAATCTGAAAGAACACTATGACAGGAAAAAAAACAGACTGAACTTCAGGGTTCTTTTACAAGATTTCCCTATAAACCTTTAATACCACAAACCATTAACGTAAAAAGGGGGTCACCGCCTTGGAAAGGTCAGTAGCAAAGTTGTTTGCCACTGGGGGGTTTAACGGTGGAAGGGGATTATGAGTTTATGCAGGTGTATTTCAAAACCGAATTTTACAATATTATAGCATCATGTATTATAAAAGAATCGTTTGTGAATCGAACGAGGGATACCTTGTTTGTTGTCTTTTTTGTTACAGAAGTAAAACAATGATTCGTTTGTAAACAAATTGATACTGTGTCTTTGATTTGGACCAAATTCTTGTTCTAAATGTTGTTGAATGGGTAATATTAACTTTTCCCCAATCCTTCCATAAATGGTCGGTATGCCAGTTTTATAAATAAAACCACGGAAAATAAAACCTGAAAAAATATTCTATTAGTGAAATTATATTTTTCCGAAGTGATTGGTATTTTTCAAACTGATCATGGATTCGTTTTTTTTATAATTCAGTATTTACACACCATTTAATATTTACCTATTAAATGAAGGGATTTACTAATTTTTAAATAATTATAATTTTAACCACTATCCCGCGCGATCGATTTAACCCTTTCCTTCATATATACGCATTTTTACGCATGTGCGACCAGTGAAGATCCAGATCAGCCGGCACACCCGTGCCGTCTGATCAGGATCTGCACTGGTCGCATTTTGGTAAGATATAACCTAATGAATCAAAAAGCGAACAGTTAAGATCCTGTTCAGACGGCACGGATGTGCCGGCTGATCTAGATCTAAACTGTTCACCCTAGCAATAAAGGTGTATCTAAACAGGAAAGGATTAATCAATTCCTCAGTGAATTTTATCTTATCACAACTGGTAAATTATTTTTTCGCGATACCGACAGCCTCGCTATACAGCCTGGTAAAGCCGTTGCCATTGATTACACATGAATTGTTTGCCTGGACCGTAGAAACCTTGACAGTAATCGACTCTCCGGGGCTCAAAGCATCGATCCCTAAACATAATCCCGAGATATAGTGGTTGTAAGGAAGGCTATATGCTGATATTAGACATCTGATCGACTCTGTTGTCCCATAATACACAGTGAGATAGCAGTAGGATGGATGTTGCACCAAAACTTGCAAGAAAGTCCTCACAAGTAGAGAATTTAATTGCGAGTTGGTATATGTATTCTTTATACCACATCCGCCAGCATCCGAGCGTGTGACTTGAAAAGGAAGTTCTGTTCCAGCGGCGTAGGCCTTGTCCTTGAGTGCTTCATAAACCATAAGGGTACTGTAGCAGAACGGAGACTGCGTGTCTGGAAAAGTAAAAAGGACAACTAAAACAGTGTGGTTTGCATGAAAATATAAAGACAGACTATATTCTTTGCACGCGGGATTAGGATAAACTAGTTTTACTAAATGGGCACCATCATTTAATTTGTTATTATAGTACATGTATGATACCCGAATCAAAATCATACCGGCACAAAACGATTTAATGAAAGTCATTCGCCTTCACTCCTGCTCCCACGACAAATCTTATGCTCAATCTCAACTGATGTATTCATATTCTAAATTATCCTATAAAAGGTGTTTTAAATAATCAATATGCATTTCTGCAGAGTTACACCAAGTATTGTCGAGAAAATTCGGAATATATGTTTGAGTTCAACCTCAAATGTTTGAATGTGTACTCAACGGTTTTTAAAGTTTTTATGAAAACAGAAAATAAAATTGTAAACAACATATTTTTCAAATGAAAATTTAAACAACGTGGTCTAGATCGTAAGAGAGATAAGATTTAAAACTGGTCTCCAGATTTAGTTTGATGATCTTTGGCAAAGATGATGATTTATAATATTCTCAATCCCGTAAGCCCCAAGTGATCAGCATTTTAAAACTGTTGTTTAGATAAAATATGTTTGTGATATTGGAGCCCGTTCATTGATTTAACTAATCTTAAATTATAGGACAAATCTCAAATCTGTAGTGCTAGTGGCGATAGATACATGTAAGTATCATACTTTAACCTATCGGAGTTCAAATGCTGTGTAAACAAGATGTAATATTATAGTTCGACAGCTAAGATAAAAAAAGATGTGTGGCATTACATAGCAAAATATATAATTTCTGTACTCAATAATATTCTATGAGAAGCTTTTGTGAAATCTGACGGACGATGTTTTCTACTCTGTTCACGTTCGGGTAACAATGCACTGTCTAAACAACACTTTGTTTTCTTAAAAAAAAATGCTAAACCTGCTTTTGGTCGTAATCTAAGATTCTTTATAAAAGCAACTTTGAAAATGTATTGTATTGATTCTTTCATACACAACCATCATAAATTGGCTTACCCGTTATATTGATAAGGTGTTGAAACATTACCATTTTCTGTACAAGCTGCCATACACACTTAAATTTTAATCCTACTTCTTTAATTTTTGCAATGTGAGATTTAAGTTTTGATAAAAATGAGTACAAAGGCATTTACACTTAATGTAACTAATAGATGACAAAAGAATAAATGTGTTATTTTTTTCTCCTTACAATTCTTCAAATGGATTTCATATGCACTTATCATGAGGACATTTAAATCAATTTTTGTATAATGTTTGTGTTTAAATGTAACAAAGAATTTTTATAATGTTCAGGTTTAACTATTTTTCTGTTCTAACCTTTCTTTATTTAAAATAAAGATGCATTAATAACATTATTTTATGTTAAATTTTATTGAAATGCATTCTGCCGTTAGAGAGTTTTTGATAATTGTCTTTTTATCGATGACACTGCAATGACGCCCTGGATAAGATGTTTCTATTTGCGCAAAACATTAACTTACATTATTTAATATTTATACTTTTGAGAAAAAAAAGTTGAAAGCAAAACATTTGGAAAAACGAAGATGTGATTTATTAACACCTGAATGTTTTTAAATAATATAATTATGCTTAAAATTTCAACACTTAATGCTTTTTTAATATGCTCTACGAATTTGTTATTATATTATATAACTTGAATAAATCACTTACATGCTGGTTTCCAGAAATAAGCCAAAACTAAGAACACGGCAGTGGTCCTAACAGTGTTCATTTTCAATTTTCCCCCTTCAAACATCCACAAAATAAATGCGCACATTAAACTGTAATGGTAAATATATAATAAACATGTTTTTATAAAGCAAGTGTTGTCGCCCCGCAACGTGATTTTGTCTTACCTTTTGTAAGTGACATTATCTCCTTTTGATTAATGTGTTTTCTATGTCTTTTTGGCTTTTTACTAATACATTTTGATCTTCGTTTGAACATCGAATTTGCAAAATAATGCGTCAATGGAAAGAAACATTGGTATTATGTGCATTTAGTGAGATTGCTGTGCATGCCGTATAAGTACCTTATCGTTACTAAAAGGCTTTGTATTTATTCTTCTGTTTCTGCATCAACTGCTGTCGTTCCCTCATTATTGTGCATTACACTATAAGACCCCGTCTTGTTTATAGAAAACACTTAATACCCGCTTATGTTGGATGAAATATATGATTTGCATGTCTGGTGTTAATGTTCATCTTAGATAGATGTATTTTTCGCATTAAGTGCACTAATTTTATATAATATATACATGTACTTAATGTTAACATCTAACCAGAGTTCTTTTTACGATTATTAATTACTGTATACAAATTAAATGACGAAATGCACTTAGAAATGTTTCTTGAAATCTACCTACTTCATATTAAGTTAGTATTACCGTTTATATTAATTTTTTATCATGAAACTTCACGTAGTAAATGTCAATTGTCAAATATAAAAATAATTATGTTTATTTGTAAGGATATCTTTGATTTCACGAAAAAGGTGTTGTTCTGTTTTGTTCTAATATTTATGTAAACATAAATCGATCCGTCGCGATACTGATTCTTTGCCTCCGAAGGTGATAACGAGATACATAAATTAGCATCTTTTTAGTATTCTCCCTATCCATCTTCGTTTTCGTACATGTACTAAAGTCAAACTTGTATTAAGCAGCAAAGGGAGTGAAACAAAGTTGCTTTTAAATACAGGTGGCTGTTTAAGACAGGTGGTGCATGCAGGTGGCTGCTAAGGCAGTTTCAACTGTATAATGTAAAACCTAAGCCTGGTTCCAGAACCACTGTTATATTATAAAGCAATGTAGAAAAAGATTTTCCTATAAAGGGTCTAAACATGGCTGAGGAACACTCCAGACCTGTCAATAATTAATTGAATGGCTGCAATTTACAGAATGGCGAGACCATGACATTTATTAAGCATGTTTATGTTTAATCTTAACGCCAACATCGTTCCCTAGATCCTTGCAAAAACTTCTATAATGAATCTGTTTTCATTCCGCTTAATTCGGTTTCACATTTCAGTTTGATAACGCAGCAGTGTAGTACCTGCCTTGTGGTAGCTGTGAAAATTCTTCCCATACATCAGCGTTTTAGTAAATCATTTCGGTCTTTAACAGACTTCGAACATGACCTTTCTGTTTCTCATTTATAATACTACATGTATTCATCGGCTATTTTATATACCCTCATTTACGAAAAATTTGGATATTGTACCGTTACAACTGGGATTTTCTTTCTACTTCTAGCATTTAACTGTGATTCGCTGTTAACCCCAATACAACATTCAGAGTAAAAATCAGTGTTATTTACCGAGCCCCCCCTCCCTCCCCTTGATGGTAATTTCTAACCATGCATGATGTCAATCATTGTGGGTGACTATATAGGCATATCTGGGGAAATACGGATATATACTGTGTCTTTCTCTTGCATGGCTTGCTAGACTATTCCACTTTATTTGTACGGCTTTGGGTTTACCTATACATTAAATTTATCACTACATCATGTGTTAAGTGCCGCGTGGCGGCTGTTAAAAGTCATCCCGTACTTCACTCTAGTGGAGTTATCCGTTTAAATTATTCCCTTGATGGTTATACGCTTATTTCAATTATCCTAGCTCAAATTACGATATTCAAATACTGATAGTTCGCGACCATTGCAAAAAAAAACAACGAAACACGGCTATCGTCTCCAGCGCGCACATAAGGTAATTAATAGCTGATAAAGCTTTAGATTTTCTAATGTTTAACAACAAAAGAACGTACTTATACTTCTAACAAAGTAAAATGGTTTAAGCGACCGCTTCCAAATATTGAGGTAATGCGCTGCCTCCGAACGGCTCCCATTATTAGTTTGAAACTATATATCATTTGCAGTTCACGGCCGCGTTGTTTGTGCAGTGTGGCGGCCGTAGAAGTCTCCCCGTGCAAAATACGTCAGTACTATTTCCAGCATATTCGATTACCGGTGTCACATAATGATCATCACGGCTATTGGGAATACCCTTTTCTAGGCGCTGCCGGAGCATGGGTTAAAAGTATGGACCTTTATATCATTAATAAGTCAGTGTTGTCCGAGTTAGAAAGCTTCTCGCAGCTGTGTTTACCATTATTGAATTTCATTATCACTATTTCTTTAACAAAATAGTGTGTACTTTTAAGTATTATATCTACAAAATATAAATGATAGTTTTAAGCGACCACAATGTTAACATTTTAGATTTGAATTACCTTTCCGAAGTCTGTAGAACACTACAACGTGTAAATGTAAAAGGTAACACACTTTAATTAAAAAAAATAAATTGTATTTTCAAAATACAAACAATTAAAAACATCATAAATCACTTAGTCAACAACAACAATTATCAAAATGAAAGAACAAGTGAACATTTGAAAAGCAGCAAAGAGGAAAGGAGCAATGTATTGAGATCGAATAAGCTATCTACTAAGGCACGACATTGACGTTGGGTGTGTTATAATGAACAGTTGAATCAATGTGGAAAAAACACTGTAACATTGTTTATCTTTGTAAAAATAGATAAAAGGGGAACTTTGAAAGTCACCGAAAACGAAAAATTATGAAAATAGTGCAGGGTCGGTTTGGTTGAGCCTGTTCAAGGGCAGTAATGGAAGTGCATATTACTGCCCACGCCGCCTAGCCCCGAATAATAAAGTTATAACTAAAGTTATAAAGGTTATAAGTTATTATGTTATAACTAATATAATTTTGAATGAACCAGGCCAGGTTTTGTTTGAAATTCTTCCAATATATCCTTGTAAAATAGCTTTCTTGCTAAATAACATTAACCGTATGATAAATAGACCTTTATATATTAAGATGCTAATTTTCTGAAATATGATATTTTTATAGCGTATTTAAACATTTCAAATGTTTTCCGTACACACAAAAGGTTTTTATTTTTATTTTAATATGCATATTTATAGAAAATAGTACGGACCAACGGTTATTTATTTCCACGTTTCTCTGTGCTTGTAGTTTTATAATTCTTTAAAATGAATTACAATTTACACGGCTACATTTATAAACTCCCAACACATACTCAAACTGTAAAAAATGCTATCATATCAAAAATACACCACACTCCTGTATTAAGGGAAAGTTAACCGAGATGTTAACTCCTTGGGAAGGTCTGTCGCAAAGCATTTATCAACTGGGCGTTTAAATCAGTTTAAATCGTGTTCTAGGTGACATCTACCTCAGACATGCTCACTTGTTTCATCTTGCTCATGTGAACAAAAAGGTGAAATATGCATATCAGGAATCGCCACATTCAGAAAAAACAGCCTCCCACACAGTCAAGAAGAAGAGAGGGAGAGAGCATTGTTAATAAAATGATCAGTTTCAAAAGAGACACCACTAACAATTAACAAAAATGAGAACTCGAGGGATTACCGCCTTGGAACGGTCAGTGGCAAATGAAATTACTAGTTTCTTAAGTAAATTTTCTCGAAAACAACCATACCTTATCAAGCGTAATGGATATGTACATTTGTATATGGAATCACTTGCTTTATTTGTTCGTCCTGTTAGAAAAATAATTAAACCATTAATGACCACATCTTTTTTCTTCATTTTTAGAAGAACAAAATAGAAATCATAAAATTATGTTGAAACAAGAAATATCTTTAAAATATAAAGATAAACGGCGTTGATGGAAAAGATTTATATATACATGTATATAAGAAAGAAAGAAATACAGAGAGGCAAAGCAGACACAGTTTAGTTATTTTATTTTATTTGTTATAGCTGTTGACGAACCCTCCCTGCCTTCTTAGTATGACTTAGAGATTAAGCGACCGAATCATGACAACTCATAAATTTATTGAAAGTGTCTTTAAAAAAAATGTTGAAGCTGTTGCAACAATTTCATACAGTGATAACAAGTCGATTAAAGAGGCAAAATATTCAGTTTCAATAAAATACCTCGTGTAGAGTGAGAATTCAAGATGAATAAATGTCCTTGAAATTTAATAAATATAAATAATAACAGCCTGTTACAAGAGCGAAATCTACCAACTTTTACGTATATTAAGTTTAAAAAAAGTGTCCGTCCTGAGTATTGAACCCGGGGCCTCCGCTTGAGAGGCGAGAGTGTTAGCCACTACACTACAATAAACTTGTCTTACGAACTTGAAATTAACAATCAGTATCAAAGGAACTAGAAATGAACCAGTAAGAACTAGGAATATCTACACTTCTCTTTCGTTTTACACTGTGTATTGTATGCAAGTGACACCCAAGAATATTCCATATAATATTGTATTTAAGCCATCAATATTGACTTAACTGGTTACTTAAATCGTAAATATGTTTTTCCTCCAATAGAACACCCAATAACAACCAATCTAATTAATCTATTTGTTTTTGCCGCTGCATAATAATAAAATCCCACTAGATACCTCTCCAGCCTGCTAGATGCCTCTCTGGTGTAAATAGCTACCAATCGAAATAGTTTATTTCATTTTCCCTCTGCATAATAAGAGAATACGAGTATTATTTACAACATTTCATTGGTCGAAAAACTAGGTCAAAAGTGAGCTTAGACAGCTAACGCCGAAAAAGAAAACTATAACCATCAGTAATCCTTGAATTTTGTTGATTTACGCACTTAGTCATGTCCCATATTTGGGACGCCAGACACTTGAGTTATCAAAATTAATTAAATTTCAATTTTTATGAAATTTAATTAAGAAAAACAAGCATGAAAAGAGTATTTTTGCATGTTTATTAGCAGTGTATTAACTTCTGCATATGCAGTGAATGTTTTTCCTGTATAACGAACATTTGTGGGGAAGTCCAACTTTGACATTAATTTACGCAAATCCACGTTGACTTTCCCCCCACAAAATCACACCTTCCCTGTGAGTTGGTTAGAGCTATACATTGCGATCATGGCTATCTTGGAAGAGAGCGGATGATAATACCCCAAAAATGTTTACGACCTACACACCAGACGTCCCCACACTGATCAATGTAAATACCACAATCCATTTCTATATGTGTTACATATTTCCCATCTAAAAGCCAGCAGATCAGGCTGTAATTTATATTTGTTGGATAATCTGTACAGGATCTGTACTCCATCCCCATATCAGTAATACATGTAAATGCAAACAGCTCCCAGAGCAATTGTTTGATTCGAATCTCATTTCTGTATGTCATTTGAGTTATTTGTTGATCCACATGTTAAACAACAACCTCCTACCCATCCCCATACTCCCATGCGCTGTATTGACTATACTGGCTTATTAAAAGCCTGTGTAATCTTCAGGAAAGTTTAAAACCTCATTTAGAGTGAATCTGTGAACAAAATACAATATAAGAATAAAACATTCTGATTTGATACAAATACATATACAATAATATCACATTTTGAATACGTATGTGCCTAGCAGGGTTTCACTACTCGTACTTGTACTTACTCGAGTACCAATTTTCAAGTACTCAGCAGGACTCTGTACAATATCTTAAATTACGAGTACAAGTACTCGTACTTACTTAAGTACAGTCGAAAAATGGTCAGTACTTATGAGTACTTTACGAGTACTATATGAGTACTTTCACACTTCGATGAAAAAATATGAATTAAATAAAACTTCACCTAAAGAAGCGTACATAAAAATGGAATGGTAAGAAATAATTAAATAATATAATGTTATTAATCAAGTGAATTCATATTGGCGTTGTTATTGGGCCAAGGGTAGTCATATTGGCCCGAGGCCGCAGGCCGAGGGCTAATATGACTGCCCGAGGCCCAATAACAATGCCAATATGAATTCACTTGATTAATGACAATTTTATTAATTAACAAAATATCCATGGTTCTAGACGTTAAAATTACTAATTTACCGGTCTGAAGAGATGATCATGAAGTGTCAGCTCTGATTGAAATGTTTAATCTTCAATCTACGATAGTGACCCGGCTGGTTTAAGCTACCAAGGAGATGCAGATATAAAGGTTGTTTTGTTTTGAATACAAAAATAGCCTGAACATTACTACACACTGTGGCAGCCATGTCTCTTGTTCATCCAGTCTGAATTAAGTATTTATCCAAATATCCAAAATAAGTTCACTTTCTGGCACATTCCATCCACGACTTCTACATGTAAATACTGAATTTAACATGTCTGTAAGCTATCCAAACGCTCAATAGACTTTCTTAAATGAAGAGTAATCCCTTAAAATTCACTGTCTTAGTTTCAAGAATTCTTGCTGCAGACATCCGCGTTGTTGTTGTACTAGCGAGTTAAATAAACTCGAAGATTTTTATTACACAGAAATAAATCACCAAAAGCGGCAACATAGACTTATCCTCTGTCGCTTTGCTTAAATGCATCTGGTGTCCAAAGTCACACTATCTATTATCATTTTTATCATTTTTATTAATAAAAACTCGAACTAGAAATTCCAAAATGGCGGCATTTTTATTTTTAAAAGGAAGTGATTCAATTCATATTGGACCAGTTCATTATCCAATCAGAATCATGCGATTTCATATTGGCTCAGTAAAACCCGTATTGGCCCAGGTTATCTCGTATTGGCCCAGTTGAGTTTTCATATGAATTGGGTGTAAGCCATATAAGGTGGACTGAATTGTACATATTGTGTCAATATTATTTTAGTTAATTAATAATATCACATATTGGGCAGGGAACTTTTGTATATGCTGTTACACAAATAAACACTGAAACTCAAGAACAATATAGTGCTGTTGCTGCAACTGATAATGAAAACTGCAAAAATAAGGTTTTTGATTTCTGCAAGAAAGTCTTGAAAATGAAAAGCCCTGAACAAAATATAAAAATAGTAGTTGCCCACAGAATAGGAAAGTTTGTGCCAGGTAAAATTAGACCAATAGTGGCAAGGCTTGAACCAGAATCAAAAGCAATGATCAAAAAGGCCCTTAAATCTGTTAAGCTCAAGGAAACACCATACAATGTGTCTGATCAGTTTCCTCAAGAGGTCAAGGACAAGAGAAAGGCCCTGATACCTGATCTTGTGCCTCTTACGGCAAGAGGGTAAAACAGCTTTTATCCGGAGAGATAAATTGGTTATCCTTCCTAACAGAGGTTTTCTCAACACTGCCCCACATGAGTTTGACTAGGGAGATGGAGAAAAGTGGAACCTCAGAACCCTGGCATGGAATGTAGAAGGCTTACAGAATTGCCTAGATGATGAGGACTTTATTAATTTTGTAAATAATTATGACATTATTTTCTTTTCAGAGACGTGGCAACGCCAAACATCAATTTTTGAAATTAAAAATTATGACTCTATTTCTGTGCCAAGACCTGAAAGTTTACATGTAAATAATAGAAGAGGTCATGGTGGTGTTTCTTTGTTTTATAAATCTAGTATTAAAAATGGTATTATTTTTGAAAGTAATAATTCAATGGGTTTTATCTGTGTTAAACTCTGTAAGTCCTTCTTTGGAATGGAAAATGATATTTATCTTTGTTGTATATATATTCCCCCTAGTAACTCTGTGTATTACCACTTACCTGAAATAGATTATTTTGAATTTTTAGAACAGCAAATAAGTAAATATTCATTACTGGGTTATGTAAGTGTTATTGGTGACCTAAACGCAAGATGCGGAAATAAAAGCGATATTTTAGATAACATTTTTGATTATGGAAGATACATTGATGTCATTGACCAGGACCCAAGTAGTATAACAAACCAAAATTTTCCAAAAAGGCATTCAATGGACAAAAATATTAATACTTCTGGAAACAAATTAATTGACTTATGTTTAAGTAGTAACGTCAAAATAGTTAATGGTCGCATTGGTTCTGACTATGGAATTGGTAATTATACGAACATGTCTCATAATGGAAGCAGTCTAATAGATTATGCACTATGTACATCTGACCTTTTTCCTTATATAGTTGATTTTATTGTACATGACATCCAAACTTGTTCAACACATGCCCCTATTGAAATTATCTTCAGTACAAATTATAATATGGTTACAGAAAATGATACTTATGTAATTTCTAGCAAACTTAAGTGGAATGATGAAAAAGAAGCAGAATTTATAAATGAAGTCAATAAAGGAATTCAATCTATGAATAACATAGTGCATTTGATTGATACATCAGAAATGGATATTACTCAAGGTATTGATAAAATCTCGTCATTCTTAGTAAATACAGCAAATAGCATATTTGGTTCAAACAATCAAAATAATAGTAAAAAGTTTAAAAACAAAAAATATAAAAGTCCCTGGTTCAATAGAGAAAGTGAAACTGCAAGACAACAGTTTAACACTGCAAAACATTCATATAAAAATAATAAATGCCACAGAAATAAATCAGTGTTATTAAGTGCGAAAAAAAATTATAGAAATATTAAAAGAAAAGCAAAAACAAAATTCAAAATAAATGAAAAAAATAATTTACATGAATTTGCTAAAAACAATCCAAAAAAGTTTTGGAAAGAAGTAAGAAAAATCAGAAATAATAAGCAAAATAATGGAAACTTGAGCTTAGGTGAATTCTATGAGTATTTTAAAGAATTATTTTCAAATGAAGATGTATTTAACAGTAGTGAAGTAGAAGATGAATTGTCAGATAACATTCACACTGATCTGCCTGTTAACATCCTTGACAATGAATTTACTATTGACGAGATCAAACAAGCTATTTCAACATTAAAAAATGGTAAAAGTCCTGGTTATGACCTATTAATTCCAGAATTATTTTAAGCATGTAAGGAAATTATTTCACCAACATTATGTAAATTATTTAATATTATGCTTAATAAATGTCTCTATCCTGAATCATGGACCAAAGGAATTATTATTCCTGTACCTAAAAAGGGTGATCTTAATGATGTAAATAACTACAGAGGTACTGTTGATTGTATTTTTACACTAAGTTCTATAATAAAACATGTCATAACAAACGAAAACAAAAAATTATACTGTGCTTTTGTTGACTTCCGCAAAGCTTTTGATTTAGTCTATAGAGATGGTATTTGGTTGAAATTAATAAGGTATGGATGTTCATCAAAAATGGTTCAGCTTCTGAAAAAAATATATGAAAGTGTAAAATCCTGTGTGAGATTAAATAATGAAAAAAGTGAATTTTTGATAGCTTTGCTGGAGTTAAACAAGGCGAGCCTTTATCACCATTTTTGTTCATATTTTTTATTAATGATATGTATGATAGTTTGTGTGATGACAGGGTAGAAATGTTCACCATGAATGAAGTCAAAATATTTATGTTACTTTTTGCTGATGATACTGTGTTATTTTCTTATACCAAACAAGGATTGCAAATACTTCTAGATAAATTGCATGACTACTGTAAAAAATGGGGAATTTCAGTAAACATAAACAAGACTGTAATAATGGTTTGTAAAAGGGGTAACCAACTAGAAAATGTGGAAATCATGTATGGTGGTGAAAAACTTGAAGTTGTAAATAAATTTATATACCTAGGGGTATGTCTGTCCTCTAATGGTAGTTTTTATCAAACTCAGTTATCACTATCTAAACAGGCACTTAAAGCAATGTATTCATTAAATTCATTATTTGAAAAAGTTATAATGCATATTACGGAAAAAATTAAATTATTTGATTCGATGGTAAAACCGATATTAATGTATGGGTCAGAGGTATGGGGTTTCCATAAATCCCCTAATGTTGAGCGGGTTTATTTAAAATTTCTAAAGCATTTATTATGTGTACGGCAACAAACAACTAGTTCTGCAGTATATGGTGAGTTAGGCCTATTTCCTCAATATGTTTCAAGAAAAATACAAATAATAAAATACTGGTACAAGTTAAAAAGTAACCCCGATTCATTAATGAGTGTACTATGTTTTATGAAAAGTGATAATGGAAATCTTGTAAATGACTGGGCAATTAAAGTGAAAGAACTCTTAGATAATCTAGGATATTCTAGCTTTTGGGATAATAATATTACTTCACTTTAATTAAAATTAATTATGCAAAGAATCTATGACCAATATGTACAAGAATGGTTTTCTGAACTAGAAACATCAAGTAAGTTAGAAGCATATAATATGTTTAAAAGTAATTTTGAAATGGAGAAGTACTTAAACAATATTCATAATGAGAAATACAGAACTGCACTAACACGCTTGAGATGTTCTGCACATAAGTTATTTATTGAAGAAGGAAGATATAGAAATGTAGATAGAGAAAATAGAATATGTAAGCTGTGTAATATGAACAAAGTAGAATCTGAATATCATTTCATATTGGTATGTCCGTTATACAGACAAATAAGAAATGAATGTTTACCAAAATATTACTGCTCTTGGCCTAGTCTACCAAAGTTTGTTAGTCTGATGAAAAGTCAGCAAACTGGTATATTAAATAAACTTGGAAAATTTATTCACTTAGCTAATACACTGAGAAATACTGTATTAGCAACTGTATCATAATAATTGAAATGTTAATAAACACTCATTTCATTATTTAGAATAGACCCTAAATGCACTACAGACTATTGTAATTAAAACATGTATGTTGTTACTGTAAGCAACGATAAATCTAATAGTATTTTAATTTATATTGTATGTTGTTAAGCAAAGATAAATGTAGAAGTAGATCTATTTTTATATATATTGTGCCATGCAAAAGTTAACCCTTGTCATGTTGGTTTTTGACCTGGAATTGTTATTCAAAGCTATGAACATTGCCTTATTTAGGATCGAGAAATGTATTTATTTTATAAAACAGTCTAAACACAGTAAAATAAACTGCCTTATTTAGAATTTAGAAATGTATTTATATTATAAAACAGTTTAAAAACAGTATAATAAACTGATTATACCAACTGAATTGCTTGAATGGTGTAGACCCAGCTGGACTGCATGTATGCAGGCCGATTGGGAGCTACAGTACACTAGCAAATATTAAAACCAAGTTGAAACTACATTTTTCTTTGTTTTTCATTAAATTATAATAAATGACATTTGCATTTGTTTTTTAAATCTGTTTTGGAACTATTCAATTTAAAAACTGTTCAAGTAAGTAATAAAGTAGATCTATTTATCTTAATTTTGTAAAAAAAAAGCAAAATCACGTGACTGTCTATTTATCGTTAACTTATTATAATTTTCTGTGAAACCCATGTTATGACACTAAATATAAAAGGTACGAACTACGCGTGCCTCTTTTCCCAGACGGGCTCAATTATTCATTTTTATAACGGAGATTAGACCTGAACTTGAATATAAAAGATCAAACGTAACAGTAAACAAGCTTACCAGACTGTGAACACAGCAACTAATCCATAATGAATGTATTCAATAACATAACAAAGCGTTAAATCCATTTTCAGCGTTTTTTGTAACCTCGTGTACACACAAAAATCATGATTGATGACATATAGAGATTGGTACCACGCCTTAGCTCCTCCTAAAACATCTGCTATAAGTAAATGTGGAACCAATCCGAAATATGCATTTAGTAAATCGAGTACACCCTGCTGGGATTCCATATTTTTCCGGGATGATTTTATCCATAGTTCGTCTTGTATTTATTGTAAATGATTTTGCAAATCTGATTTACTGTGAAATGGGTTGTGTTTTGTTTTTTTTCAAAGCATAGAATTTTAAATATCTGTCCTTATAGTTATAGTTTTGTCTATTCAATTGTTAACATCACTGTACGGTATTGATGTGTGTTTTGATATTGTCAATCTATTTAATATATGTTTACACTTTTCTCTATAAAATGTTGTGTATTCACACGCCATAGTGTAATGGCAACAAACATGTTAATGTTTTTCTGCCAATAAATATTTGAATCTTGAAATCTTGAATCTTGCTGTTATGAACTTACTTTTTATACTATTTCATGCATTACATTGTATACTATATTAAATCATTAAATAAATCATTATAATTGTCAACATTTGAAATACATTTGTACCTTACTAAAATTTACAGTGCATTCAGTAAGATTATACGATTTAACATTGGAGTCAACAGAACTGATCATCACCTCATTATAATACAATGGAAGATGATAACATGTTTTCTCACCTTTTCAATTATGATTACGGTGAGACCAGATAGGTGTAGATGACACTTTTGAACGGCTAATGATGATACTACATGTATGCAATATCTTTGAACTAGTTGTTGATCGTGACTTTTGTCAATAATGGAATACTTATGATTTCTGTGTGTGTTTATATATTTTTTGTCTAGTGATAAAGTCAATAATAAAATTATTACTACTTCATTATAAATAAAATAATACGAGCATATCACACTTGAATAAGTGAATAGTATGCTATATAATTATAAAAATAATACTAAAAGTTATTGTACTCGCAAAATACTCGTGAGTACTTTAAATAGTACTCGGTACTTACTAAAGTACACTCACAAAAGTGAGTACTCAGTACTTACTCGAGTACATCTTAAGCATCCAGTACTCAGTACTTACTCCAGCACTGAACCTCAGTACTCAGCGAAACCCTGGTGCCTAGCGTCCAAACTTTGGGACATCATAATGAACTGTAAACTGTTAGGAAACTTTGCTAATATTTATTTTTCCAGTAGTGCATTATATCAAACAATCATATTCATATTTTCATATGACACATTGATAATTTTATTTATTTTTATGAACAATATTTTTGTGAACAATATTTATTTTTCCAGTAGTGCATTATATCAAACAATCATATTCTTATTTTCATATGACACATTGATAATTTTATTTATTTTTGTGAACAATATTTTTTTAGCCTAAATACGATACTCGTAATTACATTCCATTTTCGAACCATGTTCCTTTAAAGAAATTAGTGTCTGTTTTTTTTTGTAAGTCGGCCATGTGATTAAATGAAATTTGTTTCAGATTCATCTCTTATTGGTTTTACCTGATAGAATAGACTGGATGGCTAAACCTCATTACAGAGATAACAGCGTCTTTTTATTAATAATAATGAACATTGACCAGATTTCAAGTGTCCTAAATATGGGGTGTAAGACATTAATGGGTTAAAATATAAAATGTCCCTACTTACAACAGTCAACAATTTGAACAAGACATATCACAGACAAATGATTGTAAAAATAAAAAAAAAACTTGTAAAAAATACATTTGTAACACCAATAATAACAATAACACAGGAACTAAACATAGAACATGTGAAAACATTCAAATTCCTTGTTTTTGAAACTCAACTGAAATTTATACAACAGTTTAAAAATTGTAAAATAAGCTTCTTAAAATATACCCTTTTACAACAAATAATATATCATTTTGACTGAGGCGTTTGTACATCAAACATAAATGTAGCATTTAAATCAAAAACAAATACTGCTTTTCAGACCAAGTTACTACTTAACAAGTATAATGTCAGTAGCCTTTCTATGTCATTGTCGTATTATAATCCATGTAGATGTGGAACTATGTCATCGTCGTATTATAATCCATGTAGATGTGGAACTTTCTATGTCATCGTCGTATTATAATCCATGTAGATGTGGAACTATGTCATCGTCGTATTATAATCCATGTAGATGTGGAACTATGTCATCGTCGTATTATAATCCATGTAGATGTGGAACTATGTCATCGTCGTATTATAATCCATGTAGATGTGGAACTTTCTGTGTCATCGTCGTATTATAATCCATGTAGATGTGGAACGTTTTTGTACAATGTTCTATTAACTTAACTACGCTAGAACAGTATTAATTCTTGAATTTTGCAGATGTATCTGGGTCATGAGCGCTCACTTCCGGTCCATCACCTCGGGACGACCAAATCTTCTTTCGATCTGTGCCTGCGTCCTCCATTCTCATATCTTCAATGGGATGCTGTGCACCGGCTTTCTTTTTATTCTTTTTGCGTTTCGGTGTGCTTATGTTCCGGCCGACACACATAAGGACACCAGCTGCAAGGTTAATGACGAAACCGAGAACGGCAAGGATGAATGACCAGCTTAGGGAAAAGGACAATTTCTTGATTGCTACTGCGAAAAGCACTACGCCAATAATCGCAAACGCACCTATAAAGACAACATTATTTTTAACGGCATTCATAGTTGTTTATTCGAGATATCTGTTCTGGTCTTAAAAGCCTGTTGCTATGACATATGAAAACATAATTTTGGGGACAGGTTAATGAACTATATAAATTTACGAACATGAAGGATATGAAAGTGGGTCCGTCTACTGTCTCTTATAAACATTCATTGAGAAAATCGGTCAGGTCGGCTTTTACAAAACATACGACTGAGTTTCCGTTCAATATGAAGATAATAATTATATAGTAGATATGATAGAAAAAAATATCAACGGTTACATTGGATTTTTTTTTTAATTTCAAGAGGATCTATGATGATACATGTAAAAGATTCAAGTATCTATACTATTAATATAATAAGTTTGCCGATTTGTCGAAGAAACAGATCAATTTCAAGCTTTTCAAGCTTTTCTGTTTTATGTCGCTGAAGTTAACATTTGTTAGCATATAAAGTAAACTTTTCATTTTTTAATATTCACGAAATTAGCAAAAATAGTCAAAAATAGTACCGGGAAACACCTAAGACTAAAAGTAGAAATTTATGCTACAAATAGATTTTGCTCTTGACGATATAATCGAACGATTACAAGCCACTTTATGAAAACAAATCAGCAGTATAGTATAACAATTACAATGTACATTGACGCCCATACATGTACATTTATAATTAAAAAGGCTTGATATTGTTGTTTACTTTACTTAACAGAACGATCATTTAGTTTTAAAAGTCACGTTAATCACAATTATTGATTGTTTAATGGTAGAATGCTCGCATGCTACGCATACATCTCGGGTTCGATTCCCTTTTCTTTCTTCTTATACCGTAAACTTAGATCACTTCCTGTTTTACACGTAACTTTATGTGTCCAAAAGTAATTTTGATATTGAAAATGAAAATCACACTCAATTTCACCTTGAAAATAAAACTAATGTAAACTTCATCAAAATTTACATGCAATGTAATATTGGTGGATCATCTGTTATAATTATTATATGAATACAGTAAACCCTCGCTATTAAGACCACTAACCGGACTGACAAAACTGATTTGTTTCAGAGGGGTGGTCTCAATATTGATTATGAAACCACTCATTTACACTTTCTGGTTCTTTAAATACATGCACTGATTAATTATTTTGTGGTGTCTATTTTTAGCGGGTCTCCTGCATTTGACTACAGGCATTACGTTATGTTAAAAGGTAAATTCTCTAAGCCCGCGCTCGCGCGAGTCTCCACCTAGTAATAACTAATTCTTTATCCCCGCATACGTGTGTTCTGTTCTAGTTTAACATACAGTTAAACTCCTTATTAAGACCGCCGAAATTAAGAACAACTCAATAATAAGACGCCTAATTAAAGTACCTTGTCTCACTGTAACATGCTTTTCACCACAAAATTAATACCAACCCACAACAAAGACCACTTAAGTTCAGTCCCAGATGTGATCTTAATATAGCGGTTTCGCTGCTTATGAAAGAAAAAGGCTCATACCTGCCGAGTAGGATACAACAATGGCACCCGTTGCTATAGTCTTCTCCGCATAGAGACCACACAGGAAGAATATTGACAATGCGAAGAACAAGTAGAACCCGATCAGCGAAAACACATTCATGATCGCACTCGCTATTAACAATCGTTTCTCTGAAATAGAAAAAAATAATCTTGAAAAATACACGAAAATAGATAACATATAGACAAGAATTAAGCATTGAATCAATTGGTGAGGTGGCTTATTAATGTTGTTTCTTTCATGAGAATAAATAGTATAATATATGTTTGTAAAGGTGCTGTCAGTTGTTATTGTAATCGGAAATGTTAATTACTCTGCGACTGGTCTATCAAGATAGGACTGAACATGGGTATGTGGATACTCTTTTTATATGATATTTAAGTACATGGTAAATGCGTTTGAATGATAAGTATCGTGGTACTTTCTCCATCGGTTTACAAGTAAAAACGAAACATAGTTCCATTAAATTTTATTAACAAAGTCCTGACTCAAGAAAAAAGACAAAAACGACGAAATGCTAAATATTTTTGGAAGATACCGGTACAATTTTATCCCCAGATAAAAATCTCATCCCCGATATACATGTATTTATAAGTTTGATATTGATTCGATTAAATGTACCAACATGACACATCGAATAAATACAAAACTATTATCACAGTTGTGAAAATATCAAAGGCCAAAGTATAACAATAATAAATTAATTGACATGTAAACTTCGTTATTCGTTTAAGAAACGATAACGGGAACACACATTTTGGATTAAAAATCTATCTTTGTGCTATTTCATATCATCTTAAACCCCCAAAACGTGGCAATAAAAGAATGTAAAGAAATTAAACATATGTAACACTTTCCTTAAGAAATATATTTCTTTGAGTTCCATAATAACATATATCTCGATGATCTATCATAGTATAGGGACAACTAACACGCTTGTAAAATATGCGACGGCAAATGTTTTGTTTATTGTATTGCATATGGGTTAAGTAATAAGTTTATAACAAATAGTTTTGAAAATAGATTATGACATTTGTATAATATAAACTAGATGAAAAAGGAACTTAAAAAGCCTGCAATCACGTTATCAACACATGCAGTCTTGTCCGTTTCATATTTAGACTGTGTCAGGAAGCTGTGTATTCTGACTGTGACAGGAGGCTGTGTATTCTGACTGTGTCAGGAAGCTGTGTATTTTGACTGTGTCAGGAGGCTATGTATTCTGACTGTGTCAGGAAGCTGTGTATTCTGATTGTGTCAGGAAGCTGTGTATTCTGACTGTGTCAGGAAGCTGTGTATCCTGACTGTGTCAGGAAGCTGTGTATTCTGACTGTGTCAGGAAGCTGTGTATTCTGACTTTGGCTATTCCTGATATACACTATGCTTTCTTTATTAAATATTATCAAATAATTAGGTGCAAGTCACAAGTCAAAATCTTTTCAATTTTAAATAAATGTAAAACACAGTTCTGCAGCAAAATACAATACATGAAAAGCCTTAAAAGTTTCATTTTGCCTTGTTACATTTAAACGAAGCAAATGTGGGAACATAATTGTTATTTACAACATTTATTAATGTTCATCTTTTTGGATGGATTCCATGTACTGTCAAAATATTGTTTCAAAATCAGTTGCTGTATTGAGAACAAGTGAAATAAGCATCTTACATGTAGGATTGACAACATCCATTAGTCTACTTATCCGTAAACTAGCAATGAATTTAATTAAATAATTGAAAAAAATCCGTACCGGTATTGTTGGCTGCGAAGTAAGTATGAGTATCATAACAAGTATTGTTCATTTTCGTACACGCCTGGAATAACCCTGTGTTCACCGAATAGCCATTGTCAGTTTTGACTGCCCAGTAATCTGTCGCCACACCGGTTGTCGACATAACCAGACATACTGCGTTCACTATAATTGCCACCACGCTCCAGTGAATCTTGTGCTGACATGAACACATATCGCATGAGATCTTTAGTGTGATTATCCCGAGATGTCTGAAATAGTAAATTTAGTAATAATGTAATAAAAAAGTGAAATATGCATATCAGAAATAACCACACTCCACAAACACAGCCTTCTCACGCAGCCAACATTCAGAGAGGAAAAGTGAGCATAGGTTTATAAGAAGATAAATTTCAAATAAGACACCGCAAACAGTAAACGAAAACTAGAACCTTGGGTTACCACCTTGGAACGGTTATGGGCAAAACAATGCGCCTGGAGTTTAACCCAGGATCTAGGGTGAACCAACCTCACACTTGCCCCACATATAAACAAAACAAGTTCAAGTTGTCTTGGTGAAATAACTCCAAACAATCAATACATTTCACATTGTTGCATGCAAAGGCACACAAACATAGCATTGTAAAGAATAAGGGCGGGTAATCAAAGACCCTTCCGAGACCAGAGCCCTTTTGTTCAAAGTTAATTTTTCTAATTCTATGCACAAATCCTTTAAGCCTCATTTCATATCCACCAATTAAAACGTACTTATACAATTTAAAGACCCGTTACCGATGTCATGCAGTGATTGTTACGTATTTCAGGGCTATCCGATCAACCTTTTTTGGGGTTGTCCCGGCTAGCTCAGTTGGTTGCGTCCCAGGAATTGCAGGGCTAGGCGCTGTCGCCGTGACGGTGCGGGTTGGCTCCCACCTAGAGGCACTATCATTTGAAATTCACAGTAGCGCTATTTGTTCAGTGTGGCGGCCGTAAAAAGTCTCCCCGTACATATAGTCAGTACTGTTATCGGTAAAATAACCCGTTACCGATGTCATGCAGTGATTGTTACGTATATCAGGACTATCCGATCAACCTTTTTGTTGGCTGTCCCGGCTAGCTCAGTTGGTTGCATGGCTAGGCGCTGTCGCCGTGACGGTGCGGGTTCGCTCCCACCTAGAGGCACTATCTTTTTAATGAGTTTATTAAAAAAAAAGAAACACTGAGTAAATTAGTTATACGTATTGTTGTCTAATAAAATAATACGAGCATAATATGTAATCTGCTTGTGACATTGCCAATCATGTACACTGACATGAAAATATGATATTACTCTTAAATTATTCAAAATATCTCAATGAAAAACAATGTCAGGTACTAAGTGCTTGCATATCGAATATTCGCATTAGGTGGCGTTCACTTTCATTTTCGTTAGATCAAAGGACTTCACGTAAGGTTGTTTCGCCGTTTGTTTTCGGGAAATTGAGTATGGTGTCTTATTTAGAATATGATTACATTAGAAAAATGTTATATCTCATTCTCTGTTATACCGTCTTGGAGAAGTATTTCCCAAGTGTGGCTTTTGATCATTTCCTACTTTATTTTGCAATTCATATAGCTTACAATGTACTTGTAAAGTAGCATTGCCGCTAAAATAATGTCGTCCATGAATCCATCGGGGTCTAGCTTTCTACACCCAAGTACACATGTCGAGCACAGGTCGAATTCTCTTGACCTAGCTGACATGTAAAAGGTTCGGCTTGAATTGAGTATGCTACCATGGAGCATTTTAACAACTCGGGTGCAATCGACAAGATCAATCATGCCAAAATATGATGGGCTGAATGTGCCAATGTCAAGTTGATCCGATTAGAAACATGTTGTAGCTGCAAAATTTCGACTATTTGTTTTACATTGAGTTCTAGCCACATTTAATCACTTCGTCTTTCTCTTTCTATTAGTTTTCAATTCAATTTTCACATTCCTGCACAAATCATTCGTTATGAATAAATGTAGTCGGTATGATGTATTACCTTTACTTTTTTTGGATCATTGAGTTATTTTTATACGAGGTAATTAATAATATGTCAACTTATCACGAAAATCATCATGTACGCAACGAGCCCCACCCACACCCCGTTCTTTCTTCAACTGCTATGTTTGCTAAATACAACTGCTGAGTAATAATCACCATGTCAACAACTTTTTTATTTTATGTTTTTCAGTGATTTATAGAATTTTCCCGGTGAAATAATAGTGGTATTTCACTGTTTTCAAACAGAGGAATATCATTTTTATTTTCATTGATTTTTTCACGTTGGTACCCAAACGCACAAAACATACCATATGAGAACGTTTAGAAAAGAGCTCAAATTTGTATATTTGACGTCATGACGTCACGTCATAAACAATCGGTTTTGGTGCCATTTCTTGCAACTTTTCTGTCAAATTCGAGCAAATTTTGCACTAAAAGCATAAAATAAAAAGAAAATTTGTTTTTACCAGTGAAAGATAGAAATATATTTCACTCGTGAACTCCGGAATTATGTATTTTCACGAGTGGCGAAATACGAATTCCAGAGCTCACTCGGTGAAATATATTTCTATCTTACACTGGTAAAAACAAAATATCCTCTATATATTTAATAATTTGCGAAACTGAAATTTTTTTTTTCAAACAGCGACAAAATAAAAAATTATCTGATTAAATTAAGGAACTATTTTTTAAATAAAAACTGTTTCCTAACGCAGTTTCATACAGTCAAACATTATCTGACAAGTTATATGTTATAAACTACCGTTGCCATCAAGTATGATACATTTATTAATAATATTACAGTAACCTTTACCACATTTAGCTTGAATATTTCGCTCAACCGATAAATGCGCATGATATTAAAATATCTATTTTTGCTTAATTATTATCTTTATGCTATGATCCTTGTTTATTATTAGTCGTATGATTGTGTTTTACATTCTTGCGTTTGCGTTTCAATTTGCCAAACCAATTCTTCTATCTGATGATAGTGAGATAATCGTACTTTATATGCATATTTCCATAAAAACATTCAAATCTTCTTGCAAAACAAGAGTTAAAGACGAAAAAGGACAAGAGTTCATTATCATATGTAGCGCTAGCTATAATTTCTTTTATTAATTTATTTATCAAAATATTGTACAAAGATTGAAAATAAAAAGAACGTATATGTTTAAATTGTATGAAACCACATCCATAAAGATAGTAAACAAGCTAGTAATTATATATATGTCAATAAATGTAAATTTTAGACTCACTTAGCCCGAAGCTGGTTAATGTGGGCAAAATTATTTGCAATTGTGTTGCTGTTCATGAAACTCAAATTCAAACCGTGCTGCAAATTTTGTCAAATTTGGCTGGAGTTATTTATTGCTTACCGACATAAAGATTTGGAAATCATGCAACTATGACAGGTTTCTTTTCGGATATTTGAGGTTTTCAGTTTTTAAATTGTGTCTAGTTTTAAGTTTCCGCGATCTCTCCTTAAACCTTTTTTTGGACATGTGGGGTTTAGTAATATTTTATTGATAATTTGGTTTTTTAAGAATTTCAATTTCTCAAGAAACTACAAAAATATGTTCATAAAACTGGCTTGGAATTAGGTTGAGCTTAATTAAATAAGACTTACTCTTCGATCCATTCTTTAGTTCTCCACATTTTCTACACAGAAAATGAAAACGTTTTCCGTTGAAAAATTATTAAATGTAAACTCGACTAACTAATTGAAATACTCAAACAGGTTAAACATTAATAAATCTCAGTATTTTCGAAAATTTTAAATCCAGTCCTTCTTGTGAATTAAAATGTATACAAGTATTCAATATTAAGAATAAACAACGATCTTCAGGATCAAATATGCATATTGCATGACGACATGATCAGGTAATAAGATAAGATCAATTTATTAGGATTGATTACTATTCGTATATAAAGATTTGAGGAAAAGATTTGTACACAAATGAATTAATTTTATAATAAAAACACTAATATTTAAATAACAGGATGTATGATTTTATTAATTGTCGCAAACTCAACAATTTTAGGACATTATGTTGATGTAATAAACAATCGCTTACTATTGCAGTGCATAATTTGACGGCGTCAACGTTAACATTTTTCAAAGTACTGCCCACCAAATTGCACGAAGCGTTGATGCCTACGTAGCCACTGTTGCATTTTTTGCGCATAGAATGACTTGTCCGACCATTAACACATAATCTGTCATTTCACTTATCTGTGTTATCGCAGTTTTTTTGTCAACATTACTATTTCCTTTACAAGACGGACGTTGTTGACCTTGCGTTTTGAACTCGGACGAGCACATCTATCATGATCAATCTCTTTATGTATGGCCCGAAGCTGCTTTTGCCAGTTATAAATCAGAAAGCGGCAAACAGTTTTTTTCCTGTGGCCTCTTCTATCTTTTCTTTCTTCGTTTTCGGTGCCATTCCAAGTCGGACACAAAATTTCATTACAACCCTCTGCTCAAGGCTGACGTCCGACGCTGAAAAAAAACGCTGTTTTCAATACGACCCTTGCCCACCCGACATATTTGTGATTCTATAACACGAAGTCTGATGGTTTCCTACTTCCGCCTTAAGCAACAAAAACGTTGACGGTTATGTCATGCCTGTATCATGTCAGTTCGCGCATAATGATGTAGTTAACTATTTCAGAGATTGTAGTTTGAGCAATCATGATAATTGTCAGCAGCGGCGTTTGGTCTTACAATGGTTTCTATGTAGACCGTGTGTCCTTGAAATTAATATATTCAAAATAATATCTTTCTTGGTAGTATACTTAACGTTTACGTAATTTAAAACATATAATTAGCACTCTCAATTCTAGTATATTCGTTGTGTACACAAATAAATGATCACCCCTCGTACATGTATGTGTACACAACACTAGAACGGGATTTACTGATTTTAATGTGTAAGTGAGTGTAATAAGTTTGAGTAAATATGCGTGTGTATTAGTTAAAGCAACTATTTATATCATAGATTATACAGTAAATAAATATTTACAAACGCTCGTTAAAAAGCACACTTTTGCTATAACTTAGACGAAATATATGCATGAATAGCAACACCCAGAAAATTCAGCCTTCGCACGCAGCCGAAACGATAGACTTTGTGTATGGCATTATTTTCTATTTATGACTAACTCTAAAATTTAGTACATTTCGATGAGATTATGTTTACACCAACACAATATATTTCAAACACGGTCGATTACGTTAGAGTGATACCGCGATTGTACTTTTTTCGATATAGCGTACGAAAAGGCTCAACAGGTAACAAATGCTGACGCACCTAATACTTTATGCGTCCAACGTATAAATTTACTGATGCATCTGTAAATTAGCGGTGCACCATTGTTGAAAATTGAAGGTGAACCTGTAAAATAGCGGTGGACCTACAAAAATATACGTCCGTCGTATAAATTTTATGCGCTCAACGTATAAATTACCGATGCACCGCTAATTTACAAGTGCACAGGCAATTAATTTGAAAATGATCAACCAATCACAACCCTTGGTTCAAACAGTTGATTTTGCTGATTATTAATTTTAAAATTAAAATAAGTTCTTTTTTATTTTATTTTTATTTTTGTGTTCTAAAATTATTAACATATGTTTTAATATTTTCAAAATTAAATAAACAATATTCAAGCATTTTAAATCGGAATATTCAAGCATTTTAAAGCGGGTAAACATTCACTGCTACTTTCAACATATCGCTATCACTGCAAAAATTAAAAATGGCGAATGTATGGCAAATTTTGATTGGTTATCATTAATATGAGTATAAATAGCGAAAGGGTCAAAATCGAAATGTAGGTGCACCGGTAATTTATGCGATGGACGTATAAATATATACGATGGCCGTATAAAAATGTAGGTGCACCGCTATCTAAAATGTCGCTGCACCGGTAATTTATGGGTGCACCTGTAAATTTGTACGTCCATCGCGTAAATTTATACGTCCAACGCATAAATTTACAGGTGCACCGGTAATTTTATATATATACCCACCTTCAATTTACTTTTGAGCCTTTTCGTGCGCCATATTTAGACCCGTCAACCGGAAGATCATTTCTAGTTCGACCGTTATCGGATCTTAAACATACGGTTCTATTTGCATGAAAATGAATATTACGATTTGTTAAAACTCTTGCTGATGTTTACATTTCTTTAAAATCAGAGTGAAAGAGTTTTGCCTATTGTTCACTTTTGCACCCTCTGACACGAGCATAAGTCTATACCTAAATGAAATTTATATGTATGCGAAAACTTGTAAGAATGATGCCTAACGCAATACATATCCGCCATTGGCTACAAAGCAACGTTACGTGGATTATACATGAATTAGACCGATTTTGAGTGAAACGTAAGATGTACTCGGACAGTTTAACTCGTAACTCCAAAAAAAAATGCTTTGATCACTTGAGTAAACAGTTTAGATCCAGATCAGCCAACATATCTGTGCCGTCTGATCAGGATCTAATCTGTTCGCTTTTAGATTCATTGAGTTTATTTCTGACCAGGATACGAACATAATAGATCAAGATCAAATGGCACAGATGTGCTGGCTGATCTGGATCTAAACTGTTTACTCATGGCCACCCATGTGATGATAGTAATATGAAGTAAAGGGTTAAATTAAATTCGATCATGATTTGAAACGTGTCCTTCGTTATAATACATTAAATGTGCTGGAGAGTTTTCTTGAGCTTGAACATTATGTTAATCAGAGAACTATTAAACCTGAGTGTAAACCAAGACCTGTTTATCCATAGCGTGACAAATGAGCTAACATACCATAGATCATATTAATAACGTTTTATAAAGGTGACACAAGCCGATGTCGCTACTTTATTGTTAAGGAAATACAAAAAATAGCAAACTCAACAAACCTGGTAACCTATATCGCAATATAGAATTGTTATATAAAGTGATCAGTATTTTACAAACGAAACACACTCCGCCATTTCTATTTACACTTTCTTTATCAAAAATTAAACCTTCATTTAAACATATTTGTAAAATTTTGTAGGTTTAACCTTTAACCTTATTGATTGAATCCATTGAAAAGACATTTTACAGTTTACGGTTTGAGATATTGAATTTCATCTGATTGAAGCGCAGCAAGGATAGGTCTTAAGAGTGCAAATCACTTATGTTCTTATTTCGTTATTTCTATAACACAAATAAAACGACTGAAATCAGAATAGCTAATCAGTTGAATGTGACAACGTGATCATGCTGTTTTGTGGCTCTGGGCTGTGATTTCACATGCGTGTGTTCACTTAAATATAATGTTTGAGATTATTGGCGTCTCAACTATTTTCGGATTAATACTCTTTATTTTATTGATAATGTTTTATTAAAAGTTATGTCGTGTTCATTATTGTTAGGCCAGCATTCCATGTGCACGATCCCTAACCGTGCCCACGTTTGCGTCCGAATCCGCTATTTTTACACTCATGGGATATATTCCACACGTCCACGTCCGTTCCGCGTTCGTTTCTGTGTCCGCGACGTTTTGTTTGACGAGCGAAACTGCACATACACGGGCAGATTCCGGATGCATGCCTGTAGTGTAATGCAAGAGAACTAGGCTTAAAAACCACCACAATATAATTGTACTCCCCTCCCCCACACACTTATCAGGGCATGTTTTTAAAGAACCAGATAGTGCAAATTAGTGGTTTAATATTGATACTACCCCTCGAAAACAAATCAATTTTGCAAGTCCTATTAGTGGTCTAAAAAAAGAAAAGGAAAGTGAACCAGGGATGCTTGCGTAGCAGTCGAGCATTCTACCACTGAACCATCAATGATTGTGATTCACGTGGCTTTTAAAAATAAATGATCACTCTGTGAAGTAAAGTATCAAGCTTATCTCATCATAAATTTATGTGCGTCAATGTAATTGTTTTACTGTATTGCAGCAACAAATTTGTTTTCAGAGAGTCCTGTAATCGTTCGATTAAATTGAGCAATTCTATTTGTAGCATACATTTATATTTTTGGCTATTTTCTATAATTTTGTACATGTCAGTATATATTTCAAAAATGAAATGTCAACTTCAGATGCTCACAAATGTGTGCTTCGGCGACATAGAACAGAAAAGCTTGAAATTGCACTGTTTCTTCGACAAATCGGCAAACATATCTTTTGAATAGTATACATGTATATACTGGAATCTCTTATATGTTTCATCGTAGAACCTCTTGAAAATTTAAATAGAATCCATTTTAACCGTTAATGGTATTTCTAGCCTGTCTTTGATATATTGTATTGCACCTAAAATCAATATTATACTTTGAAAAAGCCGACCTGACCGATTTCTCAATGAATGTTTATAAGAAACAGTAGAAGAACACACTGTCATATCCTACATGTTCGTAAATTTAGATATTTCATTGTCTCCAAAATTATGTTATCAAATAGCAACAGGCTTTTAAGAGCAGAACAGATAGAGTATCTCGTATAAACAACTATGAATGCCGTTAAAGATAGTGTTGTCTTTATATGTGCGTTTGCGATTATTGGCGAAGTGCTGTTCGCAGTAGCAATCAAGAAACTGTAGTTTTCCCTCAGCTGGTCACTCATCCTTGCCGTTCTCGGTTTCGTCATTAACTTCGCAGCTGGTGTCCTGAGGTGTGTCCACCGAAACATAAGCACACCGAAACATAAGCACACCGAAACATAAGCACACCGAAACATAAGCACACCGAAACATAAGCACACCGACACATAAGCACACCGAAACATAAGCACACCGAAACATAAGCACACCGACACATAAGCACACCGAAACATAAGCACACCGAAACATAAGCACACCGACACATAAGCACACCGAAACATAAGCACACCGAAACATAAGCACACCGAAACATAAGCACACCGAAACATAAGCACACCGAAACATAAGCACACCGAAACATAAGCACACCGAAACATAAGCACACCGACACATAAGCACACCGAAACATAAGCACACCGAAACATAAGCACACCGACACATAAGCACACCGACACATAAGCACCGACACATAAGCACACCGACACATAAGCACACCGAAACATAAGCACACCGAAACATAAGCACACCGAAACATAAGCACACCGAAACATAAGCACACCGAAACATAAGCACACCGAAACATAAGCACACCGAAACATAAGCACACCGAAACATAAGCACACCGAAACATAAGCACACCGAAACATAAGCACACCGAAACATAAGCACACCGAAACATAAGCACACCGAAACATAAGCACACCGAAACATAAGCACACCGAAACATAAGCACACCGAAACATAAGCACACCGAAACATAAGCACACCGAAACATAAGCACACCGAAACATAAGCACACCGAAACATAAGCACACCGAAACATAAGCACACCGAAACATAAGCACACCGAAACATAAGCACACCGAAACATAAGCACACCGAAACATAAGCACACCGAAACATAAGCACACCGAAACATAAGCACACCGAAACATAAGCACACCGAAACATAAGCACACCGAAACATAAGCACACCGAAACATAAGCACACCGAAACATAAGCACACCGAAACATAAGCACACCGAAACATAAGCACACCGAAACATAAGCACACCGAAACATAAGCACACCGAAACATAAGCACACCGAAACATAAGCACACCGAAACATAAGCACACCGAAACGCAAAAAACCCGGTGCACAGCATCCCATTGAAGATATGAGAATGGAGGACACAGGCACAGATCGAAAGAAGATTTGGTCCTCCCGCGGCGATGGACCGGAAGTGAGCGCTATAAAGTATTACATGTAATTATGTCATGTTATAGTTAAGCTTTTATAGTATTATGCAGAAATGTTCGACATCTACGTGGATTATAATGCGACGGTGTTATAGAAAGGCTTCTGAAATTATACTTGTTTATACTTGTTTAGTAGTCACTTGCTCTGAAAAGCAGTATTTGTTTTTTTATAGTGCTACATGTCTGTTTGATGTACAAACGCCTCAGTCAAATTGAGTCTGTCAAAACATGATATCTAATTTGCTTTAAAAAATTTATTTAAAGAAACTCATTTTACAATTATAAATATGTGTCGTAACAGTGGTTTTTAATTAATTTCAGTGGAGTTTCAAAAACAAGGAGTTCGATTTTTTTACTTGTTCTTTTTTTAACATGCTGTTCATAATGCTTCAACAATAATGAACTAATACATAAAACATATACCGTAAGTATTGGGATACCCTTATTTTTTATGAAAATAGTTACTTTTGGCCCTAAATTTTACGAGCAGTATTTTTGGTGTACCTAAGTATTGGGACACTTTCAGAAACTGTAATTTCGCATTTATTAATTTTGTGGCAAGAGATATGCTCTCGTTAATTATGCAGGTCGGTCCGTGTTCTTCAAACTTTATGATGCTATTGCATAGTTTACCTCAATTACTATGCCGTGTATTTGCAAAAATCTTTGAACGTTGAGAGTTATCGACCATTAGTGATTCAAGAAAAAATAGAATAAATAAAATACGATGTACCTTCTTTTTTATTTCACTTATTCTCCTCTGTATTAATAATGACTGATGTTATTATTTTTAATTAATTATATTCCCGTACCCAGGGTGTTTTACTCTGCTTTTTTCCGGTCTGTTTATTGTCAATTACTCGCTTAACTGATTATGAAAGTGCAAATAACAGCTAAGGCGGATGTCAGTCACCTGAATGCCATTAGGAATTCTCAAACCGCGCTTAATATGATGCCAGACCATCTTCAGTTTTCACATCTCACACTTCAAGAGAAATATTAATGGAGAATTTCATGCACACTTCCACACCCTTCATCATCACTGGTACTTTTGTAAATTTCTTCAGAAAATATTAAATGATCATCCATGCACACATTACCTGACTTCCACAAAATACACCGTTAGTGGTACTGTTGTACATTTCTTCAGAAAATGTTAAATGATCAACCATGCACACATTACCCCACCTTCACACAATCCACCGTTACTGGTACTTTTGTACATTTCTTCAGAAAATATTAAATGATCAACCATGCGCACATTACCCCACCTTCACACAATCCACCGTTACTGGTACTTTTGTACATGTCTGAAGAAAATATTAAATGATCATCCATGCACACATGACCGACCTCCAAACCATCCACCGTTACTTGTACGTTTATACATTTCTTCAGAAAATATTTAATGATCAACCATGCACATATTATCCCACCTCCATACCATCCACCGTTACTGGTACTTTTGTACATTTCTTCAGAAAATATTAAATGACCATCCATGCACACATTACCCCACCTTCACACAATCCACCGTTTCTGGTACTTTTGTACAATTCTTCAGCAAATATTAAATGATCAACCATGCACACATTACCCCACCTCCATACCATCCACCGTTACTGGTTTTTTTTGTACATTGCTTCAGAAAATATTAAATGATCATCCATGCACACATTAGCCGACCTCCAAACCATCCACCGTTACTGGTTTCTGTTGTACATTTCTTCAGAACAAATTAAATGATCATAACTAACGAAACAGGTATATGTGAGAGCAATCAACAAAATAGATGAAAAGGGAACTTTGAAAGCAACCGAACACGACAAATATGAAAATACTGCAGGCTCGGTTTGATTGAGCCTGTTCATGGGCAGTAATGGGAAATTCAATGCATATTACATTGATTGAGCCTGTTCATGGGCAGTAATGGGAATGCATATTACTTGAAGTTACTGTTCAGAAGCGACTCGGCTTTGTAGACCTCATTAATGTGAGCAGGTGGTCTCAAAGCTTTTAGATGTCATTTATTTTGAACATTTTTATATATTATCTCAAATGGGAATTATTAGCGAAAATATATATCGCAGTAAATTGAAACTATATTGTTAAGGTGATAAACAATTCACTGATAAGGTGCCTTTGCTCGGGAAAGAAGTCCACATGCCAGAGTGAACTTAAAGGTATCAAATCAAATCAAAACAAATATTTTTCACAGCAATTGAATGCATAACAGAACATTAATTTATTCGCGTGGAGTTACCTCTAAAAATATCGCTTTTTTCCCATTTATTGCAGAAAATCGAGCAAACCGCTGTCCGAGCTTGCCCTCGATCGAACAAACACGATCACAACGTTTGTTTGCCTCAATGTAATACAGACTCTGTTGAATCAAGATTTGAACCTTTGAATTGTTCAGGGTTTAATTACTTTATTCATATAGCATTAATTGCACGTTCCAGTGATTGCCAAACAGATGGATTTATCAGGTTCCGAGGAAGTGCTTTGGTCTTTTTGCTCCTGGAGCCTGATCACATAACAGCGTGAATTGAAAATAACCGGATAAAAAATGGGTTTTAATTAAATGCATAAAAACATAAATTAATGTAATCTTTTCGAAAGCGTTTCTCCAAACGACTGATTAGCCGAGCGTTTACGGCGACCGCCTACCAAACATTCGACTCAGGTTCGATACCAATGACGACAGCAAGGATAACAACAAGCCGTAAATATTATTTTCCTGATTTTTGTTTGCGAGTTACGTACTGATAGACTTGATTGTTGTTGTTGTTGGGTGTTAGGTTGATATGTTGTAAAACGTTTGGAACAGATGTCATCAATGTCTGCTCCAGTTAAGGGCTTACCACACACCTCCCAACCTCGTTCATCGATAAAAAGAAAATTATCAAAATCTCAATAACGGCAAAATGAAACTTGCACAAATGTATGTTATTAATGTATCCTTATTTTGGATATGGTAAGACAATATATATATACTTTATTCTTACTTATACATGTAGGCCTGACGGGACATTATATCAGTATCGTTGTGCAAAATGGTACAAGTACATATCATTTTAATAAGGAGTCATACCCTTATTGCACTATGGCAATATTGTGTTGTGTATTTACTAATTCAATAATGTGCCACGCACATTTTATTATCATACCATTATTGTTTAAATGTATATATTGAATACTGTTCAACACGTAATTTGTATTTTTGATATTATCTTA
Organism: Corbicula japonica; assembly: GCA_038501625.1. Classification (NCBI taxonomy): domain Eukaryota; kingdom Metazoa; phylum Mollusca; class Bivalvia; order Venerida; family Cyrenidae; genus Corbicula; species Corbicula japonica. Next base: position 455,301 of record JAZAYU010000266.1, on the reverse strand, counting down.
TAGCAATTAATCTTTAAATAGTATGTTTGCACCTTGCTTTTTTCGATTTAATATGTAAAAAACGAAGACAAATTTCACACACAACATATTTTGAGTACTTTCTAAGGAACCCCCTTTTCTTTCTTGGTTTGGAGTATACTTAGGAACACAGCTCGAATTTGTTTTATATTTCACGGGCGGGAGTCCGATTCTGTGAGTATTTAGTACTAGGGATGGTAACTTATCGCTTCAATGCCTGATAACAAAAGAAATGTAAACTAATTTTACGATAAACTTTATTGTTAATAAACGAAATATTGTAGTTTATGTCAAGGCTAATATATTGCTATATCTGGGAAACCGAAAAATATTTTTAAAAAATGGTTATGACTTTTTTGAAATATAACAACATACTTAACCAATCCATGGAAATATAATAAGCTTTCCTTTGTAATGGTTGAAAATCATATAGAAGTTAGTCACCGACGTCGACTTCGATAAACAGTCTGTGTTAATTGTTTGCGACGAAACGGATGAAGCTGTTACTTGCCCTTATATGCATATCTGGTATTGCCAAATTCAGAACACACAGTCTCTCCACACAGCCAAGAAGAAGAGAGGAACAGAGAGCATGGTTTATAAAATAAATAATTTAAAAACAGACACCACAAACAATTAACAAAAATAAAAAACCCGAGGGGTTAGATCGAGCCTCAAGTAGGTATCTTTTACAAGATTTCCCTAAAAACCTTCATAAACTCGTAAACTCCTGTCACCGTCATGCAACCGCAGAGGTAAGCATAAAGAACAGCTGTAGATGGGTTAATCAACTGACATGCAGAGCGCTGTGGAAAGTTACACGTTATATTTGATTTAAAACGGAATATTTGTTATTTATTTAGTCAAGTTTAATTGTTAAAAAAACTGCCTATTTTAAATTAAACGTGTCTGCTTCACAATAGTTTTCATTTTACAAGAAGGTTTCGACGGCCACTTAAAATAGTGCTATATAAGCCCATATAAAGCGGCAATAGCCGTATAATACAAGATAACGCAAATAACTTACGTAAAAAAAATCGAGGTAGGACAATAACGCTATTAAACGCTATTATACTGAAAACGAGAAAGGGTCAACAAGTTATATTGAAACGAGGCAATGCAAATATATAATAGACCAAACGGTTTTATCGAGAACCATTTTTTTCCATGAAATAAATTAATATATACTCAACCAAAATAAAAAGTATCCACTTTCCTGTCTTAAATTTTCTAAAATTTGAAACTGAAAACTAAAAATTATATATGTGAACAAATTTGCATTTCTGTTATCATTGCAAAGAGATAAAGTGTTCTTAAAAATCTACAGCCACAACTTAGTTATCTTTCCCTTTGTAATAATTAGGTTTTCAGGAAAAAGTCAGTGATTTTTTAAAGAATTCACATTTATTTGAATTAAATTAATTTTCTCTACCGCTTTTGGTCAATAAAATCACAAAACATTAATTAATAAAACAACTAGTCCTCGATAACGCTGAAAAGTCCAACCATTGCCAATTACCTACCTTTATATTGAATATGCAGTGTTTTTTAATTCATTATTAATTGTTATTCGACTGACAGTTGCTCAGGTCTTGGTGTGGAAATTTATGTTCATGAACAATTAAACTTGAAAACAACTGAGATTAACTAACACCATTCAAAGCGTATCTGATTAAATGAACATATGTAAATGAGAATATAAGCATAAAAGGTGAATACTTTTTATTTTTGTTCAGTATATATACATTTTGTACCGGGTTCATCTGTAACTTTCTTTCGTTGCAGGCGGTGAGTAGTTTTCTTCGTTGGATTTTACAAACTGAGCCTGCAACATTTTGATATGTGATAAGTACCACTTTAATCTATTTTATGCCCCGTGTGAAGTGGGAGCATATAGAGTATCACTCGTTCAATTGTCCGTACGTGTGTACATCCTCCGAATCTTGTGACATAGACTTCATATTGACAAACAGAAACACTTGATACATCAGACTCATCTGTAACGTAAGTAAACGTTCTTATCCCCAAGCACAGTGCACGAACATTACAGATTTCATTTCAGCTGATCCTGTACATCCACGCATAGACTAGCCACTAGTCAGATAATTAGTTTGTTTTGTCTTTTTATTTATATTTTATAGATCATAACAGACTTTTATTGTAGCCAGTCTATTTTCTATCATACTGCATTGAGAGTGAATTGTCTGAATTATCGATGAAGTTCGGATAGAGATGTAGACTAGCTCAAGATAATTAGTTGGAGAGTTAATAAAAACAAAATACTTCATCGCCTGGAATTCATCCACGCAGTCTGCCCGGTATCTGTGTCGTTGGATATTCAGTAACTATTTGTACAGTGAACTCTGAGTAAGTTAGCTCTGTGAAGTTAAGTCATTATTCCAGGTTTACGCTTTATTTATTTAAGATTCATATACTGATTTAATGGTTTTGGAACATACTGTGAATAGACAAAATTAGTTCTCTGTTTTCATGATACTGAACATAGCATATCGAAAATTGCTGATAAAAGATGCTGAACCAACTAGGATACCAGTTGATCTAGAAACTTTAAATATCGCTATCACGATAATATGTTGTCAGTTAGAGCAAATGCTTTGATAAAAGATAATTTCGTTGTCATTATGGACAATAATTGCAACCTTCGTTTAAAAACTAATTTAAAAAAAGTAATATGTGCATATCAGGAATCGCCACAGTCACAAAACACAGCCTCCCCACGCAGCGAAAAAGAAGCGAGGAAGAGAGAGAGAGAGAGAGAGAGAGAGAGAGAGAGAGAGAGAGAGAGAGAGAGAGAGAGCATGTTTGTTATAAGTATGTCAATTCATATAGGACGCCACAAACAACTAACGAAAAAGAGAACCTTTGGGGAAACCGCCTTGGAACGGTCAGTGGCAAAACAAATTGCCACTGGGGGTTTAAACCAGGTTCTAGGGTGCACCAACCTCACACTTGCCCCAACAGGTTCTCGTATCACAAAACAAGTACAAGTTGTCTTGGTGAAATAACTCCAACCCACCCATCGGCTCAACAATGTTGCATGCAAAAGCACATAAACATATAAAACATAAGAAGCTAATAGCATTGCAAAGACAAAGGGCAGGTACTCAATGATCTTACATAGACCGAGCACCTGGAGTAAAATCAGCAAGAACACGATGGCAGGGAAAAAAGAAACAAATCGAACTACTAGGTTCTTTTAAGAAAAGATTTCCCCATAAACCTTTATAAACTCTTAAACCCCTGCCAACGTCTTGCAACCATAGAGGTAAGCATAATGATCAACTGTAGATGGGTTAATCATCTGGCCTGCAGAGCGCTGTAAAATATCATGTTGGTAACCTTTCTTTTTAAATTTACAGATGGTATTAACGAATAACCGGGAAAAATTAACATTGTCTTTTATCTTCTTAAGTTTATAAATTAAATCTCCATAAATTACTGGCTGTGAAATACCTTGTTGCAATAGTAATTTTAAACTGCACCTGTATTTAAGAATGCGATATGGGGATCTGCGGTAAAACTTACAAAAGGTTTTCCTTAATTTGTGACACCGATAACCTTGTTTAAATAGTTTTTCTGTAATGCAGCGATTACGTTCATTGAAATCATTCACATCGTTGCAAGCTCTTGAAAAGCGAACAAGCTGTGAGATATAAACCCCGTAAAACGGAAAATTTACTATATTAAAATTAAAATCATCTCTCTTATCATATATTTTAGTAGTGACGTAATCATTTTCAATGAACAGATTTAGATCAAGAAAGTTTGCCTGCTTTTCTGAAGTGTTCGCTTTATTCAGCTGTAGTTCTTTAGGATAAATCTTATTTACCAGTGATGGAAAGTAGTTATTATCTTTATTTAATAAATCATCAAGGTACCTCGAGATGTTGTTTAAAGCTGTAAAAATATCATCTTGATGTTCGGTAGAAAAAGATAACATAAAGTCTCTTTCATAACAGTGTAAAAACAGATCAGCAACAAGGGGTGCACAATTGTACCAATTGGAATGCCTATTACTTGTTTATAAATAGAGGTACCAAATCTCAAATAATATCCAAAAAAAAATTTGAGCGCCTGGATAAGGTCTTGACAGGTCCATGAAGTGTAATTATCGTAAGAACCATCTGTAAAAATGCTCTATGTTCATTACAAGCGATAAATGTTTTAATTTCTCTAGCAAATTTTTTTTCAATGAGGCTGGTTAGCTTGTCTCTTATTAAATTATGAGGGAGAGAAGTATATAAAGTTGAAAAATCGTATGCAGACAAACAGAACGCATGAAAATTAATTCATTTTAGCTTCTTCAAAACGTCATTTGAATTTTTTATAGATCAAAATAAATTTTTGCCAGTGATTTCAAAAACTTTTTCGCAATACCTAATTACATGTTCTTTTATAGCTGTAAGACAAGAAGTTAAGAGCTCGGATAATTTTGTTGTTGTACAAGAACTCGAGTTTGCAATAAATCTTGCTTTGAAGGGTGTTTTGTGCATTTTAGGCAAGCAATACATAGTAGGTAATTTGTCTTGTTTCGTCTCAACACTGATTCTAAATTTTGTAATTTGTAGAGTGTGTGCAGTAACAATATCACTCTCAGATGAAGAAGTCAGTGTATAAGCATTAGTGCTATTAAGCTCTTCAGTTTGAACATTAATATAGTGTATACGTCACACTATAATTACATTATTAGAAGCCTTATCAGCAGGCGTTAAAATAAATCTGTTGTGAAAATCTTGAATACCCTTTTTCAAATGACGAAAGTTAAAACGAGGTCGAGGTGGTAATAAAGCTATGTTTCTTTTATAGAAGGATATACGAGTGTCAATTATTTTGAATATTTATTTTTTTCCAGTTTGAAAGAGCATTAGGCTCAGCATGTTCTCGTTTACACCATCTATTACAAAAAGAGTTTAAAGCAATTTCTGCACGACAGGTGTTAAAGTCTATGTCCGATGGAATTCTATATTTCGGACCTTTTGCAATTAAATTTCGGATTCTAAAGTCTTTGATAACATTTAGATCCCCTGTTACGATGTGACCGGCAGGTTGATAGCAAAATTTTAAATTGGAACAGTCTCACGATATTGGTGTATTCTCAACAATTTGTGAATCCTAGGTAATTTTGTTGTTATTAAAAATTGTGTTTCTAATTGGTTTGTTGTATTTATAAAAAAACGATGGGTGTTTCAGTATTCTTGAAATAATTAGGTACAGCCGATTCAACAGTTTTATCTTTATATGTACTGGGAAGGTCAATAAAATCTATACCTTTATTTAAAAATGAAATTTTCAGGAAATGTCTTTGGTGATCAGATTCCAAGTCAATGTGTTGTTTGAGATCGTGCCGAGTGTAACACTGAGTAAGGCTAACAAATTCATAAAGTGGACGAGTTCTTATAACAATATCATCGGCTTCCTTATCCACTTTTTGTAAACTGAAAATAGAAAGAGAAGCCAAACGTGACAGCATAGCGTGTCTACCAGAATGTTTTAAAATATTTAGAAGGTCATGTATAGAACAATGAACACGTGATTTTCTTTTGATGTTACCATTAGTCCTTATCCCGTGTGACCTCGATTTTCGTTTTCGCATTTGAAGCAAATCAAAAATATCAAAATCAGGATTTTTTGAAATGGTGCCTTCTTGATAACTATTATCATTAAAACCAAGTGGATAAGGTGTTTGTAATTGTTTTATCCAATTATCTTCTGATATAAGCCTTGCTCTAGTTTTAAATGCTGTTGAAGCACTGTTATCATATATAATTTTTTCAACAGGTTGAATATTTACGTGTTTTAAAGTGTGGCCTAATTGTTTAAAATGTTTATATAAATATTCTTTTTCTTCAAGCTGATCATAAATGATACTCAAACTGAACAGATAAATTCACATATCCAGAAAGAAGCACTTATCCCTAAACATGACTCGGGAAACAAAATTGAAACGGTTATTACAAGCGATAGAGGAACACGACAGAGCGAAAACAGTAATAATAGGTCTTTGGGTACCGACAAACAACTCACGAACAATGGCGAAAGTTAACGTCGTGGTCGGAATCAGCCTAAATATTTAAAGGTAAATACACCGGAAGAGTCAAAAGATACTATATTGGCGGCATACACCGCGAATCAACGGAATATGGACTTGAAGAGTATTTAACAGACCGAGGAGTTAACCCGATAGAACTATCCCTTTTTGAAAGCAGACGAGGTAACATTTGTGCAAAAGTGTCGATCCCTTATTACGAAGACTATATCATTGAGGACGTACATTTCTGGCCTCGGTTTTTGAGATGCAGCAAATGGATTTCCAAGAATAAATGGAATCATGGGCGAAATCACTCGTACGAGCATGCGTTTAATTATGATGAAAATTGCGACAACGTTGACGTAGAATAACAAATATGTGTAGCAATACAAACAGAAATCTTAAACAGTATACTAGAGAAAACATTAGACTTGTCGCATAGAACGTAAGGGGTGTTATGTCCTCGGCAGCGTCATTCAGCTGTTTATTGGATGAACAAGATATTGATATAGTATTTATTACGGAGCACAAATTATTTGAATATTCAAAAAACTTCTTTGACCCCATAAATAAGAATTATAACCATTACACTAGCTGTGATAGCAATTTTGACATGTTTGCAGGGTTAAGATGTTGTAAAGGTGGGGTTTCCATATTATATAAAAAAGAGTTAGAATTTTCTATAAGGAAAATGATAGAGATAGAAAATGACAGAATAATAGGCATCGAAATCCACTGTAAAAATGAACTAAAATATTTGCTTTCTGTACATATATATATATGCCTTCCTCGAATTACCCAAACGAAAAATATACGGATAGCCTGAATACATTAGAAGCTATTTGTAGATCATATTCCGATACAGGCATTGTTATCTCCCTTGGTGACATGAATGCTGAAGCTAACTATTCCCGCAGTGAAAACCACACAAAATCTTTCCGTGATAAGTCATTCACGAGATTTCTTGAGGAAAACGAAATGATGTCTATTGTTCAGTCATCAGATTGTATTGGGCCAAACTATACTTTCAGTGTAACAGAAAAATGTTTAGATCATATTGTGATATATATTTTAGATCAAGAATTGGTTCAAAAAACAGAAATTCTGCAAGATGATTTGTTTAACGTATCAGACCATTTACCAGTACTAGTTATTTTAAAAATCCCTCTAAACTTTATTAACATTACATCGTCCAATAAATGTTTTGCTTGGCATAAAGTAAATCAATCAAATATCGACAAATACCAATCTAAACTAGCAGAATTATTGAAAAGCTCAAGTGAAGGTGACATTGATAGGATGTACGATGACATCATTCGTGCAATCACATCCGCAGCGGAAGTCACACTACCGAAAAGCAAATACAACCAGCACGCGAAACCGTACTGGACCCGCGATGTTAAAGAAGCACACACAAAACAGAGACATGCCGTAGAGAGTGGATAGCTCTCGGCAGACCGCGAGGCGCAAATAGCGAATCCTTTAAACATTAAAAAATGCTTAAAAGCGAGTTTGTTCTAATTCAAAAGAGTGAAATTGAAATTATAGAAAATAAATTCATAACGCAGCTTAATGAAGCTGCCGAATGCGATAACAAATTATTTTGGGGTTTAGTTAAAATGAGAAAAGGGCGAAAATGACTCACCTGCACCCAAATAGAAACGTCAAACGGACTATCACGTGATCCTGTAAAAATTGCAGAGGAATTTCGAAACTTTTATAAAGAACTATACTCGCCGTTGAAAGAGCCGCACTTCGACGAGGAATTTAAACTGCATATTGAAAACATTGTTACTTACATTAAATCTATAAACTGGCAATTACCTGATAACCCAGTAATACTGCCAAATCTTAGCGCGGACGTAAAATTTAAGTACGTAAAATCTTTAAAAAAACAATAAAGCACCATCTTTCGACAATATTTGTAACGAACATATTAAATATGGTGGTTATGCCCTTATCGATTCACTCACATCCCTTTTTAACTGTATAATAAAACAAGGTAAATTACCACAAAAGTGTAAATTAGGAATGATTATTCCGGTTTACAAAGATAATGGGAAATCAAGAGCGGATCCAAAGAATTACAGGCCAATTACACTTTTACCATGCATTTATAAATTATTTGAAAAGCTTATCCATGAATTATTAACAAACTGGGTAGACCAAAACTGTAATGATTTTCCTAATCGGCAACAAAATGCATATCAAAAACATATGGGTGCTATTACAGCTTCGTTTAACTTACAAGAAACTATATACTACAATATTGAATTACATAGTAGAGTTTATCTCTGCATGCTCGATACAAAACAAGCTTTCGACACCGTATGTCTTGATGGGGTCTTCCAAAAACTTCACCAGTTAGGAATAACGAGTAAAATGTGGTCACTTTTAGTGGATGCCCTTACAGGTATGTCAAGTTGTATCTCGGCCAGTGGAATTAGATCAGAGTATTTTGAAGTGCAACAGGGCATCCGACAGGGTGGGGTAATGTCCACCTGGATCTATAAACTTTTCATAAATGACCTTTTAAACTCACTCGAGGAAAATCAATGTGGAACTTGTATTTTAAACTTAGCAACAGGAAACACTACGCTCGCGGATGATATTGCGATTATGGCTACCTCTCCGCAAAATCTGCAAACAATGCTAAATATTACTTATAGGTATACTCAAAAGTATAGATATGTAATTAATCTTTCAAAAAGCCAGGTGTTACTTTTTGGCAAGCGCTCGCGATTGCAACCGACATTAACATTCAAACTGGGCTCTGAAAACATCGCCCAGACGAAACAAGCAAAACATCTTGGTATATTTTTAAATGATAAGCTTACAGATACCGATAAAGTTGAAAATGCTACAAGGAAAGCGAAGTCATCTCTATTCTCTCTATTATCAATAAAAATTAACTCAAATTATATAAATCCTATCACATCAGCTTCACTTGTAAGTAGAATATGTATACCTCAACTATTATATGGCTGTGAACTTTGGAGTAACTTAAAACAATTTGAATATGATATCTTGGATAAATTTCAAAGACTTGCCGCCAAAAAAATTCAAAAGTTCCATATGAGAACAAGAACTGATATGTGTTTAAGCATGCTAGGATGGAAAAACATAGTTTATGAAATCGATTACCGGAAACTTGTATTTTTATGCAATTTATGTCATTTACCTAATAAAGTACTAACCTCGCATGTTTTTAACGCGCGCCTCTCAACTTATGTCTGCTCTGTTGTTACTCTGCAAAAAGGATTAATTCCAGATGTAATAAGAATTCAAGATACAAGATACAAGATACAAGATACAATTCTGCATACGAATATTGAGCATGCTATAATATGGGAGTGCGCAAATAATTCTAAAAGCCTATCTAATTCACACAAAATCAGCAGATTGTGGATAAATAAGCCATATTACCAAACTAATAGTTATCTGTGTTCAAAATGTGGAATACTTTCATCTGACGCAATGAAGCACTGTGCTCTTGAATGTTCAGCGACAAAAGACAAAATGCTTTCATTTTTTCATAACATTTCTGTAACATTCAGACAATCGGTAACAATAGAACTAAACAGTAATGATAATGAAACAAAATTCCAAAAAATGATAGGTCGATGTATTTCAGCAATTACAAATCGCAATGTTCATAAACACTTCCTCAGAATCGCAATAAAATACATAATAGATGCTTTTCGTGCATAAAAATAATTAATAATACATTAAATAACCAGTCAATTTTATAACAATCATCTCATATACGTGTAATATAAATATTATTTACACTTCGTACAATAGTGTAAAATCCTCATTACATTAACAATTAAATTAACACTTTATGTCGCCAGTTATTTTATGCTGTATACACGTTCTTTTCCATGTGTTGCAAATATGTGTTGTATAACCCATTGTCATGTTTGTATTCATTCGTAATATAAGTGCATATCTTCTTTTGTAAATATGTGTTGTAAAACTCATTTTCATGCTGTTATTTTTTGTTATTGTATTTTCATTAGCATCATTTGTGATATGCACGCATGTGTTTCATCCTTGCCATTTGTAATATGTATGCATGTTTTCTTTCGAACATCTGTATTCATATGTATATGCCATTTTAATCACTATGTGGAAATAAAGAGAATATATGAGAATATATATAAGCGATTCTCGTAGCACTTGTTATGAAAAACGTTGTTACCTTTTTATGCAATATACTTTTAAAAAATCGCTTAAATCACTCACACAAAGTACCGTTTGCACTGTGTACTGTTGTAAAATCAGCGTAAATGTTTATGTTTTAACAGGTTTTGAGAGGTATTCTCATGCTAGCGATGATGAAACTTATCATTTTTATTCTTACAATAATAAGAATACCATATAGCTGATCAATTAAACATCAAAACATTAGACCAAACATGCATGTAGCTTCGACCCAGACTGTATCATTTATTGAACATGTTAACTCAATCATTTGTATGTTTCTAGTGATCTATGTGTATCAGTTATGGCGATTTGTTAAAGATGATTTTAGTATACTTTTCGGATTTAAGAACAACGGCTTGATGTAAAAACATGTATTAAAATTGCTTCGTACAGAAATATGATACGTTATGAAATATAAGGGCCTCGGTGCCTTTATATACTGCGGCGACACGAAACAATTGGATCTACCTGACTTCAATAGTTAACACCCAGGCCGCTCTGAGAACTACAATTTACAACAAGCGATAATAAATGTCGTCCCAATATGTTTTGGATTTGATAAACATAGTCTAAGGTTTTTTAAAAGTAATCGTTTCGAAACTTAAGGTTTAAGATTATAAGTACATACGCAGGTAGGCGTGACATAAAACATCTGTGGCAAAGCAAGTTATTTAAATACTTTAAACCCTTTACTCAATGTACGACCAATGTAGATCATCGTCAGCTGAAACATCTATTTCATTTGATCGGAATATACAATGGTCACTTGTTTTCAGAAATATTCTAATAAATGTAATATCAAACAGTGTACAGCAAAAACATAGTACTCCATATCCCATGGAGTAAAGGGTCAAATAGAACTTTAGCAAAGGAATCAATGTCTTGTTTTCCGCCCAAGGACTGACTATCACAAAGGTCTTCCCTTGAGAGTCAGGTATGTTCCCATGCTGATTTCAGTTAAAGAAATTAACGAATTCGCTTTCTAACATATTCTCATAATCTATTTATACTAGCCATTAAAATACTGTTTTGACAACTGATTTGTGTATACTATGTGTAAATTTATCAGTTACAAAACAGTTTATAGTTTATTTCGAGGTTTGTATGAAAAATTAAACGGTCGCCCAGCTGCGTTGGGCCTGACAATTTAATTTTTATACAAGCCTCCAAACTAACAATAACCTAAAGTCACTATTGTCGTATCATTCTGTTTTATTATTTTAAAGTTCTTCTCTTCGTCTTTTTTTACTCCATGATTTATTATTTCTCCAAATATACCCGATTTGTATAGACACTATATGTAGACGAACTCCTCCATCTTACCTAAAAGCAGAAACTTGATAACATCAGCAAATGCCCATCGCAATAAGTGACATAGATTATTGGAAAATCATTCAACGAAGATCGCACTAATAAATGATACAACAGAAATATGTGTGTTTGCTATAAATGATAGTATGATAATGCTACAGATGATACAGTCATTACGAAACACACCCCTCAAACATTTTAATAATTTACACTATTTATACATTAAAAGCAATATTGTAATGTAATAACCTTTACATTAATGTCATAGAGTCATATGACTAGTATGTGTTCGTGCATCAGAGCGTTTATTTTTAGAGAATAACAGTATTTTGATACAATCATGAGGGTCATTTGCCAGACCTTCTTGTGATTAAATGCAATTTTGCAAGTTTTTATATGCGCAAAACAAATGGTATTACAACCAATAAGAACTATACAAAATATAACGTACTTGTTTTTGTTAAAGGTACTTAAAATTATCCTAATAATTCCGTTTTAAATCTGTTATTCACGAATTGTTTATATCGCCGCCATGCAATCAGCTTGCTATATCCGGCATATGATACAATCGGTTTATATATAGTGGTTTTCAAAGAGCGTCCCGTCTGTCCTACATATTGAATGCCACAATTTAAAGCGTTTCAAGTTAAAACATAAATAATATTATCTGTTTGTCAATCAATATCTGAATTAATATTTACTGAAAAAGTTTTTCCATTAACTGTTGATTTTATTGTTGAATTACATTTTAAAAAACTGCAGCACCTGCACCTCTTTAAATTATACGTGTATATAAAAGGATACGATCTGCGTCTTCCGTAGTTTAGTTTTATAGGGGTCGAAATGTTATATTTTTTAAGAATAAGAGATTTGATAGGTGACAATTTTATTTTTTTAATTGTTTTTAAAAAAATAAGTGCATTGTGCACTTTGCAAACCGGTCACATTGACGGAAGTAGCCGAAGACAAATTCATTGGAGATAAACAAACTGACGGTTGCATGTATGTGAAAGTATTTAATTTAGCCTGAATATGGACAGAAGACGCAGAAGATAGCCTGGGAGTTAAAATGTTTCCTTTTTAGCCTTACCTTATTTGAATAGCTTAACTTCAACTGTTTCTTATATCACTGTCATCGTGCTCTTGATGATTTGACCTAAGGTGCTCTGGCCTCGGTAAGGTCATTGAGTACCCGCGATTTTGCTTTGCAATGGTATAACCATTTTATATTTTCTATGGTGCGTGCTTTTGCATGCAACATTGTTGAGCTGATGGGGAGTGGACTTATTTCACCAAGACAGCTTGAACTTGTTTGTTCATAATATGAACCGAAAACGACACCAGGACGATACCAGTAGATCAATTTGCCAGAACCAAACACGTCAAGGTTTAACCAGTAGATCGATTCGCCAGAATTGAAAACGACACCACAATGATACAAGTAGATCAATTGTCCCACACACTAATAACATTTTGGACCATAATTAAAGATTAAGGGAAATGACTTGTGTGTTTTTCCTAACAGGAAAATGTGTTAGTTTTTAATTCCTTTATTATATTTCTTTCTTTTTCATAGGTGTAGGTTATTACTGCAGCAAGAGCAGCGGAATTCAATTCATTGATCCGAATCCTATGATACTAGTTCACTGTGACCCAGGTGGAAGTATGTGTCCAAGTGAATACATATGTGAAACTCTGCCAGACGGTGCTTATGCTGTGTGCTGTCCAAAGGATCCTTTTCGAGACTTAATGATACATTGACAAAACACAGTCATGGAGATGCCAGTGAAACCTAATATTTGGAGAAATTTAATCGACAATATGCTTTGGAAGCTGACGGATCCGTATCTATCGGTCTTAGTAAAAAATTAAAAATGTGTTTGTGTTAAAAGTAAGCTTTGTATTTTGTTCTGTCTTTAAATTAATGGTAGGTAATTTGCAGAAACGTTTATTGAAGTATCTGTATCTTTTTGTTTATATCAGTGGATTTTGAACAATAGACGAGCATATAAAGTTCACTTCCGTTGTTCACTTCCTTGACATTTTGAATAGAAGAAGGAAACTAAATGCAGGAGATGAATACGCTGATATTCAAGTAGCAGTGCAGACTGACAATTACTGATTAATTTTCTTTTCTCAAATTATTGTAGTTGCTGTTAATTGAATCTACAACATATCAAGTTTATAAAATTTATTCTAAAGAACTAATAAATATCAATTTAAATGCCTTCACGAGTAATGAGTTACTGACACAATAACAATATATAAGTTCCTATTGTCTAAAAAATGTAAACAATATGAGAGTATGTTTGATCTTCAATTTGCTGGTCGCGAAAATTGATGACAACTATTAAAATGTTGCTTTCTTTTTTTCATAATTGAAAATTCTTTTAAAGGACATAAGATATTGTTGTCAGTATCATTTTGCTCATGCGGTCGTTTAAATTATTGTTTGTGTTGCTTTGTTTTAGTGTTTGATTGCAAATAGAATAGGGTTTTTCTATTTCTAGCTATTTTTCTCTACTGTTTATTGTTTTCTTTTCTGCTCTGCATGCGAGTTGATAAACCTATCACTGTTAATCGTTATGAATACCTCTTTGGTTGCACGACGGTGCATGTGTTTATGTAGGTTTGTGTGAAATCTTGTAAAAGAATCAAAAAGCTCGATCTTATCCCTGTCACTGTTCTTTCTGAATTTACTACAGGGACTCTGGTCTCGGTAAGGTCATTGAGTACCCGCCATTTTACTTTTCAATGTTTTTAGCTTCAGTCTTATGTTTTATATGCTTTTATCACATACCTTCCGGTGTGGGAGTGTAATAACAGCCGTTATATATTTTCGATATATAACTAGCTATATATCGCAGCCGAATCCATCCGCGATATCATCAATCATAACAGATTTATAAAAAAATGACTTACTTTTGCCGTCCGACCACTTCAGGCAATCAGCTTCTGTAAGAAACTTAAACATCCCTTATATTCATAATATCTACGGAAAATATAACTTTCTGACATCTTGATTTTCCGTAAGATAGCACTACGCCGATAGTCTAAGATGAAATTCAACAACAGCAGCAAAGTCATTTTCATTTCGATAAAATCGAAAACAAAATGACCCAGACGCTGACACGAGAACATTGTCGGTTTGATCTCACAACATCCCCGGACACAAATAAACAATGAAACACATTCTCAATCCAAATTGAGTTTACATCCTGCAAATTCCAATGTTTTCATATGCCGCTATGAAACTTGAAAGTTTACACAAATGACGTCATACATGAGATCGATTTAATTAATAAATTACAACTTCAAAAGCCTATAACGGTTATATAAAACAAATAAAACATGGCATTGAGGGCAATATGCAAGTTTACGGACTGGTTGGTCAGACTGAGGAAGGTATATGGCCCGAAGCGCAGCTGAGGGCCATATACCTTCCGAGGTCTGACCAACCAGTCCGTAAACTTGCATATTGCCCTCAATGCCATGTTTTATTTGTTATATTATACCGAATCTAAATTCTTTCATATCTTTTGTTGCTGTCATTTTTACAATAATTTGCTTTTAAATAATAATTTGATTTGTTCAGTGTGTAAAAAATCCCATACAGATTTTTTTATTATTTACAAGCCATCAGGCATATAAAGCACGCCTTTTACTATTCCATTTTTGTTAATCAAATTAAATATTACTAGGCAACAGACCCGGACTTTATAAGATAATTATTCTTATATTAGATTCTGAAGTAATCAAAAACGGTCAATATAAGAATTATGGACCGGATAGCCGGTCAATATGCGATTTATGGACTGGATGACGTCATATTAAATACAGAAGGGCTTATGCAAATGAGGTATAATATTCTTTTATATAGACTCTATCGCAGTTAAATTTATTAACATTTTTTAACTTATTTTGGTAAATGAAAAAAACGAAAGGATAAATGTTTTTGGGGGGACTAGCTCATGTATCAACCGATACGACCGAATTACACACGTTCTTAATTCGCTCTGGGAGGTGAAAGAAAGGGACAATTAATGGTTATTGCTCGTTTTCAAAGGTTATATGATAAATAGAATAGATCATTCGTGATCATTTTATACTGAAATTATTAAACTCGTCATCTAAATCGATATAAAACTCGGCAAAATCACTCTTGTTGTATCCTCTATGTGTGCTTTTGCATGCACCATTGACGAGTGGATGGTAGGTGTAAAGTTAATTCATATAGGCATCTTGTACTTGTTTATATGAGAACCTATTGGGGCAAGTGTGAGTGTGATGTTGGAGCACTGACCATTCCAATGCGATATCCCCTCGAGGTGTTTTCTTTTTCGCTTATTGTTTGTGGTGTCAAGTTTTAAATTGATCTTTATATTACCCTTGCTTTTTTTTCGTCTGTGCTTGTCGGCTATGTGGTGTGTTCGTGGTGATTCCTGATAACCATTCTTATTACATGAACTATAAATAGACGCAACGCGATTGGTCACACCCCCAAAATAACCGAGTCAATAAATCTAGATATTGACCCGCTTTCGCTGATATTGACCTGTCTATAAATAGAATCCGAAAGTTTCCATCTTTAATATTATTTATAGTTCATGTAATAAACTATTATATATATATATATATATATATATATATATATATATATATATATATATATATATATATATATATATATATATATATATATATATATATATATATATATATATTTATATTTATATTTATATTTATATTATTTATAGTTCATGTAATAAAACAGTTATTTACTCGCCTCGGTCAATAAAGATTTTTTAGGTCAATATCACAGCATATTTCCCAGCTATTAAGTAAATAATTGTATAATATTTCACTTGTTTGCAATAGTTATCACAGGGACCGACAAATTCCTAAATTTTCTTGTTGCCCACTGGGCAAGTAGAATTTTTATCTGGTTGCCCGGAAAATCGCGTGAAATCGTCAGTTGTAAAAATACAGTTTGTTAAGCAATTACAGTACATCCTTTGTTACAAACAAAATGCACACATCAATGTATTGTATTTAAAAATAACACATTATAAATTAATGCAAATTTATTCTGGTTATAAAATGTACACTGTTCACAAAACAGTTAAAGACCAGAGGTAAATACTGGTAACTCCAAGCTCACAGATCAACAGATTTTTATATTCTGTAGCATTCCATTGAATTTGAGAGTTATTTATAATGTCACATAAAAATAACACAGATTGTCATCTCAATCTTCAAATCTGAGGTCTTCATCATCTTGGTCTTCATCAGCCTCTGAAGCCACTGGTGCTGGACTTGGTACCTCATTCAAACAGTCCTCTGAAATTAACATAATAAACAAAGTGAGGAAAAAAAGCTATGAGTAAATGGTGAGGTCATATAATAGTAACATATTTTCGTGAGCATTTAAAATGAACATTAAATAAGTTGTTGTTGCCAAGGAAAAAGCTTAACACATTCCCAAGTTGTGTTTAGTCCTTAACTTGCTTACATTAAAAAATAGTGCTATTTCTGCATACATACCTTGTTGGAAATGTTTCTGTGGTTTCTTGTGTCCGGACAGATGTCTAGTTCCTGGGCCGCTACTCATCCACAGGTGTATGGCTGTTGTGGGATCATACCTGCTAAGATCTGGGCCATCACTTTTCACCCTCATCAAGGCTTCCAATGTATCCTGTTTGAGATTTGTCCTCAGACACGTCTTGATAATGTTCATAGCTGAGAACTGTCTCTCACATTCAGCTGTTGAGGGTGAAAGGGTTACCATGATGTTCACTAGGGAGAGGATGTTCTTGACTTCATCTGGCTGTGCCTGGAGTAGTTCACCGTACACCACTGAAAGCTGGTCAGTTCTTTGTTTCTTTAGGCGATTTTTAAGTACTGTCCATTCCCTCATGATGTTGGATTTCTCATCTTCAGTAAGTAGGGGGGCAAAATGTTCCAGGAGGTCTCTGATCTCAGTTCTTCCAAACTTCAAGAGATCTTTTTCTTCTCTTGGCCAATACTTGAAGTTAAACACACTGAAACTTTTAAGTGGCTGTACCTTGAAGTCTTTGAACCTGTCTTCTAGGTACTGGAT
The DNA here is from genome assembly GCA_038501625.1 of Corbicula japonica. Taxonomy (NCBI): domain Eukaryota; kingdom Metazoa; phylum Mollusca; class Bivalvia; order Venerida; family Cyrenidae; genus Corbicula; species Corbicula japonica. The sequence goes on along the minus strand of JAZAYU010000266.1, from coordinate 437,614 downwards.
GGATGACTGCAGACGATTCTGTATATCATTGTCAGATGCATACTCAACAGGAGTCTGACCTTTGAGCTGAACAGGGATGGGGCTTTCATGCTTTAACTGAAGATCTTCTGGATTCAGGTTGGCATAAAACTTGATGGAGTTCTCACCGGGCTCTTCCTTCATCAGCTCAAGCTCTCCGGTCAGGTTATCCATGATCTCCTCGACTTCAATGATAAGCAGCTGTTTCTTCTGGAACTTCTCTGAAGTTGAGGTGATGGCTTTGAGGAAGTCGATCATGAAGTATAGATATTTCACAAAACGGACACACTGCATTTCCCGAAGAAGGTACTTGGCCTTGCTCCCTTCGTCTGTTCTGTCAGTAGTAGCAGCATGCTCTAGATGGGCTAGAGTGGCTCCCAGGTTATTGCTGACAGCAGAGAGGGCCTTGGATTTGCTTGCCACCCATCTGACTGTCTTCACGTCACCATATCGTGGACTCCAACATGTCTGCGATGTCCTGCAGATGCCTTCGTCTCCTAGGGCTGCGTTGGTAGAACTTGTACAATGCCTTGACTGTAGTTTCAAACTTCTGCAAATAGGCTGTAGCTTTTACTGCATCAAGAACACCCAGCTCCAATTTGTGTGCAACACAGTGCACCGTGATCAGATGAGGGAGTTCCTTCTTCATTTCAGCACTGACTCCTGCCCTACATCCCATCATGACAGCAGCTCCGTCGAAGTTTGCCCCTATTACAGTCACATCACCAGTAAGTCCCAGGTCTAACCTCTGTAATCCTTCTCTAATACCAGTCAATATACCCTCAGCATTGGCACTTGTTACAGCCTCAATTGACGCCATCTTTGTGACCGGTTGTCCTTTATCGTTCACATATCTCACTAGTATGACATACTGTTCAACAATACTGGAGTCAGTTGATCCATCAGCCATAACAGTCACAAAACGCGCCTTCTGGACTTCTTGGGCTGTGTCTAGTCGTAGCCGTTCAGCGATAGTCATTAGGAGGAGTGTGGCAAGCCCTTAAGTTTAATTTTTCATGGACATTATCTTCCAAACCAACACTTGATCAACTGCCAGTCGAATAACAATAAATAATGAATTACAAAACACTTCATATTTAATTTAGAAGTAGGTAATTTTTAATGGCATTTTATTGATGAATGTTTTCAAATAAATGTGAATATTTTAAAGAATCACTGATTGTTTTCCTGAAAAAAAAACTAATTATAAAGGGGGAAAGATAATAAAGTTGTGGTTGCAGATATTCAAGAACACTTGATCTCTTTGCAATGATAGCAGACATGCAAACTTGTTCACATATAGAATTTTGAGTTTGTGTTTCCAAATTTTTCAAAAATTAAGATAGGAAAGTGGATAATTTTTTTTTTACTTTTGTTGTGGCAATATCCGTCTAAAATGCAAATAATGTGAAAAAATAACTTGGTTTTGTTACAAGAACCATATGCCAAGAACATACAACTATCACGTTTCTTCACTGACATGATAAAATGTATATGATTTTTTATTTTGCAATAGCGGACTACAAATCTGTAAAAAAAATGCTGTTTTTCATCTCTTTTGTTCAAATCATATTTATTTAGTAATAATTTAGTTCATACGAAATAATTTGCGGAGATTTTGTATTTTAATCAATTTAATAATTAAACTTATTATCTCCCTTTTTTCTTTAGATTTTCATTGACATAATATAATGATTATTATATATATGATTTTTTTTTATTTTGCAAAAGCGGACTACAACTCTGTAAACAATTGTGCTGTTTTCCATCTCTTTTTTTCTTATTTTATTTATTTTGTAATATTTTAGCTCATACGAAATAATTTGCGGAGATTTTGTATTTTAATCAATTTAATAATTAAACTTATTATCTCCCTTTTAACGTTAGACAACATGTTTAGCAAAACCAATATTTACCTTCGTATCACAAAACCATCCATTCTAAAATCTTATCCTAATAAACTAAACACTGTAAAGCACATACATCGATAAATTAAAGCATTATTTTAAAATTCAACTGAGGAATGTTCCGTAGAATGAACGGATTAGTCAGTAGGCCTACTGTAAGATATATAGTTTGGAATAACTCGATTAAAGTAACAACTGTGAACTAATTGATTCAATCATTGGCAATCAACTTACCTAATCACTTCTCGTCAAAAATTAATTAAGCGCCGACAAACGACTTAATATACACCTTTTTAATTGTCAAAGACACAATTTTGACAGTTTTGACAGTTTGTGTAATCACGCTGCCACATAATCTCGCGAGTATCAAAATATCTCGCGATAAAGATGGTACCGATTGTTGTGAAATATAGGCGGGTAGAGTAGTGCAAATTAATCAAGGATTAACGTTGATTGGACGATTTTTATACAGGTAGGCAGTGCTGAATCATACGGTTCGTCGGTAATCTGATGATTAGCGAAAGTCGTATATTGCTGTGAGAGATTTTTGTTTATTTGGCAACTTGATTTAATTACCACCCCGGGCAACTAATTACGGATTTTTATGGTGGCCCGGCGGACAAGCTCTTTAAAATTTTACTGGCCCTGCAGATCAAAGCTGGTTGCCCGCGGGCACCGGGCAAAGGATTTGTCGGTCCCTGTTATCATGAGTAAAGTTATAAATAATAAAATAGATAAATAACAGTTTGATTTAGCTTAGATGCTTCGTTTGAATCTTTCCGAAATTAATCACCTTATATAAACATTTTTTTCGATTCAGTCTCTTGTAAAGTGAATCGATTTTTCTTCTTTTTTTACAAAACTGAGACATTGCTAAATATGGCCCCAAGTTTCAATCAAGGATACCAACTGGCTAGTGTACGTACTTTATGTTGTACAGTGTATATGTAATGCTACGCTAAAAACACGCCTCTTTGCGATGCATGTTTTGTGTTTGTTTTACTATGTCGTTCTTTTGTCGTAAAACAGAGTACCACTTAGATCTGTATGAAACTTAACTTTTCTATATTTTTGAATGATGGTCTGACTGAAAACATATGACATTGCCGTGCTGGATTCGACTGAAATTAAACAGCGTGTCCTTCAACCTTGCTCAAGGTGAAACAACTGAGCATGGAAACCAGTCTAAAACCTCAAGCATCTGATTGGCTTCAGCAAATCAAATCCTGGAGACTTGAGACTGGTTTACAATCTCAGTTTTATAACCTTCAGTCTGAATTGGTTTTAGTTTCAAATTCAAAATGTTTGATTGGACGGGTGATGCGGCAGTGAAAATAACAATTTCGATTAAATTGTTGTACCACTTGCCGCTTTAGAATTAATGTTAAATAAGACTTGTTGGCTTAAAATAAATTAATCGGGTTTCAAAATGAAGTCATTTTGCAGATTTTTTGAAATGGGTGACCTTTGTTTGATTATATATATATGTATGAAAATGCCAGTCAAATGTATACAATTCAGCGTCACAAGGCAGATGCAGTGAAACTCTCATTCAAATTTATTTGTGTCATTGTGTTATTTGAATTGCGCTCAACCAGGGGCAAGGCGGCGTGGTTAGTCGTATGTATTTCTGTTACTGCCCATGAACAGGCTTATACATTTCAAAACATAACTTAATTTTCGATGTGTTTATTATATGTAACTTAATATAACACCGAACTTACGTTTTGAGAATTTATTTTTCTAACAAAAATTGCTCTATATTGGCTTACAGAAATACTAAAAATACTGTTAACACGGTATAATCAGTCCAAGTAACAAATCAAAATAAAAAGAAATAACTCTCCGTGAGGATCGTTTGACAAAGAGACATAAAGTAAAAGAAGATGGTTTGCAAAATTCCAAAGCACGCTACGCAATAAAATATGTGAACATGTATTTAAACTTGTGATAAGTTCCACTTGTGATGCAAGTCACATTAAGGCGTTTTAGCAGTGTCGAATAATTTAATTTATGAAATAAAAGTCACACCATAAATAAAAAAAAGTCTAATTGAATTTAATGCAGTTCTTGCTTTTTAGTGTTTAAGCACTGTTAATAATTTTAATTTCCTAACTCATATTCACTGAAACGAGTCCATGGGAACCCAGTTCAGCCACTTCATAAACTCCGTGAAGGAAATCTTCCCATTGTCATCGATGTCCAGCTGATTGAGCGCGTCAGCCAAACGTGCCTTCTTTCCACCACAGTCGTCAAACAGCTTTTCAAACTCGTTCCGATCTAAGGATTTATTGCCATCTACATCATATCTATTGAACATTTCGATAGCTTTTTGAACTCTGGCATATCGTGATTTATCGCTTACACTTTCTAACCTATCACCGCTGCGCAGCCATTTGGCAAACTCCTGGAATGATAACTTTGAATCAGAATTACTGTCGATTAGAAGCGAGTATGCGTCTGCTTGTTCTGCTGTCAAGCCTAGATCGTCTATGAGGAGTGAATTTAGTTCTTCTTTTGAGAGATAGCCGCTGTTATCTTTGTCATACTTTAAGAATAAACTTTTAAGGACTATATCCGGTGTACGTGGATCAAAGTAGCTTGCAGCGTGTGCCATATTGGTACCTGAAATAGAAAAAAGAAAACTCTCAATTATTCCCCAATATAACAAAATCCAGGTAAATACAATTGCTTTTTCTTTCAGTTGAATGCGTATGGTTAATGTAAATACTAAATAAATATTTATATTAGGAGCATTTCTCTAAAACAACACATTTGTTCCTTTGACAGGTTAAACCAAAACGTTTCATTTTTAGGTTTTGCATAAGTTTGTATATTTTCAATTCAATATAATTAATTATCTATCAACTTTTATTTCTTAAGTTTTTTTAAATATGACATTAACGTGTTCTTATAATAAAACCAAGAATGTAAGTTCATGTATGAGAATGAATCTTTTTTATCGGTGTTTAAAGAAAACAATGTTCATTGAACACTTGATTTAGGCCTGTAATCGCCAACCATTTGAACTTTCTTGTATACAGTTTCTAAAAGACAAATACATGCACATCATTTTTAATCATGGTCATGAAATATAGTGCTCAAAGATTGCTAAGAACCAAGTTAGCCACACATTATCTGAAGTCTTCATATATCTCTCTCTCTCTCACTCTCACTCTCTCTCTCTCTCTGTCTCTGTCTCTCTCTCTCTCTCTCTCTCTCTCTTGTACTGTTTATTCTGTCCATGTGTCACGTTTTGTCTGTTATCGTTGATGTTTGTTTGTTCAACTATGTACAAGGTTCGTCATCCTGCTAGTCAGCGTGAATATGTAGGTAATTTTTTTAAACATTTTACACACACACACGTGTATATTAATGCTTGAAACTTCTAATTGCTGTTTGTATGTTTAACCGTTTATGACCAAGTTATCGTTGTACAAGCGTCTCATATGTAATTTAACAAAGCCGACAAACATACAAAAATTGTTATGCGTCTCAAGAGCAATTCAAATTGTTCTACTTAATGTATTTATGAAATAAGCAAACATCTTGAACATTAAGCGAAGCCCACGAATAGGTTACACGTACTTCAGAAATTGTTTTTGTTTGCTTTTAACCGGGTGAGATACAATTTACGCTAAATTAGACACAGTTTATTAGGGATATAATATGTAAGATGTGACTTGATACAATTTAGAATTGTTATTAGATACGTTCAATACTATCCCTGTACGAAGATCGACGGATAAACGATTCACACCTGATAGACGCTGGACGAAAGACGCCGATGGACACCGATAGACGCTCGACGACGGACGCACGATGCACACCGACAGACGCTAAGCGACTGAAGCTCGATGCGCACCCGATAGATGCTAGGCCACTGATGCACAATGCATACCCGATTGATGCTAGGCGACTGATTTACGATGCACTCTGATAAATGATAGGTGACTGTTACACGATACACACCCGATAGTCGCTACTCGACTGATGCACGATACACACCCGATAGATGCTAGGCGATTGAAGCACGATGCACACCCAATTAATGCTAGACGACGGAAGCAAGATGCACATCCGTTAAACGATAGGCGACGGATGCACGATGCACATCTGATAGACACTGTATATTAACCGATTGTATCATATGCCGGATATAGTAAGGTGATTGCATGGCGGCGATATAAACAATTCGTAAATAACACATTGAAAACGGAATTATTAGGATCATTTTAAGTACCTTCAACAAAACCAAGTACGTTATATTTTGTATAGTCCTTATTGGTTGTAATACCATTTGTTTTGCGCATATATAGGGATAAAAACTTGCAAAATTGCATTTAATCACAAGAAGGTCTGGCAAATGACCCTCATGATTGTATCAAAATACTGTTATTCTCTACAAATAAACGCTCTGATGCACGAATACATACTAGTTATATGACTTTACGACATTAATATAAAGATTATTACATTACAATATTGCTTTTAATGTATAGATAGTGTAAATTATTAAAATGTTTGAGGGATGTGTTTCGTAATGACTGTATCATCTATAGCATTATCATACTTTATTTTATAGCAAACACACCTATTTCTGTTGTAACATGTAGTGCGATCTTCGTTGAATGATTTTCCAATAATCTGTATCACTTATGGCGATGCACATTTGCTGATTTTATCAAGTGTATGCTTTTAGGTAATATGGAGGAGTTCATCTACATATATTGTCTATACAAATCGGGTATATTTGGAGAAAGAGAAGAACTTTAAAATAATAATACAGAATGATACAACAATAGTGACTATAGGTTATTGTTAGTTTGGAGGCGTGTATAAAAATTAAACTGTCAGGCCAATGCAGCTGGGCGACCGTTTAATTTTTCATACAAACCCCGAAATAAACTATAAACTGTTTTGTAACTGATAAATTGGCATACACATAGTTTACACAAATCAGTTGTCAAAACAGTATTTTAATGGATAATATAATGTATTATGAGCATACGTATGTTAGAAAGCGAATTCGTTAATTTCTTTAACTGAAATCAGCATGGGAACATACCTGACTCTCAAGGGAAGACCTTTGAGATAGTCAGTCCTTGGGCGGAAAACAAGACATTTAATCCTTTGCTAAAATTCCACTTGACCCTTTACTCCATGGGATATGTAGTACGTTGTTTTTGCTGTACACTGTTTGCTATAACATTTTTAGAATATTTCTGAAAACAAGTGACCATTTTATATTCCGATCAAATGACATGATTGTTTTAGCTGACGATGATCTACATTGGCCGTACATTGAGTAAAGGGTTAATCATCAGCTTAAAATATCAGTATTTAAATAACTTGCTTTGTCTGAGAATTTGTATGTCAAGCCTACCTGCGTATGTATTTATAATCGTGAACCTTCAGTTTCGAAACTATTACTTTTAAAAACCTTAGACTATGTTTATCAAATCCAAAACATTTTGGGACGACATTAATTATCGCTTGTTGTAAATTGTAGTTCTCAGAGCGGCCTGGGTGTTAACTAATGAAGACAGGAAGATCCAATTGTTTCGTGTCGCCGCATTATATAAAGGCACCGCGGCCCTAATAATTCATAACGTATCACACATCTCTGTACGAAGCACTTTTAATACATGTTTTTACATCAAGCCGTTGTTCTTAAATCCGAAAAATATACTAAAATCACCTTAAAAAATCGCCATAACTGATACACATAGATCACTAGAAACATACAAATGATTGAGTTAACATGCTCAATAAATGATACAGTTTGGGTCAAAGCTACATACATGTTTGGTCTAATGTTTTGATGTTTAATTGATCAGATTTGGTATTATTATTATTGTAAGAATAAAAATGATATGTTTCATCATCGCTAGCATGAGAATACCTCTCAAAATCTGTTTAAACATAAACATGTACGCTGATTTTATAACAGTACACAGTGCAAACGGTACTTTGTGTGAGTGATTTAAGCGATTTTTTAAAAGTATATTGCATAAAAAAGGTAATAACGTATTTCAAAACAAGTGCTACGAGAATCACCTATTGAACATGTATTTGTCGATTGGATTTCTCATTACAATACCTACAAAATCTCCTCATTTTTGAAATGTTTACTATGTTTTTGTGACAATCAGTGCGCTATATCCGGTAGATGATACAATCGGTTTATATACAGTGATAGATGCTAGGTGACTGACGCACGATGCACATCTGATAGACGCTAGGTGACTGACGCACGATGCACATCCGATAGACGCTAGGTGACTGACGCAAGATGCACATCCATTAAATTCCAGACGATGCGCATCCGATAGTTGATAGACGACGGAAGCAAGATTCACATCCGTTAAATGATAGGCGATGTACACCGGTTAAATGCAGGACGACAGACGCACGATGCACATACAGTGCGATAGACGCTAGACGACGGACGCCGCCCAGTGCACACCCGTTATACAAACATGTGAACACAGCATTTAATAATGTTGAAAATCTTCTTGCTCATATATAAACTTCACACACTTTTCAGAAATTTATAAAATCGGTAACTTAAAAGACCGAGACTTATCCGGTTTTAAAATTGAACACAGCCGTCCACTTTTGTTAATATTTCATATGTAAGACAATCTACGAGAAAAACGGATATAACTACGAATGAGAAAGTATTTATATCCGGCTAGTCACTGTTAATTGCTTGCATGCCTTTTTCATCTAAATTTTTCAAGAATGCGGATCATTGAGTTAACCATTATACAAATGTATTTAATTGTAGTAATTTTATTCATGTAATAGGCAAGAATGCACGTACTTATCAGATTATAAAATATATTTTAGGTAGACTTATCAAAATGATTTGAGAATGTGTCAGAACGACATAATTGTTAGCAAATGGCGGGGTACTGAAACTCAATTTTGTTCTCAATTTCTTTAAAATTATAACAGAAACAGCTTCCAAACGAAAATCAAACAAAGAAAATTGTCGAGACAGTGAACGATAAACTACTTACTTAACGGTGAAATACTAGTTGTCATTTAAAGAGACATGGTTACACGAGGCTGTTGATAAGCTGAAGCATCACTTAGAGGGTCTATCATGTTCAGGCAGTAAATGCAAACATACACAAGTACATGTATAATGTGATTTACAGGAAACATATTTCCAAATGCTACAAGTGTGTTGATGGTTGATTATAAGGTTTATTGCTCAAACAAAGAAACTGTTCAGATATCATATTATACTGATTAATAAACCTTTTTATTTGTTAAGTCATTTAAAATATAACAGACTGAGTGTTTCGTGCATTGAATATGTACTTAAACAAACGGGGTCTATATTCATCCTGATATATTCTTTTGTAAAGTCATTTCATAAAATAAATTATTCAACTGAACACTCATGAAAAACGAACACTTTTTAGAATTAAACCTATTATAATGTTAGCAAAAACGTATTGTTATATGAATACATGTATCAGGCACTGGAAAAGATAAATATTTATTACAAACATTGAATAAAGTCTGGTTTTATTTCTGGTGTCAAAACTTTCCACTGAAACAAATTAACAATAATGAATTACATTATTGTATCTTCTTTAACGTTACCCTTAAGCGACTACCAGTTTTTCCTTTTTAAAAAGTTACTTGCAGAGTTTAAATTGAACTCTATGATAAAACAGTTTAAAATATTATAAACATAATCAAAAATTCAGCAAGACTGTTATGTACATTGTACACCTAACTAATGTTCTAACCACACCGATCTTAAAATTAAAATTTCTCCGTACAGAACTGGTGCACAATCTTTAAATTTGGAAAATAATAAGATGGACCAGTTTTACTTCTTTTCTGAAATCCCCATGAAAATCCGCACTTGTGTTCTTAAACCAAGGACATTTAATCTAGTTCAGGGCAATGGCAAAAGTCACAAAATTGACCGCTTTTGTAAAGAGGATTATACGGAACCCCCCTCCCCCCCCCCCAAAAAAAAAAAAAAAACAAAAAAACTGCGATAAAATCTTATATGTAACAGCTAAGCAACCGCATAGCATTTTTTCAAAATTACTTGATTTAAACATATTTTATTGCCATTTCATAAGTAATGTGATAACATACATATTTGAAACTGGTTTGGGCCACAAGTGCAAAGCTCACGTTAATGACGGCACTCACCATACAATTTGATAAAAAACATTTGAAAAGGCACAGAATTATTAAAATAATTGTTTAGCTGTTTAGCTGTGATAGCACATGGGTGAAACTACGCATATCAATTGTGGTGGACAAACATTGGTGGAACCTTTCATAGTCAATGTAGAAATTTTATACATGAGCACGCTGCTTAAAATGTTTAGGTGTCTTTAATAAAATGATGGAAACATTTAAATATTAATTGATTATCAGCAATTGTTAGTGATCTGTTTCCAAATAGTAAAAGATCAAGATAAACATCGAAATTTTGAAGAACTCGTTGCAACAGAAATCTTTCGACATTATAATTTGAAAAGTGGTTTGCATCTTCAATACCATTGTTGCAGCTGCATGTCGGACTTTCAGTTAAATGATTATTATATAGGTCACTTTTTAATTTACTGCACTTATTCCTAATCCTGGCATGTAATATACTGTGCATACGTTTTCCAGAAACAAAATACTCTGGCTTCGTACTGTATTCTTTCTAAATTAATTTTTTCAAATTCCGAACACCCGTCCCAAACCGCAGAAGCATATTCTATAATTGGTCTTAAATATGAAATATATATTTGATTTAATGTTTTTCTGATCATTTTGAATTTAAGTGCTCGCATTTAGCCTAAAACTTTTGAACATGAAGTAATAATATTGTTTATGTGTTCGTGCAATTTGCCTTCGTCGCTTAAGGTAACGCCTAAGGGTTTATGGTAGTGAGTAAAATTAAATTCAAAATTGTTAAATATGAGTTTGGGCGGAACTGCTGTTTTTGAATTTGCTATGAATAGCACATCCGTTTTGTCTGCGTTAAATTTAACTAACCATTGTTTAGACCAAGCTAATATACAATGTAAATCATGGTTCACAATTCCTCCTAGGTCTGCGACGTTAGACGTTATTTGAGCAATGGATGTGTCGTCAGCAATTAAGCGGGCAATACTTAATAAATTATCGGCTATGTCATTCACGTACACTAAAAAGAAAAGCGGGCCTAGTATGGAGCCTTGAGGAACCCCCGCGTCTATAGCTTTAATAGAAGATACATTTTGACCTACAATAACCTTTTGATATGGTCAGAAAGATATTTCTCTATCCATCTAAGTAACTGACCGTTTATACCATTTTGACGCAATTTAAACAGCAAGCCTTTGCGCCAAACTCTGTCAAATGCCTTAGATATTTCGGAAAAAAATAATGGCGGATACTAATCTATTGTCTAGAGAGTAAAAAAGTTGGTTATATAGCTCAATGAGTTGATATACAGTAGAGTGGTTTGGTCGAAAGCCACTTTGTTTTTTGTAGAGTAAGTTGTTGGTGTTCAAAAAGTTGTATACATGTTTGTACACAACGCGTTCCATAACTGTACCAACGCAACTTAAGAGGGATATTGGACGATAGTTAGAAGGAGTATTGTTGTCACCTTTTTTAAAAAGTGGAATTACAAGAGCTTGTTTCCATATATAAGGGAATATAACAAGTTGGATTGATCTATTAAACAAAATACATAGCGGTTTGGAAATGGATTTACAGGTTTATTTTAACATTTTTTACTAATACCATCCTGGCCGTTCGCCTTTTTTGTTTGAAGATTTGATAAAATGTCACAAATGTCTAACTCAGATATATTTAAAGTGGAAAGCGATGCCAATGTTTTTGGGGGTAAATTCGGGTAGATTTGCGTAAGAATCGTCAATATTTGAAATTGATAGAAAATAGTCGTTTAAAGTATTTGCTTTTTCACTGTCTGTAAATACGAATTGATCATGACCATTCGGAAGATTTGTAATTAAAGGTGGAATGATTTCACCATTCTTGTTACTTTTTACGTAATATTTCAATAATTTCCAATATTTTTTAGGATTTGTTTGTTTCGTGTCGCATAAAAAAGACGAAAAAAAAATATTTCTTTCGCGAGTGATTTGAGATTATTTACCTTGTTTCTTAGTTTTTTGTATTGTAACCAATCTGACTCGAGTTTTGTAATTTGTGCTTTTTTACGTTGTTTATCTTTTAATTTCATGAATTTACGAATTGTAGAATCGTTTATCGTTCGGCCTAATTAATACCGTTTGATTTGGAATACATTGTGATGCTAACTCTATAAATCTGTCATGAAACAGTTCACAAGATTCGTTAATGCTATCATTGTTCAAAAAGTCCCAATTCGTGATGGTTAGAAGTCTATTTAATAACGCAAAGTCAGCTTTGTTTTAAAACCATACACGGCGTTTATAGCATCTTTCAAGACTGTAAGAAAAAGGTCACCGACTTATATTAATTTCGGACAGTTATTAAGTGATTTTTCAATTACTTTAAAATCCAGATTTAAACAAAGAGACATGAATTTTCGTTTCCAGAAAATATACCAGCTACCGAGAATTTTGTGAGTTTTGATTTTACACCTTCCTTGATTAAATGCCAGTGGTTTCTTAACATGTGTACAAAATTCAACGATTATTTCATAAAAGGAAGTGAAAATGGTGTATCTTTAGACTATGACCTGAATCCACTATGAGAAATTAGTCAAGTATGATCGGTGAAGTAAGAACATTGGTGAGGTGTACTATGTAGTCAAACTAAAGGTAGATAAAAATGATTCATCCACTTTCTTTTATAAAGAAGTTTTAAATGAAAACCATGTCAAGTTTCCATCGTCTTTACAGGCATAACTTAATATATTAACATGTTAAATTCTACATAAAGTTACATTAAAGTACCTAGATGTATAAATTTAAAGTAAACGATAACAATTTACCTTAAATGTACATGTGTAATACAAATCCAACTGAATGAGTCAGTTTATCATGGGTATTGTAAGTTTATTTAGTTAACGTAACAACATCACTTGTCACGGTGTGGTGAATAAGTAACCGATGTAAAACAAATTCAGGCTTTCAAAAAAGCTAGTCGGAATCCGTCCATCAGTAAGAATAGACTAAAACTTTAAGCCACTTTGAGATCAAGAGTTCAATTTTTTTTGGATGTCATAATAAAAAGTTATGGATTGATATTATGTAGTTATATAGTTCCCAGTTTGAAGGGCTGGCGTAGAATCTTACTGTGTCGCAAACAAACTAAATCTAACTCAGTTTGTTAGCTTCTGTCTTTGTAATAGAATGTGTTACAAAGCAGCACTGCCATTTCTATAAATGTATAGAAATAGCCTCATCATTACTTAACAACAAGGGTTTGTCATAGGGTTCGGGAGAGAAAGTTGCAGCTTGATTGGTACCCAACCCTGGACTTCCCGATAACAGGGAGAGTGTACCCTTCCAACCCGATTATCTGATACATTTTTCCTTTAAAGTGACTAGATTTTTAAAATATCAAATGGTTCTAGTCATTGTAAATAGCGTCATTAATAGTGACATTGTAAATTTTAACAATCACATTTCAAAATAACAATAAGTTTGTTGGATATATTTATAATCGTCCAAATCCAGTTACTGTTACGGAGACGATTGCGTTCATATGACGGATAACTCAGTCGGGAGTAAAGGACTGGATTCACATTTTTTCTGTCCGAATTTAGCCAAATGTAAGACTGATGCACTTAAACTCATCAGGTAAACGGACAACAAGAGTTAACATCTGCATTTGGATGAACATAACTTGTCAGTCAATTATATTTATTTATAAGTTGCCCGAGCTTATACTTAGTCTTAAAAACAATGAAAGTTTTAATTTTAGATGACAGTGTAAAACGTATTTTTGCAGCATACTTCGCTGTTTATCGTCCCTACTTGACCTTACTATGTACAAATGAGAATATCCTCCTACATGTATAAGATAAGAGAGTCATTCATTTATTACCTCCACGACCTCGTAATCATTTTCGTTATTTAAAAAGGGAAATTCAGGAACGTAATTGAGATTTTTAGACAAAATTGCCATTCACAACAAATTTGCCTTAGCATCTGCTGAGAAGGCTTCAAATAATGTGTTTATATTTTGACGTATAAAAGATATTCAAAATGAAGAGCTTTACAGTTTGAATGCTTAAACACCGACGTCTTGTTGTTTTCAGTTATGTCCTTTAAAGGTCGTTGAGCACGAAACGTGTACTTAATGTTTATAGTTCATCTTAAATTAAAGTTTGTTTTAAAATTTCGGCCAGTTTTAAGATGGTAGTTTCAATATCATAGCCAGTAATGATTTGGATACTGTTGATTCATACTGTTTTAAAACCAATGGCAAAAATCATTTTTGGTTTATTAAAAACTTAAGTGACATTTTTAAAAGGCTTGAATCAAATAATTGTAGGTATTACCATTGTAAGTTTATGGTTTTTCTGTAGAGTTTGTAACAGATTATTCTTATGATAATTATACTCCATGGACTGTAAAGACCTAATAGCGTCGCTCAATTTCTTTCCGGATAATATTATGTTAGATTGCGGTAACTCTGTTTGTAAACAATTATGTGAACTATGCATACCAGGAATCGCTACATTCAAAGAACACAGCCTCCCCACGCAGCTAAAAGGAGAAAGTAAACAAGAGCATGTGTTCATAAGTCTTAGACGATAAATTTTAAGTAAGTTAAAGACAACCTAATTGGTACTTATTATGCACCCCTTATTGATTGTGTGTTGATCTGTTTTTATACTGCTATGAAAGAGACTAAATGCAATCTCGTTCTTTCAATCTCGCGGAGGGGCGTCCGCGGCCGAGTGGTTTCGGTTTCCGACTGCGAATCACTTATCCTTCACCGCTGTGTTCGAGACCTACCAAAATCTTTCATTTGAGGAAGCTAATCATCCAGCTCGCAGAACGTCGATGGTTCGATGGTTCTAGCCAGGTGCCCGGAGGGGCACCTGTGGTGTTGCCTCCACATTGTAAAGCTGGTATGCAAATTAGGGAACACAATACAATTAGGAAGACAATGTTACAAATTGGGCTAAGAAGCAATAAGCTTAGCATCGGTTGATGCCCCGGCTTCTTATCTATATGAAACTATATATAATATAAGATTTTTTTATATATAATAAATAACCAATTAACCAATTTTCATCTCTGGTTAACAAGAATATAAAAAGTTGATGTTTTCTTGGTTTGGTAATTCTTGATACATGTATAAAATTTTTTACTTTTCTATAGTATGTTTACTTGGATAAAGTCAGTTTTATCCCAACACGATTTTGAACTTTTCATCAGGGAATCGTGCATATCGGGATTAGACAAAGCCAGAGAACACAGCGTCCTCACATAGACGGGAAGCAGAAAGGAAATGAGAGTATACGTTTACTCATTTATCAGTGTGAAGCATGCCACCACAAAAAAAGAGAACATGAGGTGTTGTCGTCTTGGAAAGGTCAGTGACAAAACAATTTTTCACCTGAGGTATGAACCAGTTTCTGAATCTTGCGCTAAACAAAATCTCATATCAACACCGACGTATAAGTTGTCTTGGAGAATTAACTACAACCCACCCGCTATATCGAAAACTTTGACATATTATAAATTATAAGAAACTAATGACATTGTCAAGTAAAAAATTGAGGGTACTCATTGACTTTACTGAGCCAAGAGCAACTGATGTCAAATAAGCAGTAAGAAAATGGTAGGTGTAAAAGAAACAGATTGAGCTTCGGTCTTCTTATTTTACAATAGAACCCTTAACCCATACCACGGTCGTAGATGTGAAAATAAATAAACTGAAAGTTAAAGAAAGTGTTCCGTGAACATTTTTGAAAGTGGATTTATTCAAGTTTCAGTGAAATATTTTCGTGAACTTTTTCAACACTTTACGGTTTTATATTTTCTTATGATCTTACTTATGCAATAGCTTTTCATAATAAACTTTGTTGTTTAAGGTTTGTAGTCTTTTGCTGGCCGCCTTTTCTTCGCTACTATTATTCTAACAAACGGAGATGAACAGCAGGACTTTCTAGTTTACTTAATAATCTGTTGTTTTTTTCTTATCAGGCTTTTTTGTTAGATATATATTAATGAAATATAGAAATGGTTATCGACTCAGTCTTGGGATCGCTGGACTATAATATTTTATTATTATTATTAAGCTGGCGACAAGATAACTAAGTTAATGAAATAGCTTGCATTTGACACTACTTTTTGACACGTTTTCGATTGGTTTAATTGTTATGATAATATTTAGTGCTAGAACGTAGACTTCATGCCTTCATTCTGCATAACATGTAGCGAAACATAGTTGACCAAGTTGATTTTAAAATAAAGCGAACGTTCTTTTATTGAACTCATTGTATTATTTAATAGCGCTTATCAATTACCGTCGTTATTAACATGTATGTGTTCCCAATTATTAACATGTACATGTGTATACAAAGACATACGTGAAAGTATTACAAGAAAGTGTTGCCCTGTAGTTTCCATTAAAACGGGTGATCATGACCTGTTTACACTCTGAATATTATGTGTCAGATGGATGTTAAAACCATTGATTCATATCCAAAGTATAAATTAATATTTATACATGTACGTGTTTCATCAGTGTCTCGAAATGTTATTTGTCTGTTCAGTAATCAGTGAAATAAGTCCATCGGAACCCAGTTTAACCACCTCATAAATTCCGTGAACGAAATCTTTCCATCTCCGTCACTGTCCAGTTGTTTCAACTCTTCAGCCATCCGTGCTTTCTTTCCTCCACAGTCGTAAAACAACTTCTCAAACTCATGCCTATCTAACGATTTATTTCCGTCTATGTCATACTTGTTAAACATGTCAAGAGCTTTTTGAACTTTGGCATACCGTGATTTATCGCTTAAATTTTGTAACTTATCTCCACTGCGCAGCCAACTGGCAAATTCTTGAAATGATACGTTTGAGTCAGCATTGCTGTCAATAAGGAGATAATAAGTATCTGCTTCTGTCGTTGTCAGACCGAGATCTTCTTCAAGGAGTGAATGAAGCTCTTCTCTTGAGAGAAACCCGCTGTTGTCTTTGTCGTATTTTAAAAATAAACTTTTCAGGACTATATCAGGTGTATGGGAATCGAAGTAGCTTGCAAATTTTGCCATAACGGTACCTGAAAAATAAAATCATATAAGAGCATTCCCATTGATTTTTATATCTAAAAATGTGAATTCGTGCAGCGCTGTCACAACGCCAAAGACTAACAACAGGTGATAATTGTTAAATGTTCGAATTATAATATATCAACTTTCAGTTGAATAATGAGCAAAGTTAATTAGCAGTTACTGTAGCTCATTACATTGCATGTTTGCTCTTGAAAGATGATTATAGCACACACATAAGCCTTGTTATGTTGAATAAAACATTTTGGTACCAAACTTGCTTTCATTATTTAAGTTAGATGTAGGGAACATGTTTAGTGATGTGATACTGAAATGTTAGTTACAAAATGTCGATATCATTGCGCTTGGGAGTACATGTAAGACCTAGTTTTCATTATACCGAATCCTGTGATTTGTCCGGAAATAGTCTAAGAAAAAGCCATTCTTGAATTATGGTAATTTTATGCCATTAATGGTTAATTAATAGTTAGCTGTTATAATTATCACAAATATATTCAGTGCCTTTGGCGACAAATGCATGACGTTAACTTAGAATTGTCCATATCAGAAGGAATTGTAAGGTATCATAATAACGCTTAACAATATATTTTTAACCATGAATTCACAATGTAATGAAAAGTGCAAGTTGTGAAAGAATATATGAATATTGCACGTTGGTAAATATTTTTGCATCTTTTTTATATATTTTAATAAACTTAATATATACACAGTAAAAAATAGTATCGATTTTCTGATTCTGGTTTATATATAACCATATTAGGTTATATGGCTCTTGCTGAGAGTGCCGCATTGTATTACACTAGATGGCACCTAGGTACAACCAACGACAATCACATTCACGTTGGTGCATTGCTTTATCGTATCTTCCGGTTTTCTCTTCATTATCTTTGGGAGGATGTTCTAAATTATGTGAGGGAAATTTGATCTTTGATTGAATATCCGGATACGAAATAAGTATCCGGATACTGGCGTAGTATACGGATATCAGGATATTCGTTGAGAAATGTATAAGTAGGTAAACTTGTGTAAATATTTTTTTTCTTATTTAAGGTGACCGTCGTGCTTTTAAAATTGAAGAGTCAATACTACTTGAATAATTTATATAACAATTATTCTACCGTTTTTGTTACACGTAGTAAACTACCGCTGTTCTATTGCTTCAAATGGGATAAAGATATCGGGTCGTTAGTCTCTGAGCTAAAATTGTGTTCGTCTAAAAGGTTATTGACTTGATTGTCTTTTTTCCGTTATAATTTTTATTTGCGTTTTGTTTTAGCATTTATAAGGATTCTTTAACTTGTAGGTTTGAGTCTAGTTGTAATCTTTGCCCGGTACTTTATCATACAGATTTTATGGCAGATAAGACAACGAAATTCTTCTCAGTCATCTGACTGTGTATAGAATTGGAACATCTTTAAACGCATAGTAAGCGCCGAAGAAATTGTGTCGGTACTCTTTCAATATTAGGTGCATATTTAGGTTAAACGAGTTCTGTAAAACAAACGAGGCATGTCAGGCAATGTATTTTTGCTCCTAAACCAACTTCAGCTTTAAGATAGAGTCATAATACCCTGTTTCAATTCCATATCACAACGTTTTTGACGGCAGTCAAAGAGCTCGTGTTTATATTTTGTGTTTATAAAATGATCATTTTACAAAGCAACAAGTATTGCAAAATCTTCACATTATGTACCAGGATACAGTGCAGCGAACCCTTACAGCAACGAAAGAAGACAAATTTTACTTCTTTGATTTAATGTTACATAATACAAATGTCCCTTATTGTATCTGTTATTTAAAATTCATTTAGATGCCTTATTATTTAGTTTTGTATAACAAAAATAACAACGTACCTAAAATGCGTATGTGTGTTTCCGAAAGATTAATAAGTTTAACTGTTCTCATATAATATAGTTTTTATCCGCCATACTTATTGACAAATCATTTAATCAACGAGGGTTATTCATAAAGTTTTCAACTTTTCTAGTACGATTAAATTGATATATAAACTACATGTACCATATTTTCGCTATAATATTAAATTATGACATGTTTTCTGACATGATGTAAGTTACTTCGATCATAAAGTTGATTTTTTTAAACAAAGTGAAATAGGCTTATCCGGAATCGCCACGTCACAAAACACAGCCTCTCCCACGTAGCAAAAAAGAAGACAGTAAAATAGAGAATATTGCTATAATTATGGCAATTTAAAGAAGGCGCCAGACACAATTAGCGAAAATGAGAACCCTTGAGGTTACCGCCTTGAAAAAGGTCATTGACAAAACAAGGTTTAAACCAGGTTTCATGGGTGCACCAGCTTCAAACTTGCCCCAACAGGTTCTCATATCAACAAACAAGTACAAGTTTTCCTGGTGAAATATCTTCAACACTCCCATCAGCTCAACAATCTTGCACACAAACATAAAACATAAGAAGCTTATAGCATTGCAAAGCCAAACGGGCGAGTATTCAATGATCTTACCGAGACCAGAGCCCCTTAAGTTAAATAAGCAAGAACACGATGACAGGGATAAAAGAATCAAATCGTGCTTCTATATTCTTTAAAGAAAAAGGTTTCCCCGTAAACCTTAATAAACTCTCAAATCCCTGCCTCCGTCGTGCAACCAATGTTACAGGAAATTTCAGCGTTATTTTTTAAGTATTTTAATAACCTACTTATTTAAATGTCTGCATGACCGTTGCACACCTCTGATAATATAAGTAGCTTGCATGAGCGTGAGGTGTGTCGTTTAATTTTTCTTGACATAATAAAATTGAACGCTGAATAAATCTTTTTCCAACTTTTAATTTTATTACTTTCATCCACATGTAAACTTTTAAACTTTCAACAGAGATTAACTCCACGTTAATCCTGTTAGAGCAAAAAACACAAGCCCTACATCCATTGTCTCTTTCATAGTAAACTTTACCGCCAAAAGTTGACGTTCATGATTCTCTCACAAAAGCATGAAAAGCAAGGCTTTTCCCGCCAATAGCTTAACAATTATGTGGAGCAAAGTATGTATACAATCATATGGAGAATATGGAGCATACACATACAGTTATATGGATCAATATGGAGTAAAGTAAACATACATTCGCAATTCGCGACAAGGTGAAGATGCAATAATCTGTCACGGAGGGTGAACTGTTTTTGCGGGAACGAAGCTCAGCCAAGTTCATGCCAATTCATACAATTTATTTTTTATAACATTTGTTTATATTTATATCGTTTAAATCTTGTTTCCATACGCTGACACGATGACGTCAACATAGCTTATTTTCTAAATAACATCACTAACTGAAATGCAAAATAGCTGATGACGTAACGTCACTAATGTAAGCACGGGGACGATCTTGTTCATGAGGAATGATACAAGTAGGATTTTCGTTCTGCCGTAAACATGGTAAAATATGCGGAAACACATATGCGGTATGTACAAAAATAGCCTGAAGTACTCAAACTAACAATCTTTGTTATTTGAAAATGTTATTTGCGAGACTGGTTATTTATTTTTCAGCCTCTGATTTAATAGGTACTTGAATGTTTATGTATGGTGTACTCTCAAAAACTTTGGTCGAATCCATATAAATTCCAAAGTCAGTTTTGTAATTAATGGAGATATCAAACGGATAACACATTATGTCCTGATGTAAAACCAACAGCATGTGAGAACGACGCTAAAAATTTAATCGATCTATATATCTAGGCGTGTAGCTGCCTATATGCGAGTACGCGGCTGAATTCTCACGATGCTGACATGAAGTTTTACACAATTAGTTGACGTATGTGTACTATCAAACGTTCCTCGCAGTTTCTATACTTCATGTTCTGAAGACCCTTCCGCCTTAAAAATCCTAAACGTATTGCACCATTTTTTTATTTGTTTCCAGGCGACATGACTCCTGACTCGACTCAAGCACAATTAAGAATCCACATGAATAGAGAGATAGCTACGCCCCTGCTTTCCTGCTTTCAAATCATAATATCTCACATAATATGAAAAATGTGTGTTGTGTGTATTTAATTATTTGTAAGAAAGTCGTGATTGTCTCTTGATTATTCATTTCCCTGATATCTTCAAAATGAAGATTAAACGGAAACCTTTGTCACTTTAGAGCAAATTCAATAATTACTGTTCAACTTACACAATTACTTATTGTAACTTTAAGAGGTCGCAAATATTGCAAATGGCGAAAACTCTTTAAAATTTAAAAAAATGAATTTTGGGGGAAATGCTTTTTGTCACCTAGATTGTAGTTAAGAAATGTATATATCTAAGCATGTAGTTAATGTTTGCAAGCTCAATTTAATCTTATTCATGTTTTAATTACCAAGCACATACTAAAACATAAGAAAAAACGTTTGCATGAGAACTCCGAAAAGCATGGACAATATACCAAAGGAACTCATACCTTAATGTACTACTTAAAATTTCTGACATTATTTTGACAGTTGACCACAAAATATTTTAAATAAGTGTTTACGCGATAACTATATCATTTTTCTATACGTTTTAAACAGCCATTCCAGATTTCTTTTGTGTGTGTGTCTTTTCTATGAAAATGAAGAATTTTTTTTCAAACAATTTGAGCATCCAAACTTAAATACAGTCACGTGACACTATATATCTTCACTTTTATTGGTATGCCAGTGGGAATTATTGTCGAGTTTTGAAAAAGGTACATCAAAATGTTTTGACTCAAAACCGAAAGTAGAAACCCGGAAGTAAGTTTTCCTTGAATTTCTTGAAAACCCTAACATTATTTTGACGAATTGGCACTAAACATTGTAGACCAGCATATACTCAATTAATTTCAGAGTTCTCATGCAAATGTTTTTTTTTCTTTTGTTTGAGTATGTGCTTGGTAATTAGAACATGTATAATACTAAATTGAACTTGCGAACATCCTTAGCTTAATACATTTCTTTACTAAAATCTAGGTGGCAATAAGTATTTCCCCAAAAATCCATTATTGCAATTTTAGCCAGTTTTCGCCATTTGCAATGTTGGCGACCCCATAAGGGCTTACCACACTCCTCCCAGGCACGTTCGATAAAAAGAAAATTATCAAAGTCTCAATAACGGCAAAATGCCGTTAAATGAAACTGAATGTTACTAATGTATCTTTATTTTGCATATAGTAAGACACGTTAGAACAGTAAAGAAAAATAGCGAGATTAAAAATTCCCTTAGCTTCTATTTACATAAATTTGCAAAAACTAAACAACACAAAACATCATTTTAAATGCCCACATGATTAATATGATACTGACAATAATTTATTGTGTCCTGGTGACTTACATATGTAAACTTTACGCGATATTAGTAAAAGTGTGTTTGACCTTCAATTTTCTGGGGTGGTCTAGCTTTTTGTTGTTCTGGGGAGCAACGAGTTATTCAGCAAGAGAACGATGATAGTAAAAAGCGCAACTGCTCATTTACTCTTTAAAAATTCAACTTCATCTTACAAATCATACACCGTCATGGTTTTTATTTTATTTTAATGATTAATACAAAAAAGGAAAATATTTAAGAGAATGTTTAATAAACATATCCTTCTGTTTGTTCAAATGTGTGTGTGCCACTTTCGATTACAATCGTTTGTAATTTGTATAAATTTAAGACTGTTTTAGGGAAGTTAATCTAACAGTACTTCCTCTCATGGTCAATATCTGAATGACAAACGTCATTCCTTATACAAGGACAGAAGCTACGTCTGACAATCAAACCTGCTGTCAACAGTTTAGACATTCATCTACCAACTAAGAAACAAGAAATATCTTTAAAAAAGATAAACGGCGTTGATGGAAAAGATTTATAGATACATGTATATAAGAAAGAAAGAAATACAGAGAGACAAAGCAGACACAGTTTAGTTATTTTATTTTATTTGTTATAGCTGTCGACGAACCCTCCCTGCCTTCTTAGTATGACTTAGAGATTAAGCGACCGAATCATGACAACTCATAAATTTATTGAAAGTGTCTTTCAAAAAAAATGTTGAAGCTGTTGCAACAATTTCATACAGTGATAACAAGTCGATTAAAGATACTGAAGCAAAATATTCAGTTTCAATAAAATACCTCGTGTAGAGTGAGAATTCAAGATGAATAAATGTCCTTGAAATTTAATAAATATAAATAATAACCTGTTACAAGAGCGAAATCTACCAACTTTTAAGTGTATTAACTTTAACAAAAGTGTCCGTCCTGAGTATTTAACCCGGGGCCTCCGCTTGAGAGGCGAGAGTGTTAGCCACTACACTACAGTAAACTTGTATTTCGTACTTGAAATTAACAATCAGTATCAAAGGAACTAGAAAGGAACCAGTAAGAACTATGAATATCTACACTTCTCTTTCGTTTTACACTGTGTATTGTATGCAAGTGTTTACCTGACACCCAAGAATATTCCATATAATATTGTATTTAAGCCATCAATATTGACTTAACTGGTTACTTAAATCGTAAATATGTTTTTCCTCCAATACAACACCCACTAACAACCAATCGAATTAATCTATTTGATTTTTCCGCTGCATAATAATAAAAATCCCACTAGATACCTCTCCACCCTGCTAGATGCCTCTCTGGTGTAAATAGCTACCAATCGAAATAGTTTATTTCATTTTCCCTCTGCATAATAAGAGAATACGAGTATTATTTACAACATTTCATTGGTCGAGAAACTAGGTCAAAAGTGACCTTAGACAGCTAACGCCGAAAAAGTAGAATGAACAATATTGGTAAACAAACCTGTTGTGGTTTCCATCACTCCCTAGACTCCGGAAAGAACATAAAGCTAATGGTTTTCTAGTTTTTCCGGAAACCAACGGAAAGGAACGAAAGTTATAACAAGGGAAATGACTGTGATTTGAATATTGTCAGTTGTTTTGTGCATGACGATATTCACTGTTTCGATATTGTGTTTCTAAGTCGCTGTTCGTGATCAATACATAAAAGAGCGATTACCATAATAAAAAGTAGGAACCGTCCCGATTTCTTCCTTCGAATTGAGTGTCATGAAATCATCCTGACAGCGAGATACACAAATACACATTATTTTCGTATTTCTATTATTCGTTTTTTTGTTTTGTTGAATTATTCTTACATTCTTACATAAACCAAACTTACAAGTAATCCTTGCGCGATTTTTGAAAAAAAAAGTTTTGCAGCGGGAAACGGTATGTTTTACTTGATTTGGACAAGACGGTTATAATTATGAACAAAACAACTGGTATCAAGTGGACGGATTACTTCCATACTGGAACAAAACTACAAAAGAAAATGCTTAGACTGTTTTCTTAGCCTTTGGGTAGAATTTCGAATACTGATAACAGAAGATAGGACTTTTCATATGCGAAGTTAACGTGCTGTGATGAAATATTGTTAGTAAAAAATGCTTGAAATTTTCTTTCTTCTATGTTTGTTTATACTTTGCGCGATATTAGGGCTCACAGTTCATTTTATTTTAATTACACGTTAATCATTATGTAGGATTCACAGTACTTAGTTTTACGAGTATTAACACGTATATCAAGGTGAAGGAAATAATAGTTGCCCAAATGCATTTGTTTCATTATTTCATATTTTTCCAAAACGTCGTTTATGTTTTTTAAAGATATTTCTTGTTTAGGCTATCAGGAATTGCCACATTTAGAGAAAACAGCCTCCCCACAAAGCAAAGAAGAAGAGGGAGAGAGAGCATGGTTAATAAAATGATCAGTTAAAAAAAACACCACAAACAATTAAAGGTTAAAAAGCCTTCGGGTAACATCTTGTTTAAAACAGATGTGCAAGCGAAGCTGATGTTCTCCGAAAGAACAGTAAGTTCGCTCATGAAAAACAAACATGTTATCACTTCCAACATAAAATATTACATTTTACCTCAAAGAAAATTGTGATATTCGCCGTTATGAAAATTTCACCAGCTAATTCCTCTTCAAAACACTTTGCTTTTTGAAAGCTCTAACTTACTTTTCTTGAACATACATGTAACACATGCGGCGGTCATATGTGACCATACGCTTAAGATCAATAAAAAACCAATCTGAATTCGCAAATAACTTTATATTTAAATACTGATCGAAAAACTGTTTATTTTAACAACATCTGTTGTTACTTCTTTGTTAGGAGTATATGATTCACATAACATAAGTTAAATCAGTTATATCCTTCTAAACGTTATTCAAAGTGAGCATATAAAATGGAAAAAACAGCAACATGTGTAATATTATTGTGTGTTTGTACATCACTATTAATCGGAATATTTTACAGTAACATTAACACAATTATGATGTCGAGTATGTATCAAAAGTACAGGTTTCTAGGCACTTTACGGGTAAATTTGTTTATTGTTATTTCCAATTATTTCGTTTAGAATTTTTTTAATATATTTTGTAAATAGCTCCTACAAAAATGAAAAAGGCATATCAGAAAATAGTCGCAGACGTAGAGCGTAAAGAAGGACACCAGTTAAATATTAAAATATTTAAATTTGCCACCTTTCATCAAAAGAGAACAGGAAGGTTGACCACCATGGTCACCACCAATCTCTCGCCCTGTTTTATTCCTACCCAAATAAACAGGTACAAGTTACTTTAGTAGATAACACCAACCCTCTAATTACTCGATCATTTTGCATGCAAAGGCAACCATATAGTAGACAAGCAGAAGAGGGGATGGGAATTCGATGATCTGTCCGAGACAAAAGCTTTCAGATGAAAAGGGAACTCTCTAAGTTATCAAAAGCAATGCAAAATTGCAGTAAACTATGTTGAAAGATAATAAGCTAATTACAAATGGCGCCTGAAAAGTGTTTGCATAAATCTTCTTTTCAATGTCTCCCACGATTTGAATATACTGCAAACGTGGATTTCTGTCATTAGTTTGAAT
The DNA here is from genome assembly GCA_038501625.1 of Corbicula japonica. Classification (NCBI taxonomy): domain Eukaryota; kingdom Metazoa; phylum Mollusca; class Bivalvia; order Venerida; family Cyrenidae; genus Corbicula; species Corbicula japonica. The sequence goes on along the minus strand of JAZAYU010000266.1, from coordinate 411,564 downwards.
AAGGTTCATAAAAAAATAGATATGAAATACGGCTCTAAGACAGTAACCGGTACACAACCTGTTGCAAGTTGAATTTGTTCAAGGTTATGTGACAGTCGCCTTGCAAATATTTGAATAGTTACAGCATTATCCTATTTTATCATAGCTATTACATTCCGATGCAGAATAAGTGAAACAAATACCAGTTGCTGTTAACTTAAAGTTCAAATTGCTTATTAAAGCTGTTTTTTCATAGTTCATGGTAGAATATTTCGATGTCTCAGATGTAGTTATGAGTACCACACTCCTCCCAACCACGTTCATCGATAAAAAGAAAGTTATCAAATAATAGATTAAAAAGATTTTGTGAATTTTTGTAAAAGAATTTTAAGGAATTTTTTATGTCTAGCTTTTTCCAACTCGTCTTACTGTATGCAAAATAAAGATACATTAGTAACATTCATTTGTGCAAAATTTCCCTGAACGGCATTATGCCGTTATTGAGATTTTGATAATTTTCTTTTTATCGATGAACGTGCTTGGGAGGAGTGTGGTAAGCCCATAACGCTAATTGTATTGCTGTGAATTAGCAATAAATTCAGCCTTTAAATGACTGAACAGGAGTGAATTTATCTGAAATCAGTACATTTTAGGATCATTTGTAAGTGAGTATGACATCTTCGGCTTGAAATATACTCACGTGTACTTTGTGTAAAATATCAAATCACAACTACTTTGTTTACAAGTCGTCTACAGTTAGAGTTATAAATTTTGATATTCGAAATCACTGTTCAAATATTTTTGTCCTGATTCGTCACCAGGCACCTTTAACCCTTTCCTCCATAGACACAACTTTATTGCGTGGGCGAACAGTGTAGATCCAGATCAGCCGGCACATACGTGCCGTCTGATCAGGATCTGAACTGTTGGGTTTTTTTTTCGTTAGGTTATTTATGACCAAAATGCAACCAGTGCAGATTCTGATCATACGGCACGGATGTGCCGGCTGATCTAGATCTACACTGGTTGTACATGCGTACAAATGCGTATATATGGAGGAAAGGGTTAAATGGTCGTCGTCGGTCATGCTGTTTTTGAGATAATCCAGTCGATAACATATGCATCGAAATATGTTGTTTTTAGGCTTTGTCTTTAGTTGAATTCATCTCGTGTTAAATATTTTTACAAAAGTGTACATGTATGGTCACGTTTATAAAACGTATATAATAAAATAGTACATGACATTGTATACATCGCATAGAAAATATTATTGGGAAATGTTTTTATTTATAGTATATTTGAAAGAATAATTTTAAAAAGTGAATTATGCATATGTTAGGAATGGCCACATCCACCAGACACAACCTCCCCACACAGCCAAAAAGTAGAGAGGAAAAGAGAGCACGGTATTACAATAACCAGTTTCAAAATGGGCGCTACAAACAATTAACGAAAGTCAGAACCCGAGGGGTTACCGCCTTGGAACGGTTTGTGGCAAAGCAATTTGCCACTAAGGGTTTAAATCAGATTCTATTGTGCACCAACCTTACACTTGCCCTAACAGGTTCTCACATCACAAAACAAGTACAAGTTGTCTTGGTGAAATAACTCTAACTTATCCATCAGCTTAACAAGTTTGCAAGCAAAAGCACACAAACATTTAAAACATCAGAAGCTAATAGCATTGCAAAGCCTATAGGCGAATACACAATGATCTTACAGAGACCAGAGCATCTGGAATAAAATTAGCAAGAACACGATGACAGGGATAAAAGAAAGAAATCTAGCTTCTAGGTTCTTTAAAGAAAAGATTTCCCCATAAACCTTCATAAACTCTCAAACCCCTGCCACCGTCGTACAACCATAGAGGTAAGCATAGTGATCAACTGTTAATGGGCAAATCACCAGGCCTGTAGAGCGCTGTAGAAAAGTTCGATTAAATGTGGGAAACTTGCATTAACACGAGTCCGATTTTTATACAGCATTTTAATGATTTGAACGACTTTAAATAAGGTTATATAAAAAGGTAACAAATATGATATTCTACAGCGTTTTGCATGCTTGGGGCTTAACCTATCTACAGTTGATCGTCCTGCTTAATACCAGAATATTATATATTATTATATTATAATGTTAAATTCGAAAATTCCGCCAAGTTGCGTTACGGCCTTTAAAAAGTTGAAACTGCTAATTTCGTAGACTTGTAATAGTAATTACCACTAATTACGAGACTAATCGGGATAAGTCTGACTTATTTAGGGAATATAAATAAGGGAACGTATCAAAAGGGTGAAATATGCATATCAGGAATCGCCACATTCAGAAAAAACAGCCTCCCCACACAGTCAAGAAGAAGAGAGGGGGAGATAAACATTTAATCACGAGACTTGATTGTTGATGGGAATATTTGATGTTACATGATGCGCAAAAGTCTTTACTTTCCACGATCATAAAGCTAAGATTGGAGATCAGTCTCGAATCTCAAACATTATCTGACTGGCAAAAATAGTCAATTCTCCATTTTAGCCAATCAGATGCTTGAGATTTGAGACTGGTTTACATTCTTCTGCACAACACACCAAGAGTTAAATCAGCAAGAACATGTAGGCATAAAAGACGCTCGAAACTTTTGGAATTAGTGCAGTTTACACGTTCATCAATCGCAAAAGCATGACATACAATTTAATTCTTTACACTGATGTTTTAGCCCGATTGTCCGGATGAAGATGTTTATCTGGTACCCAGCGATACAGTATTGCAGAATATGAGTGAAGAAGACCTGCTTGAAGTATACTGGAAGTGAGTAAACCAACACTTAACTTCGAAGAATAGCATAGAATAGCTTATCAAACCAATCAAAAGTCGTAAACAATGACACTGTGATTCAATATAATGAAATATAAAGGCAAGTTAAAAAATGGACATATCAAATAAGGACGTTAAGAGACACAATAGTACTAACAGAATATTTCCTAATTCTTAAAGGTCTAACAAATACATTATGGAGATGTACAAAATCTTGCAGTAACGCACAAAAGTTCAACTTTTTAATATTCTGTCATTTGTCGTATTAAGCATTGAAAATTAAAAGTGCATTTTCTGATGTCGTAATGGAATTTGGGTAAAGTATATGTATCAATATTTGTTCACACAGTTACATCAACTCGCAACAAGCAATTTGCCACAAGCGGACAAGGTTTGGGAGTTCTTCTGACGGAGGAAAGGAAGTTTGCCTAGACACCGCATATCGACCGAAACACCCTTGTTTGGTGTACTCGTTCGGGTGAGTGTGTCGATATGTTTAGAGGATTAGCCAAACCTGTACTCTTTACTCGAAGTTTTCCGAAACTAACAGTTTATACCTATGTTTTATAAGTGTAGTAGGCTTTTTAGACCAAATGTGTATTGTAAAAATCAACTGAAAAAGTTCAATAATATCAAAATTTCCTAAATCGCTTAATTCCACTTCCCTATTGTGACATAGGCTTGTTTGAAATAGATCGATTGGTATATCAAAAACGTTTTGTTTTATGAGAACCAGGCGGGGAAAGAATGGAAAAGTGAATTATACATATCAGGAATTGCCAAACCATGAAAACAAAGACTCCCCACGCATCCGAAAAGTAGAGCGGAAAAAGATAGCAGGGATTTATCACAATGATCAATTCAAATGCGACCTACTAATTAAGGAAAATGAGAATCTGGGGGTTAACCGCCTTGGAACGTCAGTGAGAAAACAATTTTGTTCAAGGTGCACCATGCTCACAGTTGCCCCAACAGGTTCTTGTGTGAACGAACAAGTACAAGTTGTCTTAGTGAATAAGTTCTAACCCACCCATCAACTCGACAATGTTGCATGCAAAAGCACATAAATATATGACACAAGAAGCTTAGTATTGTCATGCAAAATGGTGGGTGCTCAATGACCAAACTGAGACCAGAGCCCATGGAGACAAATCAAAGAATACATTGTAAGGGATAAAATAATAAATAGCGCTTTTAAGTTCTTTTACAAGATCTCCCAACTGTCCATGAACAGGCTCAAATAAACCGAGCCTGCAATATTTTCATATTTGTCGTGGTCGAGGGTTTTCAAAGTTCCCTTTTTATCTATTTAACCTCTTGCCACCATCGTGCAAACACTATTGTAAGCAGTTTCCCTTATTTAATTTAACTTTTACATAATCTTTCATACTTGTAAAAGGATTTCCCACTTATATTTTTGTATGCGATGCATTGTTTAAAGTCAACAAAATGTCAGAGCAACGTATCTAAGCAATAGTATTTACAGATTGAGTATATTGCTTAAACGAAGTTGATTGATAAAATCACTGATTGAAAGTTGTGTCCTAAAAGAAATATTTGTTTGTTTAAAAATGTTACAATGATTTTATTTATTCTTTATCAACATCGATATGCCTTACTTTTAACAACCAATTAAATGTAAATAAATTGTGTTTCATGTCCAATGTTCTTTATTTTTTAACAACATCGATCTGCCTTACTAAAAATACCGGTACTCAATTAAATGTATATAAACAGTCTTTCAGATACATTATTTATTGTTTAACGGTATCAGTATGTCTTAATAATAACAATTATTTTAGTGTTTACATATAATTGTGTTTCAGATCCAATTTTGAATTCAGCTTTGAAGAAACCATACACGACAAATTTAAATGTGAAATACATACGTTTGATCCGAGGTAAACAATTAGTAGGCGAACAAACAGATAACATGAGATGAGATAAGATAAGATAAGAAATGATAAGGCAATGTAAGATATGGTAAGGCTAGACTAGTATACTTTCTCGATTAGACAAGCATACAGATAGACGGACAGACCGACATATTTTTAAATAGTGGGAAGTAGTAAATTAAAGAATATGAGAAAAGCTTTTGTGCTATTATTGAAAAAATGTAACTCAAAATGTCTTTCTTTCTTTTAAGTACGAAGAAATACGATATAAATAATAAATTTTAATTTATACGATTACGAAATTCGAAGAATGTCATTTTAGATGTTTAAACTGGCATTGAAGAACTACGTTACTTCTGGCTGAGAAACAAATTTCAAACTCAGTATTATTTTAAAAGTTGGTATATCGAATATCTGTGAAAATATCTTCAATCTGTTTTTGCAGGGCAAAAAAAGAGAAATATGGCAAACGTTATGTAGACAGGTTTATCACAAAGCATTTACCACAAACAACGTTTGTTATGATTTATTCTTTAAGGAAAATCTAGTTTCTTTTAATTTAGGTCGTCTTTAAATATTAATACAAAAAATTACGATGCTAAATAATACGAATCTGATTATTTTCAGTCAGCCAATCGGGGACCGTAACTTGCCAAGTTTACTGAGCTTTCATCTAATCGGCCTTGGAGGCTCGGACTCGATCAACTCACTGGGATGGAAAATGCGCACATTGTCGTCCATAATGAATAGCCTGAATCATACAGATGTAAATACTAGAATCTAGTTTATGTTTTTAAAAAATTGATAAGCATGATGGATCTTGACCTGTTCTCACTTTCATGTACGTCAGAAATATACGTTTATATCAATCAAAGGATTACACCCAGTAACGCTAACAAACATTGCTTACTCGTTAAATGGTGTATTTCATCACGACCGCCGAAATTCTCCATTAAAATGTGTTAAAGCAGCATTGTCATAATCCACGATGTATCATCGCTACGCCTTTTTCAAAGGTCATAAACCGCTTGACCTTTGAATTAGCGATGTAGAGCCATCAAGTTTACCGTAAGTTTGTGGAAGAATACGAAAGAGGCGACGGATAAAGCAATGGCGGATAAGGAGATTCCTTACTGCTAAAATTACGGAGTATGTGAACGAAAAGTTATTTCTTCGAATTAGCTCAGGAATTCACTTCTAATGAGTGGCTTAGTGTAAAAGAAATATTCCGATATTCACAAAAATTATTCTTATATTTCACAGGTAAAAATGGATTTTCGAATGCTTTTAATGAAAGTATTTGTATGATTTAACTCGCTTATCTGAATATTGTGCGTATAGGTATAGGTGTAAAGTGAAAATTAACTGTGAAAACAAAAATTATTATCTACAGGTTCAAAATAGTGGAATATCACTTTAATTTCACAAGAAATATCTATTGCTTACTGGAAATCACTAGATAAAACTTGTTGTCAACTAGTTGATTGTTAAACATAACTTTTTTTTTCAGAAACCTATCGACGTCCTGAAAATTGATATTGAGGGAGGGGAATGGGACAGCCTTCCTCAAATACTGGAATCAAATGTCCTCAATAATGTGAAACAGATCAGTTTAGAAGCTCATTTCGGTAGAAACATACATGGAAACAAAGAACCGGATGGCAAGCTTCCTCTTTGGGGCGGTGTTCCGGTGATAGTTCAAATCAAAGCACTGAGACAACTATACACTCAAGGATTTAGAATATTCTACCATGAGTATGTGGAGTATTCGAGAATGACGTTCAGACAACCATATGGAACAATCACAAACCAGAATGAAATATCTCTTGTTAACATTAATTGGAAACGGACACACGATTGTAATTTGTAAATCACGTGTTCAGTGATAGTAGAAACATTATTTATGAACGGTAACCTGGTCATATTCTTGCAAGTCAAACTTAACAGTACGACTATCAAAAAAGACTGTACTTGCCCCAGAAATAATGCCTTCAAATGCGCATTTAACTTGATAAAAACGAGGTCTCTTATTTTTATGTTAGCAACTAACTGGTCGTCGGCGTGCAGTTTAGCAATTTTCGTTTCGGGTTACTGTATTAATCTTATACACATGTACTCTGTGATAATTTATGTCCAGATTTCATGTATTTTGTCTTAATTGAATCGCGTCTTTTTTAAATTGTATCCGCTCGAAATAAGCAAAATTATTTATTTATATACTGGTATTAGGGATAAATGTAAATGCAATATTTATTTTATTCAAAATAGTTCTTTTCTAACCCAATACGGACGATAAAACCTTTGAGGCAGCGATTCATTGCCTGGGGCTTCGCCACCTTTGGAAAACAAAGAAAAAAGATTATATCATTGCCGGTGAGATTGTAATAAGTTTAACACCTAATAAAAATCGAGACTCACTGTTTGTGTTTGTCAACTCCTAAAAACATATTAAGTAGTTATTTACAGCATAGGAATATAAATAAATATTTTTCATTAAGACTGTTAATCAAACTTTTAGATCACATAATCTGAGCATCAATTAAACCTGTGACCAATCAAATAAGCGTCAATAGAGAAACGTGTTTTAGAAAACATGGAGTTTCCAAATGAAACAATTATGAATGTATTTCATCGTCTTGTGTATTTGGTATACACTTTAGAAATTTAAACTTGATTTTTTTCCCGGATACTCGGATAATAAAGTGGCCCACCTATGGATTCATTTCCAATCTATTTCAGTAAAATGCTTAATTTCAGACAAATTAATCAAAGTGTATATGAAAAACAATTAATTACAATACTTGGACAATCCCAAATGGTTCATAACCGGAACTGTTGACATACTATATGGTTTGGTTTGGTGTTTAAACACACCTTATGTCACTAAACTACCAAAAATCATTTGTTAATAAACCCACGTGTCACCAAATAGAGATTTAAATAACTTACATGCACATTGGTCAAAACGGATTGCATACATAGGCTATATATCTGGGTAATCTCCATATCAACAAATCAAATGACTGAGCTTGAGGAAACATTGACAGTATTTTCAGATGAAACCTTATAACAAATCGTAAGCCAGATGTGCAAATAGCTAAGTCATTGACTTAAATTGTTTATTTCATTGACGGCCGTTTTCACATCCTTCCTTTTTGCAGAAGTCTTTCATTTCACTGGGTTCTTTTTTTTTTTTTTTTTTTGGAAAACTCGGATCCACATAATGGACGAACTGTGTAAGAAACAATTTGAAAAATGCATATCAGGAACCGGCGCACTCAGAAAACATAGCCTTCACACGCAGCGAATAAGAGGAAAAGAGAGCAAATAAGAGCATTCAAAAGGACGGGTACTCAATGACCAGAGACCTGGAGTTAAATCAGCAAGAAAACGATGACAGGGATAAAAGAAACAGATCGAGCTTCTAGCTTCTTTTAGAAGATATCATGTTTTTGGAATTGTCAAATCAAGACAACCCGTTTATTAAATAAGATCAACAGTCACAGTCACAGTATGTACGTACAAATTAACAAAATTAGAATTAACAGAGTATCTATGTCTTACATGTTAACGTTCATGTTTTTCACAAAATCATTTAAAAAGCGTAATGACACCAGTTTAGGTTTCAAAACAGTCTGGAGAACCGTTAAAATCATTAAATAAATGATACACAATGTTTATATATTTCGTTCTTCTATCACTTATAAAATACGCCTTATAGATACAATAAGCAAGTTGACTCAGAACAATATTGAATTCTTTTTGGTAAATTTTATAACCAATAACAAGGTATTTAAGATTCTTAAAAGTTCTTTGCATACCACATACTTTGAAAGCGGCATCTATAGCGATCATTTACTGTAGAAGTTTCCTTATAAACCTTCATAAACTCTTAATCAATGTTATGCCATGAATTTCTCAACGGTTAAAATCTAGAATGCGCACAATAATAATGTAGTCCCGAGGGAAATGGCGAATTACCACTTCTCATACACCTTTTTTACGCAAATCAATGATTTACTATCTCTAAAAAGAAAAACATTCACTTTATATTTATATTATAAACCAAGGAGATGTTAATTTCCCCTAGCAATTCGTAAAAACCATCTGTTAATTTAAAAAGAAAGGTTACCAACATGATATTTTACAGCGCTCTACAGGCCTGGTGATAAATCCATCTACAGTTGATCATTATGTTTACCTTTTTGGTTGCACGACTTTGGCAGGGGTTTAAGAGTTTATGAAGGTTTATGGGGCAAATTTTTTTTATAGAAGCTCGATTTGTATCTTTTATCCCTGTCATCGTGTTCCTGCTGAGTTTACTCCAGGAGCTCTGTTCTCTGTAAGATCATTGAGTACCCTTCCTTTGGCTTTGCAATGCTATTAGCTTCTTATGTTTTATATGTTTCTGTGCTTTTGCATGCAACATTGTTGAGTCGATGGGTGGGTTGGAGTTATTTTACCAAGACAACTTGTACTTGTTTTGTGACATGAGAACCTGTTGGGACAAGTGTGAGGTTGGTGCAACCTAGAACCTGGTTTAAACTACAGAGGCAATTTGATTTGCCACTGACCGTTCCAAGGCGGTTACCCCTCGGGTTCTCATTTTTGTTAATTGTTTGTGGTGTCTTTTTTTTAAAAACTGATCATTTTATTAACCATGCTTTCTCCCTCTCTCTTTTTGACTGTGTGGGGAGGTTGTTTTTTCTGAGGGGCGTGTTTTAAAGACTGATATTTCTTGTTTAGACTCAATACCCAAAACGGTAAAAAGTGACATATGCAACTCAGGAATTGCCACATTTATAAAAACAGCCTCCCCACACAGCCAAGAAGATAGAGAGCATGGTTAATAAAATGACAAGCTTCCAAACAGACCACAAACAATTAACAAAAATGAAAACCCGAGGGGTTACCGCCTTGGAACGGTCTGCGGCAAATCAAATTGCCACTGGAGGTTTAATCCAGGTTCTAGGGTGCACCAACCCCAAATACTCAATATTTAATCATTTTGCATGCAAACGCAATCAGTGAACTTAGTTGATTACATTGCTGAGACTTAAGCTTGAATCATAAATAACTCAATAACATGATTTGAAACACATTTTCAAAGCAATTTTATACCTATTTAAACCACTGTCACTCTCCTACAACCTAAAACGTAATCAAAGCGACGCAACGTTGCAGTGTATAATGTCGAAAGATTACATTTAATATGAACTAAGGCACTGCCTCTTATCGAGCTCTAGCTTTAATAATCTCGGATAATGATTTATAATGTCATGTATTTGGCCAAAATATTAAAAAATAAATTGCGTCTAACATTTGTTAGCCTACTCATGCATGATACATGTATAATTATGTGATTTTGGAAAGAATTTAAGTCTGCATCAACTTTCTCTAAATTCAGCTGCACAACTGGCAATCTGACCTTTACTAAACATTTGGGTTTTTAATGTATAAAACACAAAGGCTTCTTGCTTAAGTTTTACAACCCAAATGTTTTCTATTACCTCAATTATTGAATATTGATTAATTCTTCATTGATACATGTAATTTCTAATAATTATGTCACATTGTGCATGAAAATTTATACTTTATTAACTGGAAAATAAATTATATTTTTTAGAATGTTACCTTGATTACACTTGAATTTGTAACTTGCAATTGCACAAAATTGTGCCATGCTATTCAAAAATATATGTGCATTTATATGCATAAAGTTTTAATCTACACCTAAAAAGTACTGTTTTTATATACATCACATTAACACTACATTGAGACTTCAATATGTAGTGTATAAATCATCTGGATTTTGGGGCATATTTGTGCAAAGTCATTTAAAAATATCTGTAGGAATGACAATGCCATAGGAATTTTCAGTTATTAACAACAGTGATCTTGAAGTTATAGATGCTGTGTGAAAAATATTGTGACAATATAGTACAAATTTGAGCCAAGTTACTTTAATGTGCACGATATAGTTACTCATTTAAGTTGAAAAATAGTTCAGCTATTGGGCCAAAATGATGAAATAATCTCAATCAATTAAACATAAACAGTACAATGTCATGTAGTCTGATTATCCATATGTAACACTCCTTTACAGGTCTTAGTAACTGAATTGAAACAAAATGCTTCTTTATATCTATTTTCTTTACCAAATGCATTGCGGTTGCCAATCAAATCATGCACTAAAAATGTTGTTGGTCCATTTTTTAAAATGTATAATAACAATGTTAAGAGAATTCAGATTATTGTTAAAAAATTGTAAACCTGGGAACACATCAATTGGTAAAAAAATGCCATTAGATCTCTGTCTGGTAAGTATTTTCAGATTACTGACATGGCAAGAAATGTTTTTCTTCCTCTTCACAGCAATCTAGTTTTGTTTCAACAATTTAAATGATTATGAAAGCTTTGATTTTTTTATTTTTTAAAACACAACTTTTTTATGCTGAGCAAATTTAGTGACACCATATTTAACAAAATTTGCAAAAATAAAACAAAACAAAACAGACATCTTGTAAATAGTGTATTTGATTAAACATGTACCTCACATACATATTTTGATTATGAAATCATGTTGAAATGTGCACATGACAGAAAATATGGTAATAATAGAACACTTGTAATTCCCAAAATGAGCACTAACTTGATATTTAATGCTATTCTTGGTACAAATGCAGTCTGCTTTCTGGTCAAACTTTTTGGTCCCAACTGATAATATTATGCGGAGATTAACCCTTTCCTCCATGTACACACATTTATGGCATGGAAGAACTGTGTAGATTCAGATCAGCCAGCACATACATTATGTCTGATCAGGATCTGAAATGTTCATTTGTTTAAATCATTAGGTTCATTTTGACCAAAAAATGAACAGTGCAGATCCTGATCAGATGGCACAGATGTGCCAGCTGATCTGGATCTACACTGGCCTCACATGGGTAAAACTAAAAAGGCATGTATGTGGAGTAAAAGGGTAAATTTCTCTTTTATTTAAAATCTCATATTACTGTGTATTAAAAATAAAAGGGTAATAATCAGTAGTTACTTTGAGCAAATTATTGTCTAATAAATTTATAAAACCTGAAATTTCATACATTTAAAACAATCTGTCATGTATTTGGCCAAAATATAAACAAATAAATTGTGTCTAACATTTTTAAGCCTACTCATGCATGATATAATTATGTGATTTTTCGAGGTATCATGTCAAATAGGCCACAAGTCATTTCAGGTAGTACTTGTAAGTCTAGTGTATATGACAATCACTGTAAAGAGTGTTAGTTTTGTTTTTAGATTTACATAAGCTTTTTAAAAATAGTATCATTGTTAAATTGATATCTAAAATTGTGCTTGTCATCCTGAAACTCAAGAACAAATAAAAACATCATCTAATTGTCATTTTTGCTTTGAATATTGGACTGTCATCAAAAAGTAATTTGTGTTATAGTCATAATCTGTTCCCTTCCCTACACCTACCCAAGGTGTTGATTCAATTAGTTTTGTCAGGGTGTCACATTGTTATAAAAGATCACAATTTACAACACTTGCAGTAACAGTCAGAGGTGCTAATGCAATCAAAGATGTCATATTTGATAAATAAATAAATTTATTTCTAAACCAATTTCCAAGTTGGAAACTGCAAAATGCGACACAGCTTATACTGCAACTGCATCAATATTAGATTCTGTGCTAGTGTAGACCAAGTGACTTGTGTAGACTAATGTTACCCGGGCACTACACCACCATTGAGTATTCACTATTTAATAAACAACACAAATCCAAGGGTAAATAAGGTTCAGTGTTTAATATGTAGTGGACAAGCTTGACAACTTGGCAAGTATGACAATCGGCAAGTATGGCAATTGACAACGCAATGGAAAATATGGCAATTGTCAAACGGCAATTGGCAACACACATGCAATTTGCAACAAGCCCTGAAAATACAAAAATGATAAAGAACCTTAAGTACAATGGTATTATGTAATTATTATGACATATAATCATAATTGTAAACATGCCTTCTTAACAGTATCTAGTGACCATTAACATAATACCAGTTAAAACAATAAAAACAATAACACATGATAAAGTACAGATAACAATATACCAAGTTACATACCAATTGTGGATTGGACTTTCACTCCAACACTTCTCTCTCATCTACTCTCTACTCTCTGTGACTGTCAGCTGGTTACTCAGGTTACTGAAAGTTACAAACCAGTGCATAATAGAAGACAGTGATTATTAATAATAACTGCAGTATAGAAAATATGCCGCCATCTTGAATTCCATCACTCAAGAAATAAACTCCAAATAAACAAATAAAACTCTCCAAAACTGTACTTTATAAAACAATTACAATAAAGGTTGGCAATTGAATCATTAAAACAAAAAAAAGCAACTAACAATGAATAATCCAGTTTCCTACTGATTTATTACAAAGTAAAAAATGAATGTCCAATGTGCAACAATACACAATGGCTGACCAAAACGTTCCGACACAACTGACCTCAAGTGACCCCGACTTTGGAGGGAAATTAAACGCTTGGCTAATTAATAGGTAATGAAAGGGAGATAACTTCAAAAATAGTAAAACTTAAGAAAATCTGATTAATCTCTCTTAAATGAATAAAATCTCAACTGGGCTACACTATGATCATTGATCAAAAGAGCATATTGACACATAAATGATGTTAATTGTAGTTCTGATACTAGTAGATGATTTTTAAATTTTGTTCATAAAAACATTTTTACATTTATTTATGTTAATGTTTTTTTTTGTGTTTAAATTGCTATCACAAAAAAAGAAATGATTATAATGTTCTTTTCTTTTTTGCAACATTTTGTCAATTGTTTTCCCACCTGTTTAGTCATGATAGTCTTGGACAAAATCCGGAAAAAGTACATGTTGCTTTGTACAAAATGTCCAATCAATGAAGCAACTTGTTGAACAATATTTAATAAAACATCATAAACTGACATAGAACATATTAACACAATGATAATAAACTCTTTGTAAATAACATAAAAATATGGCCTATTTTTGTGGCCTATTTCAGCTTTTTCAAAAGCAAGTGTGGCCCATTTCACTTGTTTTTGGCCTATAGACTGTAATCCATATACCAAATCCATGGTATTTGATCGTAAATTTGGTGTGGATAGACTGATAACATTATGTTTATGCAGTGTAGACCCTCATTTTTTTTTTTGGGGGGGGGGTGGGGCGGCCAGTTTCTCCAATTTTTTTTAGAAAACAGTGTCAGTCTTCAAAGCCTTATGGTGTAGATTTGCTCTTGTGCCATGTGTTTTATAAACATTATAAAATAAATCTCATACCCCGTGTTCAGTTTTCAGCTATTTACTCTCAGAAACAATATCTTCGACTGCAATGAGCTCACATGTCTGAATGACGAACATGACCAGTGACAAAAAACTCTTATACAAAACTGAAATGTGGCGCTGGTCTACGCTAAGCTCAGTGTGTCTCACATTGTGAGTGACTGAACATTGCGAGGTCCATTTCACAATTCAAATTCACATAAAAGTTGGTTCTCACCAGCCTTACATCTTGTTTTCAACGAAAACTCCATGCTCCTGATTTTTCCGTCACTGGGCCTTATGCTCCATTGAATTTAAAAGCCTAATATTCAACTAACAAGCTACCATTCAGTAGTTTTCAACTTGATTTCCTGAGGCTTAAAATGGCCGATTGCCAGTATTTCTATTGGTTACAACGAACGACAATACAATACAATACAATACATTACAATACAATAAGATTTATTTTGAGTCGGCAAGACAAGTACAATAGAATAACATAAGCTCTCAGGAGCTTTTTAACCGACTATAATAACAAATGTAAACAGGGTAAAAACAAGTGTAAAGAGGCTGTAATAAAAACATAGTTAAATATTAAACGGTGTGTCATATTATAAAAAAACCAGCACATTTAAAGTTAAATTCTGACAGTTAAAGGCTAATGAACATTAAATAGTTAAGATTATACATTCATTATATAAATAGGATTTCTAAAATGTGACATGTCTTAATAGTTAATAAAAGTTTCATTTATCACAGAAGTTTTACTAAGATTTATTTAAAATTTTATCACACATGAGGAGGTTGGCTTCACTCGTGCCGGTGTTTGAATACCAGTTCTACCCAGGAGGTCAAAACATCCGCCTGAAAGTATCACTACTCCATTTAAGTCACCACTGTCCAGGGGGTTAGACGTCCCGCCTGACCACAGAGGGTGACGGAGTGCAGCGAGTATCTGCCACCCAGTCTCGTTTTGAATTAATAAATAAAGTAATAAATAATAATGACTCATTAAAAGATTTTTATGACTAGCCTAAAGTTTAATACATATCAACTTGCATCTTAGTGTAACTATAATTTTTATTTAGAACATATCATAATAATTATTACACTTTTGTTTCACGTGCTAGACCTAGAGCCTGAGAGCACTCTTAACAAATTCCAGACATCTAGAACAAAACAGTCATAAATATACAAGCATAGTTTTACAGATTGTAATAGTCAGTTTCACAAATATTAAGTCATATGTTATAAGTGACAATAGTAGGCATGGTGAACAATTACCATTGAAAAGGAAGTTGACAAGACTTTGCACATTAATAATGTTGATATGGTGCAATCGTTATTTTTACTAATTTACAGTTTACATACAATACAGTTGCAGTCTTTACCATTCCAAGATGCTATAAGATTTTTGAATTGACTGAAGTTTGTGGTGTTTCTGTATTCTTCTGGTAAAGAGTTCCAAAGCACAGGAGCAGCAAACCTAAATGAATTTTTACCGAATTTGGTAGATTTAACGCTTGGAATTTGTAGGATGTTAGAGTATCTGAAGCTGTAGCTGACATTCTTTTTTTGAACAATATTTTCCAAGACAACTGGAGCTAGACCATTTAAAATTTTAAAAGTTTCTAACGCCATTGTTCGCATGCGTCCAATGTGTAGGCTTGGGAGATTGCGAGAAGTTGGTCATAGGTTGATATATAGTCTGAATATACAAAACGAAGTGCTCTTTCTTGTAATTTCTCCATCTTCATTGTATTTGTTGTAGAACAAAAATGCCATGCCATTGGACAGAAGTTAAAATTTGACAGTATAAAGGTATGAAATATGGTTAACCTGTTAAGTTTACACAAGTTTTGCCCAATTCTTTTCATAATATTTAGTTGTCTACCTGCCTTTCTGCATAGATTACTTATATGAACATCAAAGTTTAAGTTGTAATCAATATCTATACCTAACAGTTTTACAACATCATCACATGACAGTTTTGATTGACCAATATTGAATTCAGGTTTCTTATCATGAGTTTTTCTTCCGACAGCTATAGCTTGGAATTTATCAGGATTTGCCTGCATACAGTTAAAACTGAACCAGTCAATTAGAATTTTGCTTTCTTCCTCTAGTACGGATATAAGTTCGTTGTAATTTGGTGAGTGAAATGAAAGAGTGTTGTCATCGGCATAGTTATAAAGGTTACTTTTCTTAACAAAGGAGAATATATCATTTATAAAGACATTAAAGAGAAGAGGGCCAAGAATAGACCCTTGAGGTACCCCCTTTTTAATGCTGTCCCATTTACTTACTACATTCCCAATTTTTATTTGTTGTTTCCTATCTGTAAGGTATGATTATAGAAGAGAGACTGCCTTTTCAGAAAGACCATATGCATGTAATTTTGCAAGAAGTATGTCATGTGGGAGGCAGTCAAACGCCTTGGACAGATCCATGAGAATAGCAGCAACATACTCATTTTTGTCAAGTGCATATTTCCAATCTTCCAGTAATCTTAAAAGGGTTGTTTGACAGCCATGGCCCTTGCGAAAAGCACATAGGAAATTATTAAAAATCTTATCAAAATACTTTGATAGCTGTTCAGACAGAACTTTTTCAAATATTTTTGAGGGAATTGGTAGGATACTAACTGGTCTGTATTTGGATTTATCCATTGGATCATTTTTCTTATATATGGGTGTGACTTGTGCTTGCTTAAGCTGGTCTGGAAAAATACCAGACTCAATAGAAATATTATTAGATCTGTTATTGGTTGTAGGAGGGCAGGCTGACTAAATTTTAAAAGTTTGACCGAGATTTTATCAGCTCCAGTTGCCTTTTTGGCATTAAATTTTGTAATAATTTTGGACACTGTTTCTGTATTGGTATTCTGGAATGCAAAAGTATCTTGAGCAATCTGAAGTTTACCTATTTCTGTCAAGCTTGGATGATTTCTAGGATCAAAAACATAATCTTTCCCAATATTTTCAGCAACATTGGTGAAAAAGTTATTAAAGATTTCAGCTACATTTTCATTTTCAGATATAATGTTTTCATTTTCATTTAAAATAATTTTTGACATTGCAGTTTTGTTTTTGTTTGATAAATATGGCTTGACAGTGTCCCAAAAGTCTGCAGTTTTAGCCCCACCCACACATCGTTCTTGAAAATAATTATTATGTGATTTAATTTTTAATTTGTTTACTAGATTTTTTTGCTGCCTGTATTTTTCCCAATTTTTAGAAGTACTATATTTTTGAAATTTGTGTAAGAGCATTTTCGTTTTATAGATTTCTTTTCTTAATGCTCTATTCATACATGGTAATTTTTCATTTTTCCTATACATCTCTTTTAATGGAGCATATTTATTAAATATTTCAGTGACATCACTTTCAAAAGTTTTGTATTGTTCGTTTATAGTCACGTTTGATTGTTTACATATTTCTATTTTTCTAAGATCATCATGTAAGGAAACCAAATCCAAGTTTTTGTAACTTCTGTATATAATTTTTTGTTTTTCATTTTTAGGTGTTGAACTGTTTATAGTTGTACATATCATATTATGACAATCACTTATTCCAGTAGGTATGTTTAATGTATTTATACATTTCTGTCTGGAGTTTGTCAGGAAAACATCAAGTAGAGAAGGTTTAGAGTTTTTCATAAAGCATGTTGGTGTTTTAATAAGATTAGCAAGGTCAAAAATGTCCATTAATTCTGTTAGACATTTGCTTTTTTGTTCATTTAATAAGTCAAAATTCAGATCTCCAGAAATGAAGTAGTGGTCATAGTATGTTATACATTTGTCAACCAAAAGGGTAAAAGATTTTGAAAAATCACTATCAGATATTTTTGGTGGTTTATACATACACATAATTAGCCATTTATTCTTACTTAGTGTTACCTCATAAGTAATGTTTTCAATGCTCTCAGACTCTAGATCTTTGCGTCTTCTGGCTGGAATTTCTGTCCTTATATATGATGCTACACCACCCCCATTAGCATCCCTATCCCTCCGTTCCAGTTTATAACCCGGTACTTCATACAGACTGTCCCGGTATGTAGAATCCAGTTTTGTTTCTGAAATAAAAAGAAGGTCTACTAGTCTATTTGTAAGAATTTCTGAGATTTCAATAAATTTTCCTTTTAAGCTGTTAATGTTCAAATGGGCTATGAGAAATTTATTTGGTTGTTTTCTTCTTAAGATTTTTAGTTCTTCAAAATTTGAAAATTCTGTATCTGTCGACGATAAGGAGGAATCTAAATTTAAAATGCTGCTATCTTGATATGTTAAAAAATAAGAGTCAGTAAAGTGCCATTTTTTGCAGGTTTCACATATCCAGGCATCCATGCTGCTTTGGAGTAGTTCATATTCTTTAGGGAGTATCCCTGCACATTTAATATGACTCCAGTAGTTGCAGACCTCGCACAGTACAGCTCTGTGGTTTTTAGCAACAGGTTTAGAGCATGTGCCACATGGGAATTTTGTTGGGCCTGGGTTTAGTGCAATATCTCCTGATAAAATCAGTAGGAAGATTTTAACGCCCGCTCGTAGGTTTATTGCCTTCGATTTCACACGGCGAGTGTGCCAAATGTGGTAGAATAGGACAAGTTGAGGGTTGTTCTGGTTTTAGGTTGTTATAATCAGACTGCCATTTTGCCTAGGTTCGATTTTATTGTCACTATTCAACAAGGTGTTTCTGGTTCCAATACAGTCAAAAGGGCAAGGATTCGACGATGTTTTGTTGTAATGTATGTTTATTGTATAAGTTACTTCTCTAGGTTTCTGAGTTTCTTCTTTCGGGGCTTGAATGAACACAAAACTTCCAGTGGAAAACAGAAGTAAAACACGAAATACGCCAGTCCGTTTCATGGTTTGTTTATATCGACACCGCTGTTCTATAATCTGTGTCACTGGGGAGTATTACTAGAGAAGAAAGAGAAGAAAGCGAGCGTCTGTGTGAGTCGATTTATATAAAAGCTGTAAAGTTTTCCTTTTATGAGTATCTCTTCTTCAGATGAATGAAAAATGTTTTGCACACTAAAATATGATCGAAATATGTAAAAATCCTTGTTCAAAATTTGGTAAAAAACGTTGATTTCTGATTTTCTTTGCGCCGAAAATTTTTTCAAGATGTTTCCTTCGCGCATGCGCATAGTCAACGACAACCTACTCTCTAAACTAACGATTTATTTTTTTGCTTTCCAAAATGCTAGTCCGATAATAATGCTAACAAATAATAAGTTTTAATACTTAAAGATATTTTGCAATTAGCGATTTATAAAAATAAGGCCTATACACAAAATTTGTCAAAACAATACTTTGCCATAAGTTTTTACCGGTCAGGTTTTTTCCCGTGTTTACATTGCCTTATGCTTTAGACAACCTGTAACCAGCGCAAAATTCGAGAACATCGAAAAAAACCTGTTAGTGAATGGGCATTCCTGCGACCTTAAGACGAGCTTAAAGCTCGGGTCGCTTCGCGACCCAAGCTAGAGCTCGATATAAAATAAACGAAAACGAAACTATGAAAGCAACTGAACACGACACATCAAAATATTGCAGGCTCAGTTTGATTGAGCCTTTTGATGGGCAGTAATGAAAGTTTAACTCAAATTAATATCCACGCCGACTTGCCCCGGGTTGGGCGCAACTCAATATTTTCACAAATATAAATATCGTGCCCAACGGCCCTCCAATTGCGTAATTAATAACAGCACTGACTGAATGTACGGGGCGACGTTTTACGACTACAACACGGCACAAACATCTCTAAATTAAATGTGATAATTGAATAGATGAAAAAGGAACTTCGAATAAACAGGACAATTATCAAAATATTGCAGGCTCGGTTTGATAAAGCCTGTTGATGAGCAGCAAGTTAATTAAAACGCATGGGAACTTTTCGCTTCAAACTTCTTTAAATTGTCACCCGAGAGTTCAATAGACACGAAAATGGATATCTGCCAGTGCAGTGATTTTAATAACGTTTTGAAATAATAAATGAGATATGACATGTTACTTTGTGGCTTTGAGACATGTTGATTAGAGCAGTAATGCAGTTGTTGTCTATTCACCATATGTTGCAAGTGGAATTAGAAGCTTTTCTATAGGGTCTTCATTTTATATTAAGATCTTTAGAAACAACATACGGTAACGCTTTGATTTTATAACGACATATGCCTACATATCATGGGATCTCGAATTTCGTTTTCATTTTTTTTAAAGTAAGGTA
Organism: Corbicula japonica; assembly: GCA_038501625.1. NCBI lineage: Eukaryota > Metazoa > Mollusca > Bivalvia > Venerida > Cyrenidae > Corbicula > Corbicula japonica. The sequence goes on along the minus strand of JAZAYU010000266.1, from coordinate 391,328 downwards.
CAGAAAAACAGCTAGACCTGAAAATTCCTTAAACTTTTATTTACATAAATTCAGAACAACTAAGCTATAACAAACTTTATTTTAAATTCCCACGTAAGTGTAATGATACTGACAAGAAAATGTTGTGTACTTTGTAAATAACTTTCAATTACTTAAAGAGAAATCAATGATTGTCATCCGTTTACGCGACCAGGAAGCGACCAGGAAATTGAAGGTCAAACACACTTTTACTATATCTCAAAAGTTTACATATGTTAGTCACGAGGGCACAAGAAATTGTTGTCAGTATCGTATTTCTCATGTGGGCATTTAAAATGATGTTTTGTGTTGTTAAGTTTTTTGGAATTTATGTAAATAGAATTTAAGGGAATTTTTAGACCTCGCTATTTTTTCTTTACTGTTCTAACGTGTCTAACCATATGCAAAATAGGGGGGAGTGTATCTATTAACTACATATAAACGAATTTTATCGCATGTGCTACCAGTGTACACCAGATCAGCCTCCTACACAACCGAAAAGTAGAGAGGAGAAGATAGCATGACATATAATGATCAAATTCAAAATACACGCCACCAACAACTACCAAAAATGAGAACCCGAGATGTTACGACCTAGGAACGATAAGTAGCAACAATTTTCCATTGGGGGGTTTAAACCGGGTCCTAGTCTGCACCAACCTCACACTTGCCCCAGCTGTTTCGCATAAAAACAAACAAGTACAAGTTGTCTTGGTGAAATAACTCACCCATCAACTTGACAATATTGCATGCAAAATCACACAATTATATGCAGAGCATATGAAGCTTATAGCATTGTCAAGCAAAAGAACACTTGTGAAAATTATTTTCTTGTTACTATGCAAATAATTACCACATCATTATGTACTTTACACGAGTTATTTAATATGTTTCAAAGTTTATATTTAACAAAAACACAAAAAAACTAATATTTTATGCAAAGATAGAAATACAAAAATATAATATTATGTGATTATATGATAGAAGCGATCAATAGGTGAAATTCGATAATTGCGCCACATTGCGCTAATTTGCGAGAATTGAATAGTTGCAACTGCTAATTTAATAATAAGTTGTCATTAGTACAAAGTTATACCTTAACTTAAACATTAATTACGCAATGAATATATAAAACGCATAGTCCAACAAGATAGCAAGTTTTTAAAAAATCTATCTTTTTTATCAGTGCTGTTATCAGTTAGGTTTTGAAGGTCTTTGAGCATGATACGTATGTATTTTGTTAATAGTACTTCCAAAATTATATGTTCCGAAAATTCCATCCAGTTTTACAAGATGATGTTTGATGAGTGGTTTATATCCTAGCCAATATAGATATGGATATTGTTCAATCACCACAAGGATATACTTCCTGCTTTTAAATTGTGCCTTTCGACGTACTCTGTTATATGCGTGATTTACATTCTCTGATTCCATGTCATATATATGTCATATATATTCTTTTTTTAGTTCCGCCTATTGTTTTCGATGTTCGATTCTTTTATCTGGAATTAGAGCAGTATACATATCAATAATCGAAACAAAACATCACATGCAATTTAATTCTTTACACTGATGTTTTAGCCCGATTGTCCGGATGAAGATGTTTATCTGGTACCCAGCGATACGGTATTGCAGAACATGAGTGAAGAAGACCTGCTTGAAGTCTACTGGAAGTGAGTGTAACTGGGCGCAAGATCATAAAACTTATGCTGGAGACTAGTCTCAAATCTCAAGCATCTGACTGGTTGCAAACGGGACTGGTCGCCATTTCAGCCAATGCTAATCAGATGCTTGAGAGATGAGACTGATCTCTAAGTTTAGTTTTATGATATTGGGCGTAACGATTAAAATTCGAAGAAAATAATATACACGTTTGTTTAACCAATCAAAGATCGTACATAATGACATGGTAGATCTAGTTCTTTTTAAAATGAATAAAACAACAAAACAAAGATCTTAATAGAAACTGAGAAAGAAACATAAGCAATTTCATCCTATTTCTTAATTCGTAAGGGTCTAACAAATACCTTAAAAAGATGTAAGGGTTACTGTATTGGAAAAAAGTTAAACCTGTTAATATTCTGCCATTTCCATATTAAGCATTGTAGCAAACGGTGTATTTTCTGAATTTGTAATGAGTTTGGGTACAATATATAAACAAACTACTTTTTCCCATACAGTTACATCAATTCGCAACAAGCACTTTGCCACAAGCGGTCACGGTTTGGGAATAATAATGACGGAGGAAAGGAAATGTGCCTTGACACTTCATATCGACCAAGACAGCCTTGTTTGGTGTACTCATTCGGGTGAGTGTGTCGATTTGTTAGACAGCCAAAACTGTACACATGTTTTAAGATTTAACTTTATTAGTGAGTGACAATGATAAGACTTGCTCACGTCTCTATGTTCTATTATATATTCTTATTTCACATACAATAATCGTCAATACCTTCAAGAAAAGCAACTCCTGCAGGTACCTTACTGATATGCATTTTACTTCCCTTATTTCCCAGTTCAGCATATCAGAAAAAAGAAATGAAAGAAACTAAGTATTTCAGTGTTATTAATATACTAGTACCATCAAGCTGTTGCCAGGCTAGACAATGGTATACGAAGTCATAAACACGTTGTGATAATGAATCAGTATTTTCGTTTGTGCGGTTTGATTCCTTGCCTCCGTCGTTTAAACGAAGGGGTAAGACCACCTGTTCATCACAAAGCATGCAGAGCTCTATAGAATATTATGTGGTAACCTTTTGTTTGATTTTTTTTTAATTTACTTAGTAAAAAATTCGTCAAAATCATTTAAACAATGTTCTATAAAAGTTGGAAAGATTTTCGTCATGACTCAACCAGTTGAGGCAAGCTTTTCTAATTTAATGAAACTTTTCACTTAATCCTTCGATTGTAAATGAAAAATGATTATCAAGCCTTTCCCACAAATATTATATGTATCCGAAGCTTTGTTCAAAAGATACTGCCTCTAGCTATGAGCGAACCCGCACCGTCACGGTGACAGCGCCTACCGAAATGAGGGAGCAAAGTGTTCGTGCTAAGTCCAAGGGAGAAGTATTAACATATATAGTATCGCGTTCAAAGGAGGAAATCGATAATAATATTGATTGAATATTAAGTTGCTATACAAAAAGATTACTGTTTATGTTTAAACAGTTAAGATGATGTGTTTCAGATCCGAATTTCTTTATTCTTTAACATCATTGATATCCATTAATAATAACAATTAAAATGTATATAAATTGTGTTTCAGATCCAATTTTGAATTCAGCTTTGAAGAAACCATATACGACAAATTTAAATGCGAAATACATACGTTTGATCCGAGGTAAATAATAAGTAGGTGACTGGACAAACAGATGAGATAAGATAAGATAAGGCAATGTAAGATATAGTAAGGCTAGACTAGTACAATTTCTAGACAGACATACAGACAGACTGATTAAAAAACACACGGTCGCCGAAAGTAGTAAATTATAGAATATGAGAAAAGCATTTTGTGCTGTTAGTGTTAAAATGTAACATTAGTTATTAACTCGCCTTGTTCAAGGGAAGTTTATCAGTTTAACGCCTATTTAAACGTTATTTTTAATTTCATAGTTCAAGACACTTAGAACAAAATACGTTTAACATACTCTATATAGAAGTGGTGTCGTGGGTGCTGTAAATACCTTGTAACTCTTGATATGAGTCATCGAAACAATAACGTGTTGTTTAGGAGTCTTAAGAATAATCGCTCCTAAACTCCGCACACATTTAATCAATGAAGGAACTCATTCAAGGTGAAATATGCATATCAGGAATCGCCACATTCAGAAAAAACAGCCTCCCCACACAGTCAAGAAGAAGAGAGGGGGAGAGAGCATGGTTAATAAAATGATCAGTTTCAAAAAAGACACTACTAACAATAAACAAAAAAAGTATACTCGTATTCCACTGAAGCTGGAACTGATAGATAATCAGAGTCCGCTTTTTCAAAATGTCTTACTTACTTTAAGTACGATGAAATATGAAATTAATAATAAATTATTATAAATACGAAATACAAAGAATGTCATCTTTGTTTTGTTAAAGCTGACATTTTAGCACTGCGTTGGTTTAAAAATTCTTCAATCTCGGTTTTATTTTAAAAGACTTAGTAGTGTTTCGAATATCTTTGTAATTTCCAATACCTTCTTTTGTGCAGGGCAAAACAAGAGAAATGTTGCAAACGTTATGTTGACAATAGTTTCTTCAAAGTTAGGTCGTCTTAAAATATTTTCTTTATAGCAACGATTACGATGCAAAATAAATATCTATCTGATTTATTTTTCAGTCAGCCGATCGGGAACCGTCAGTTACCAAGTATACTGAGCTTTCATCTAATCGGCCTTGGAGGCTCGGACTCGATCAACGCACTGGGATGGAAAATGCGCACATTGTCTTCCATAATGAATAGCCTGAATCATACAGATGTAAATACTTGTATATGTTTTAAAATAATTTCTATAAGCATAATAAAGCTTTATCAGTTCAAACTTTGCCGACAAATTTACAATGAATTATCAGCATAAAAATTTAAACATGATCAGGAATTTCTTACCTCGGCTCCGCAATCTAATACGCCTCTAATTTTCGACCCGAAATAACCACCATCGTCATCAGTGAACAAGTATTTTTTGACTAATTAGTTAAAACAGTTGGATTCGGGATAAGCACTTTCAACAAGCCAACTGGTTTTCATACCTGATGAATAACTCATCAAATATCGATTAATCACTTAATAAAAACTTAACATATAAACTTATAAAACATAAGAGACTAAATGCATTGTAAAGCAAAATGGCGGGTATTCAGTGATCTTACCGAGACCACAGCTCCTGGAGTCAAATCAGCAAGACCATGATGACAGAAATAAATGAAATAAATCGAGCTTCTATGTTCTTTTAAAAGATTTCCCGATAAACCTTCAAAAACTCCTAAACCCCTGCCACCATCGTGCAAACAAAGAGGTGAGCACAGTGATCAACTGAAGATGGGTTAATCACCAGGCATGCATAGTGATGTAGAATCTCATATTGGTAACCTTTCTATTTCAATTCATAGATGGAAACGTTGAAAAACCAACATTGCCTTTTATTTTCTTAAGTTTATATTGTTTAAAGACATGTTTATCATTTACTGGAAAGCACAAAATAATACAAATTGTTGTTAAATCGTTGATTGTAAAACATAACGCATATCTTTTTGGTAGAAACCTATCGACATCCTGAAAATGGATATTGAAGGAGGGGAATGGGACAGCCTACCTCAAATACTGGAATCAAATGTCCTCAAGAATGTGAAACAGATCTGTTTAGAAGCTCATTTCGGAAGAGCCGACATGGAAATAAAGAACCGGATGGCAAGCTTCCTCTATGGGGAGGTGTTCCGGTGATAGTTCAAATCAAAGCACTGAGGCAACTTTACACTCAAGGATTTAGAATATTCTACCATGAGTATGTGGAGTGGTCGAGAATGAATTTCAGACAACCATTTGAGCAATCACAAACCAAAATGAAATATCTTTTGTTAACATCAATTGGAAACGTCCAAACGATTGTAATGTGTAAATTACGTGTTAATGATTGTATTACTTCTCGTAAATCACGTGTTAAACATGTTCAACGAGTGTATTCTGTAAATTACGTATTCAATGATTATAATTCGTAAATCACGTGTTCAATAACTATAATTCGTAAATCACGTGTTCAATGGTTGAAATATGTCAATCAGGTGTCCAGCAACAACATGTTCTAGATAATTCTATTCAAATATAATTCTCACGTTCTTAAAGCACATCGATCCAAAATCTACTCGCAACTAATCTCACTTCCACAGCCCCATAAATTGTATTTTGAACCGCAACCAAAGCGACAAAATTTTCGTGAAAAACTTTATATTTTATATTTAAAACTGATCAAAATCGGCGTATGCTTTATGATCTTGCTCCAAGCACGACCTGTCGTCGGGCACGAATAGCTTCCTTTTAATCTAGAATCCTCCACCTGAAAAGAGTTGTCCTTTCCGGCACAGGCGTTGGCAACTGTGAACTTAGTCAGCATTATCTTGTTTAAATTATGTTTGAAACAACAATATTTAACCATCAAATGCGTGTAGGAAATAGGTTTGTGAAAAGTAGACCTCTTTGCTACTTATGCTACATTTTTAAAAGAACTTTTCCGCTATGTTATAATTTATCCTGTTATTGACTAAAACGGCGTTCTTTTTTTGTGAGGATGGAGTGTGAGTTTAAGGGGGAAGAGGAAGGGCGTTGACCCATTCCTTCTACTGGTTTTACTGCCATGCCATCTTAACTGGACTGTTGTTCAGTTTTTGTAAATTTATGTACAAAATAGAATTTTAAGTAATTTTAAGATCAAGGAATTTTAACGTGCCTTAACATATGCAAACTAAAGATACTTTAATAACATTTATTTGTGTAAAGTTTCATTGAACGACATTTTGCCGTTAGAAAAAATTAGATGATTTTCTGTTTGAATGATGAACGTGTAATGATGACTGTAGATGGCCCTTAACTGGTTTAAACGTTTTCAGAACATTCTCTATCCCTGCCCTTTAAAATCCTAAATCCTTTGCTACTATTTTCCGTCAAGGTGCTCATGTAAAAGGGGTCTTTTTCCGGATTTTGAGATACCTTTAAGTAATACAACTGGATGCGTGTGATTTTCTCGGCTTCATTTGATATAGATTCATGCATTTTTGCAAAGGATATTATTCTGGTTAAAAGTTTAAATTTCATTATCTGACGAATGAGGAGGTATTTTGCTTGACAAATATACTTTTTTCCGTTTTAGTACTGATAACATTAGGATTCGAGTCACACGGTGACATTAAAGTGAGCTTCCCATGTTTTTCTTTTTCTTAAGATTTAAGGGTCAACGAGTACAATCTAAAAAAGTGAAAAATGCATATCAGGAATCGCCACACTCACAAAACACAGGATCCCCACGCAGAAAAAATAGAGAGCGTGTTGTTTTAATTATGTCAATTCAAATAAGAGGCCACAAACAATACACGACATTTGAAATGAAATATAATCTTATCGAAGGAGGCCTTTCTTTGGTGGGTGTGCTGCACTTCTGTTTTTTTAAGGCTCCCAAACAATACTTTTTTCAGTGTAAGTTGATATTTAATTATAGAATATATTTTATTTACGAAATGGAAAGCACTTAAATCTGTCGACGTATACACCAATGCTACACCCAAGTAACATCCTGATTGTCGGTGAGATTTTAATGTCAAACATGTTAATGACGCAAGCACACACTACTTCTTAGTCAAGCCGCCGGGTTTGATATGGATTGATATGGACCCTGCAAAATCATACCAGCCGCTTCCTTGGTTCCGTATCGGACAGAATATTGTCAACCAAAAAGGTTTCTGATCCTCAATGTTCACCGATTACACAATATAAAGCCCATTTAACGACGAAACTCGTTAGATTTTCAATCCCCCGTTGGATCACGAACAGAATGGAAGATAATAAGGTGAAATATGCATATCAGGAATCGCAACATTCAGGACATACAGCCTCCCCACACAGTCAAGAAGAAGAGAGAGGGATAGAGCATGGTCAATAAAATAATCAGTTTCATAAAAGACATCACAAACAATTTACAACAATTAGAACCCGAGGGGTTACTGCCTTGGAACGATCGGTGACAAATCAAATTGCCACTGGGGTTTAAACCAGGTTCTAAGATGCACCAACCTCACACTTGCCCCAACAGGTTCTCATATCACAAAACAAGTACAAGTTGTCTTGGTGGTACAACTCCAACACGCCCATCGGCTCAACAATGTTGCATGCAAAAGCACACATACATGTAAAACATAAGAAGCTAATAGCATTGCAAAGCCAAAGGGCGGGTACTCAATGATCTTACCGAGACCAGAGCTCCTGGAGTAAAATCAGCAAGAACACGATGACAGGGATAAAAGAAACAAATCGAGATTTTAGGTTCTTTTAAGAAACGATTCCCTCATAAACCTTCATCAATCCTTAAACCCCTGCCACCGTCGTGCAACCAAAGAGGTAAGCATAATGATCAACTGTAGAAGGGTTAATCGCCAGGCCTGCGGAGCACTGTAAAATATTATGTTGGTCACCTTTCTTTTTTAATTTACCGATGGATTTTACGAATAACCGGGAGAAATTAACATTGCCTTTTATCTTCTTAAGTTTATAAATTAAATCTTCATAAAAAACTTGCTGTGAAATACCTTGTTGCAATAGTGATTTTAAACTGCACCTGTATTTCTAAATTAGATCTGGGTATCGGCGATAAAACTTGCAAAAGGTTTTCCTTAATTTATGATACCGATAACCTTGTTTTGAAAGTTTTTCTGTAATGCAAAAATTACGTTCATTGAAATCATTAACATCGTTGCAAGCTCTTGAAAAGCGAACAAGCTGTGAGATATAAAACCCCGTAAGATGTTGCACGGGGAACATCGCCGTCTAAAAACGGAAAATTTACTATATTAAAATTAAAATCATCTCTCATCATATGCTTTAGTAGTGACGTAACCATTTTCAATGGACAGATTTAGATCGAGAAAGTTTGCTTCCTTTTCTGAAGTGTTCGCATTATTTAGTTGTAGTTCTTTAGGATAAATCTTATTAACCAGTGAAAAATGGTTATTTTCTATATTTAATAAATCATCAAGTACCTCGAGGTGTTGTTAAAAGCTGTAATAATATCATCTTGGTGTTCAGTAGAAAAATATAACATAAAGTCTCTATCGTAACAGTATAAAACCAGATCAGCAACAAGGGGTGCAGAATTAGTTTGTTTGGAATCAGTTTTACTCGGACGTAAAAAGGAGATGGAAAACTAAGCTTGACCAATATCATAATTGTCGTACGCTCTCTGAACATTTTTGAAATAATACTGTTTTCTTCTGATTGTTGAGTAACAGTATGATATGTATGCGTAGAAATGGTCTATCATATTTCAATATTCTTTACACAGTTTGAATAAAAATGGCCGACTTTTTGCAAGAAAATTTATGTGAAGTGTTCAAATATCAAAAGCTATGTACTCTATGCTAAATGAGTTTAAAAAGTAAAGTTGCTTGATAAATAGAATTACAGATGACATTATATCTTTTGATAACCGGTGAAACTTGACTCGTCCTATGTGATCTAAAAATGCTCGTAGAAGACTCTCCTTTCTTCATCGGCCTGGTCAAATACATGCTATCAAAAGTAACTTGTATTTGTTCGCATTAACATACAATTTTCTTATGTTCGAAACGATAAATGATCATAAGAACGAAACCTGTTTTTTATATGTATTTTACTCAATCTTCACGGGAATGTCATGTTTTAAGGTATCGCAAACATTGCAAATGGCAAAACAGGCTAAAATTTCAAAAAATGAATTTTGGAGAAAATACTTATTGCCACCTAGATTTTAGTAAATAAATGGATTTAGCTATGGATGTAGTAAATGTTTGCAAGCTCAGTTTAGTCTAATTCATGTTCTAATTACCAAGCACATACTAAAACAAAGGAAAAACCGTTTGCATGAGAACTCTGAAATTCATGAACAATATACCAAAGCAACTCATATCTGAAATAGGTATATGCTGGTCTACAATGTTTAGTGCCAATTCGTCAAAATGATGTTAGGGTTTTCATGAGATTCACGGAAAACTTACCTCCTACTTTCACTTTCTACTTTCACTTTGAACCAGGAAGTAAGATTTCCTTGAATTTCTTGAAAACCCTAATTGAGTGAAATTATGGTTTAATAGATAAATAGGAATATTAAGAGGTTATCAACACTGCTGCACTTTAAAGGGCAAACTCATCACTCGTAAAGAAATATGTTCACATATGTGTGACCGAGACTCTAAGTGGAAAATGTATGAAAAGTACAGGCATCTGAGAGAGAGAGAGAGAGAGAAAGAGAGAGAGAGAAAGAGAGAGAGAGAGAGAGAGAGCATATATCTAATTAGTTAATGACTTAATGAAACGTTGACTTCATAAACAAAATTTAACGACTAATAGGGGACACCGCGTTTTTTGTAAATCTAGAATATTCCAATGAGAATTGAATTTTTATTAAGTATTCTGAAATGCAGAATTTTATTATTTGAATAGAAAATTACTCATCAGAGCTGATGTGAATCCATTTCGATCTGTCGAAAGTAAAACTATCATTATGTTTAAACAGGGGTTACCGCCTTGAAAATGTCATTTGCAAAAAATAAAAAAAACAATTTGCCACTGGGGGTTTAAACCAGGTTCTTGGTTGCACCAAGTTCTCACTTATACCAACAGGTTCTCATATAAACAAACGTACTCATTGTTTTGCATTTCACCAAAACAATCAGTATTTACGATGCAAAAAACCACAAGTGTTTGCAATTTAATTGTTTGATAGACCTCACCGCCCACACCAAGACTCGATTGATAGTTACAATACGTTTGGGATCATGTCACGAATTAAGAACACATTTCATAATATCTCTTCAGGTATCATGTTGATAGTATTATTACCGCATGTGCTTTTTCGTGTATTTCACTGCAAACCGAACTTGATGATTATAGTTCTTTGTGTATCTGATTTTTGTTGAACGCAGTACTACAATCTCTGAAACCTTTGAAATTGCTTACTCATTGTTAGCTCAGTTGGTTACGTCGCAGGAATTGCATGGCTAGGCGCTGTCGCCGTGACGGTGCGGGTTCGCTCCCAGCTAGAGACACTATCATTTGAAATTCACAGTAGCGCTATTTGTGCAGTGTGGCGGCCGTAAAAAGTCTCCCCGTACATTTAGTCAGTACTGTTATCAGTAAATTAACCCGTTACCGATGTCATGCAGTGATTGTTACGTATATCAGGGCTATCCGATCAACGTTTTTTGGCGTTGTCCCGGTTAGCTCAGTTGGTTACGTCGCAGGAATTGCATGGCTAGGCGCTGTCGCCGTGACGGTGCGGGTTCGCTCCCAGCTAGAGACACTATCATTTGAAATTCACCTAGCGCTATTTGTGCAGTGTGGCGGCCGTAAAAAGTCTCCCCGTACATTTAGTCAGTACTGTTATCAGTAAATTAACCCGTTACCGATGTCATGCAGTGATTGTTACGTATATCAGGGCTATCCGATCAACGTTTTTTGGCGTTGTCCCGGTTAGCTCAGTTGGTTACGTCGCAGGAATTGCATGGCTAGGCGCTGTCGCCGTGACGGTGCGGGTTCGCTCCCAGCTAGAGACACTATCATTTTTTATTTCATTTCAGATTCTTATAAAATGTTATTAACACGTTTTAAGAAGATAAAAAGACAATCAATGCTTTAACAATAAAGATCTATGTTTGCACACTTTTTAACAGCAAAATTAGAGTGAATAACGGTTGTTACAACTTACATGCACTGCTTAAGTCTCGAATACTTACGAAAGATACAAACAGTGTATTACAGTCATTGTATTGCTCGTCCAAGCTAAATTGGCGATGTTTACAATTATTAGTAGAATGTAAACACGGACTAAGGCAAACGTACGCGTTTAAATTACTGTTTTGCCAATTTAAACGACATCGCCTCGGTAGCCCAGCGGTTTACGCGTCCGGCTGGCAAAGGCCTAACTTTTTTTCGCACTGACAGACGGTCTTTAATGAAATATTTTAGATTTGTTTTACTTTTAATGCAGTTATTTCGAAGTATTGTATTTATTTTGCTTCAGTTTATTTTATCGGGGAAATAATTATTGTGTAAAAAATGCTACAATTGCATTTCAAATTGACTGCGTCTTAGACCACTCGGCTAATGGAACAAGTATAGGAGCTTTACGCTTTGTATTAAACATCGATTTAAAAATTAGTATTAATTAATTGTTTACATGTAACGCCATTGTAAACAGGCCAAGTAAACATTGCCAAATTACCTTTGTCCAATAATAATTCTTTGGAATAATCATTCGAAGAACTCGACACACGTGAATAAGAGATTGTTTATGAATTTATTTTTCGAACAAGTTTGCATTACATCTTATGAAAGAAATTTCGAAAACCCTGCTATAATTGCTCCAACTCTCAAATTTCGCAATATGATAGACGGGTACAGGATCTAAATAAACACACTATCTTTTAAGCGAAAAGAAAATTAAGTGACTGTGCAGATCAAACTTTGGTGTCATCTGCTTGCTGTAACTGTTAATTTTTATCATTCTTATACTTTTGCCTTTCGCCTTTTTGATTGATTGCTTGTTATTATGTTGTTTTCATTTGTTAACATTTTCTCTGTTGCTGTATGTATGCTGTATTTCCTGACAAATATTTCTTTGTGTGAGTGTGTAATGTATGTATGAGATTAATATGCCTTTTTGCTCTTGTGAAAGTATGCTTTACGTACTAAGCTGCATTTATATTTGAAAACAAAACTTGTAACATTAAATTTAAATATTTCTTGTAGAGATGTACATGTCTGACATAACTAGTAAATACGATACATGTATATTTTCATGTAAAACTAATATTCAGATATTTGTTTGAACTGAATTTATTTGATAACATAAAAAGTACATAATTATTCCATAATGATGTTTGTGTGTAAAATGAAACTCGATTTTGTGTTATTTGCCAACGTTAAACGAACCACCTTAATTACTTCATGTGTTAGGGTAACATACAATGTAAGCTAGCGTTACTTTATAAACTACTTTCTCTATCATTGACGCCTGAAGACTGGACAGGCAAATCACAGTGAGTATTGTAGAAATTTCTATTTACGAGGGATGATAAAAATAATGTAGTCTTTTGTTATTGCATCTGAATTTGAAATACGTTCGCAATAAATTATATTCTTAAGTCAATCAGAATAAAAATATAACAAACTGATCTAAAATATGTATAGATCTATGTTTAATTGATTTCAAAACAGCGATGTTTGTTTCAAAAACCATGGTGAAAATCTTGTGCAGTGTTTATTTTGTGGTATTTTGCATAACAAAAAATATAACAAAAGTCTACGTTATTTTCAATCTTTCCTCGTATGTTTGTTATTTTTTAAAAGTTTCATTAAGTATCAGGTTTTTGTTTTCATGTTTTTATAACTGAAATATTAGATTTTTTTAAATGTAAATAATACTAGCATTTGTTACAAGTTTTATTTTCCGTAATGTTTATTAAAAGTGTTTCGCTTGATAGGTACATATCCTAGCTAATTTATTTTTTCAAAAACATTCAAGAAATCAATTTTTAGGGCGTATGCAGTAATACATATAATTATTCATTTCCATTACTGCTCATGAACGGGCTCTTGCTATATTTTATCTTAGTCGTGTTCGGCGGCTTTCAAACTTCTTTTTCATCTGTGTATATCTCTTAAAAAATAACAGAATAACTGATATGTGCACTTAGAAAAATAATAAAATATCATTACACATACAAAAACATGTAGATTTATTTATAATTAGTTTAATTATACTTATGCATGTATACCCTTAGGTATTGAAGTGTTTATTGGTTTCATTTCTATCATTTTTATTTAAACAAAAAGAGTTTCATGTACACAAATGTTTCAATCATTCTCTTTATTCACCTGGCAACCAGCACGAACATTACTTGTGCAATTAGCCGGCGTATGTTAATGTTAAACACGGACATTACTTGTGCCATTAGCCGGTGTATGTTAAACACGGGAATTACTTGTGCAATTAGCCGGTGTATGTTAAAATAGATGAACAAACTGTTGAATGGGCTACATGTACCCTTAAATGTTGCTTGCAAAATATACTTGTTCTTACGCTGTATGTATGCCGTAACGAAGTAGTACTTACAATCAGTACTGTTATCAACTATTATCACTGAAAGTCTCTGAGCACGATTCATGTGTAAATATTGGGAAACAAAAATAATTATTGGTCAGCTGTAAAATGAACGTATTCATGTGTACAAATGTTCGTCTAATTATGAATGTTTGAATAAAATATTAATTCTTTTCAAATTAATTTTTAAGTTCTATTTATGAATGACGTACACATTTTTAGATGTCATGTTATTTCTTTAGCCTTTAGTTGAATAACATAGGTATTGCGTGAACCTTGGTTATTTTTGTTAAGTGAATATTGTATACCGGTGCAAAATATTGAATTGTATTAAAGGAATTATTTTGAAAGTATTAAATTTTCATCAAAACCATTTTATTCACAATTAAACTGCAATTAAGAGTATTAATGGACGTCGCGGTAAATAAATTTCTTTCAATGTTAAAAATAATATTCATGTATGAAAAAAGTTCACATTATTTCACATCTGGGTCACCTTTAAAAGTAAGATTAGACATTGAAACTTGTAAAAATTGTTTTCATATTCAATAAATAAATGAGTTTTTTTTTAAATTTTACGCCTGGCTTAATACCTTTTACCATTTGAATTTTTCTACTTTAAACTTAATGGTACATTATATATCAACTTGTGATCTTTCAAATTCAGTGCTTTTTACAAATTGACCATAGTTTATTTATCCATGTTGATTGAAGGTTAAGTTTCTATTTTGATCATTTTATAAATCATGCTCTCTTTTCCTTTCTACTTTTTGCTGTTTGGGGAGGCTGTGTCTTCTGTATGTGGCAATTTCTGATATTTGCATTTTCATTTTTCAAATAATAATTCAGGCATTGAAATCCATGAGTAAGCAATCTAACCATCCTGACTGATCCATCTAGAATTTCATATTCTCAGATCCCGTATCAAAATTCAATTCTGTTAAGTTCTGCCCAATATTTTCTTGTTTAAGGCAAACTCATTCTATTATCGGGGAACCATACGCCGCTGAATATGGAATGGTATTAATCTGCAAATACCGCATTGAAGGTTCCACTTTCGCCGCCATATGCAAACCGCACCAGTTCATAGATTCAGTACTGTTATAAATAAAATAATCCGTTACTGATATCGTGCGGTGATGATTACGTTTATCAATGCGACCCGATCAACCTTTTTGGGGGTTGTTCCGGTTGGCTCAATTGGTTGCGCCGCCGGAATTGCAGGGCTCGGGCTGTATCATTGGAAAAGCATGTTCTAATCGGTGTCCACAGTAGGGGCAACATAATTTGATATATGATACTCATATCTTGGCAAGCCACGAGCAAAGAAAATGTCTTCCCGCAAGGTCATATATTAAAAAAAGTAAGGGTGAGCATAAGTTTACAATGCGACAAAAATGCTTCGGTATTAAATCAATTATTTCGTGTAACATTTACGACCTAGTGTCCGACATTAAATACGCTGTTTATAATTTACAACTTTCCAATGTAGACTCCTTATACTATTGCAAACATCCGAAACATTACGAATGTAATTATTTTGAAATTTATTTTTTTAAATTACGAAAATGTGTACATACCGTGTAGAAAATCCATTTCAGTGTACAAATGATAAAATGGGTAAAGTAAACATTATGCTTAACAGCCCCTCATCCAATTTTCTCAAAACCATGACTATAAACAGAATATTTCACCAGTATGTATGGCATAATGAACAAGTCGAGAAAGTGCACAAACACATATCTAAAAACACAAACATTAATTATGTTGCACAATTAACAATCTCTTTAGCCAGTTTTCGCCATTTGCAATTTTAAGTGTCCCCTTAAGCGACGTAAAGTGCTTAAGATAACCAGACTGAGTCCTATTTGCTTGATTTTCAGTTCAGCCGGAGAATAGTAGCTGACCAGTCATGAAGGTTGCTCTGTGTTTTCTAGCTTGTGCAGTCCTTGTGCATAAAATGTGTATAGGGTAAGTTATGTCCTACACTGACTTACTTGATGTAACATTGCATTCTGGTATTGCTTAGTTTTGCGCCACCTATGAAGATAGAAAATTATCACGCGGTAAATACAGATGAATACTGCTATTTTTTGTTTACTGCCATTAAATCGTTTCATTTCGTTTTCGGCGACAATTTGTTCATTGCAAGTCCGTTGTTAAAATAGAACTACATCTAGGCAAAAACGTGTGGGTGTATTTACGGAATATGTAAGAAAACGGAAAATTTACGGCAACATGTATAGACTTATATGTATAATATGTACTGTTGTCTATGTATGAGCAGGAGTAACAAGATTTAACATAAAGGAGTATATCAGGTTGTAATGCCGTCTATAAATGCTCATGAATAACACGATTTAACATTTCGAAACTTAACGGGCTGTAATGTCATCTATGTATGCGCAGGAATAACAAGCTTTCACAAGGCGGAACACGTCGTTGTGTAATATGGTCTATGTTTTCGCATGAATACCAAGCTTAAACATTGAGCAAAAATTACAAGAGTTGACATAACGGATCATTTCGGGTTGTAATATCGTCTATTTATGCGCATAAAAAACAAGTTTCAAGATGTTGAAACATATAGGCTGTGGCGCTGAATAGGGTTGAGCAGAAATTATCAGATTTAACCTAACGGAACTAATCATACTGTAATGTCGTCTATGTGTGCGCTCATCAAGTGGTACATGTATCATCTATTATTGCCAGCCTTTTGAAAGAAAATTGCAATTTTTCTATGGTAAGAACTATTTACAGGTCTGACACTGGAGAAGGACTTGAACACAAAACAGACACACTCAGAATTCTCTTAGAGGAAATAAACGCCCGATTAAACAGTAGGCAAGGTATGGTTTTTACACATAGTTGACATATTGTTTAATTTAATGATGTAATGTTAACAATTAAAACAATAATATATAATTTAAACAATAGTTCCTTGACCTTACTCTGTGTAACAATCGGCAATTTGGAATTTCATATGACACGTCTGTACGATTCGAACGACGTTTCATCAGCCTTTCTAACGATAAGACTATTTGTGTATACCGTTGCGGTCACTGACAATACACATCGGTCATTTATTCTAATGAAAATTATTGGTCTTTATTTTCTACAATATTGGGCAGCCGTATAAAGTCTCCCCGTCATATAATCAGTATTGTTATCAGTAAATTATCGGTTACCGATGTCATGCAGTGATGATTACGTCTATCAGAGTTACCCGATCTACCCTTTTTGGGGGTTGTCCTGGCTAGCTCAGTCGGTAGCATGATCGCAATTGCATGGCTAGGCGATGTTGCCGTACGGCACTGCTTGTCTCCCAACTAGAGAAAATATCATTTGAAAATTACAGTAGCACTTTTGTGCAGTGCGGCGGCATTAGAAAGTCTCCCTGTACATATAGTCAGTAGTGTTATCAGTAAATAATCGTATGCTAATGTCATGCAGTGATGATTATGTTAATCAGGGTCATCCGATCAACCGTTTTGGGGTTTGTCCTGGCTAGCTACAATGTAAGTCGGTAGCGTGATCAGAATTGTATAGGTAGGTGCTGTCGAAGTACGATACGAGTTCGCTCCCCACAGGGGGCAATATCGTTTTAATAAAAAAACTGTTTATTCTAGTTTTGCAAGATGCATATTTGATCATTAGATAATGAAAGTACTATATATTTTTTATTCGTGCCTATAAACAGAGAGCACAACTGATTTTAATGAAGGTTCAACAACAGTGTCAACAACAGAGAGCAGCACATATATTAATGAAGGATCAACAACAGCAGCAACAACAGAGGGCACCACAGATGACAATGAAGGATCAACAACGGCAGCAACAGCAGAGGGCACCACAGATGATAATGAAGGTTCAACAACAGCAGCAACAACAGAGGGCACCACACATGGAAGTGATGATTCTACAACTGGAACGACCGAATCTACAGATGACAGGAAGCGGATGACGAACCTCAAGCTGTTGCTGCTTCGAGAACTGGCTTCGGTGGTGGCATCGCAAAGAAATGTTGCCATTGCAGAGAAGGAACGTTTAGGTAAATAAAGCGGTCCATTGATTTTTTTGTTAAGGGAAACACATTCTTTTATATGGAGGCCTTACGCCGCTGAACATCAATGGTGTATTTCTGAAAAGTCTAGGTTCTATGATCACCGCCATATGCATACCATCGTTTTGGGTACATTTATATAAAAATTGGTACTGCAGTAAATAGTGAGATGCGCTCAGCCCCAAGGTAAGGCGGCGTGATTAGCAATATGCGTTTTTATTACTGCCAATGAATAGGGCTCAATCAAAACAAGCCCACATTATTTTCATATATGTCCTGTTGGGTTACTTTTAAAGTTCTATTCTGATGTCCTCTATTTCCAGAAATGTTCGGTTTCCTTCATAAGCTAATGAAAACTTTTGTCGATTTTATATGCCAGTATCTTAGTTAGATTAATCGCATTAATTGTAAAGTAAGTAACAAATTGCATCGAAATCGCGTTATATCGCCAATAAATACGAATTTCTAATTCTTATCAGGAACCAAAGCTTTAAGATTAAAACAAATCGACAAATTTAAGCACTTCGTCGTATACTGATAGTTTCTAACATAAATACAATTTACAGATTCAACATCAAGAGCAGAAAGTCCAAGAAAACTTCCGAAGCTAGCAGTTGAAAAATAAAACTGATTATGAAATCGAATCGCCATCAAGTGTAGAAGACTTGGAAATGGACAAGATATAAGAAGTAGTCTAAATTCGATTCACCATCTAAAGAAATCTCGAAATGATTGTCGAAAACTGGTTAAAATTGTAAAGGAAATTTAAATAAAATAATTTCCGAAAATTGACCTTGCCATAAATATAAAAAACTAGAATGTATCTCTACCAATGCAAAAACTTATGGAGTAATCGATAAAGGAGGATTAGTTTATATAAATAGTTTATATTGTAGAAATGGCTTACTGTCTAAAGACTTATAAGCATGAGCCTTCTTAAGTTTAAGGATGATAATCAATTAAAATATTAATCAGAGTGTACATGTAACTAAGTATTTTTCTAAGATAATCCGACTAGGCGGCGTGGTAAGTTATACGCCTTTCCATAACTGCCCATGAACAGGTTCAAACTGCGCCTGAATATTTTTCGTGTTCGGTGGTTGTCAAAGTTTCCTTCCGTCTATTTCAATGTAACTCACTGAAACTGGAGTCAATTCAGATCTCCAATCTCCCGTTTATCAAATCTGAGACTGCGCTATAAAACAACAAATCAGCCAACCGAGATTTAAGACTGGTTGATATTTTCAATAAAGTATCAATCATCCGTTATGCAATGAGTTTTATATGTATTTCTATATTGTGCAAATGCCGTCAGTTAACTACGAACATCGGCGGTAAGTTGAACTCATCGGAAAATTATCTCAATTCAAAAACTGCATTTATGAAGGCGAAAAGCATAATTCCACTAGTGCAATTTAGTTAAAGAGATTTACGTTTCGTTATATGGATCATCGACATATATAATTGTTGTTTTGTTTTTAATTTTGTATTCCATATTCAAAATAATAGACACTCGTATATCATTTTATGAAAGAATACATTGCTTTATTACCACCTCTATCTCGTTTTAACTTTCGTCATTTGAAAAAAGGAATTCAAGACTTTCATAACAAATTTCTTTTCACACCTGCTGATAAGGCTTCTTATAATGTAATTATAGTGTGACGGATATTTCACAGTCAGTTTTTTTATCGAGATTTAATTAACAAACTTAAGAAGATAAAGGGCAATGTTAAATTCTCCAGGTTATTCGTAACAACCATCTGTAAATTTAAAAATAAAGGTTACCAACATGATATTTTACAGCGCTCTCATGCGTGGTGATTAACCCTTCTACAGTTGATCATTATGCTTACCTCTTTGGTTGCACGACGGTGGCAGGGGTTTAAGAGTTTATGAAGGTTTATGGGGAAATCTTTTCTTAAAAGAACCTAAAAGCTCGATTTGTTTCTTTTATACCTGTCATCGTGTTCTTGCTGATTTTACTCAAGGAGCTCTGGTCTCGGTAAGATCATCGAGTACCCGCCCTTTGGCTTTGCAATGCTATTAGATTCTTATGTTTTATATGTTTGTGTGCTTTTGAATGCAACATTGTTGAGCCGATAAGTGGGTTGGAGTGAATTCACCAAGACAACTTGTATTTGTTTTCTGATAGGAGAACCTGTTGGGGCAAGTGTGAGGTTGGTGCACCCTAGAACCTGGTTTAAATCCCCAGTGGCAATTTGATTTGCCACTGACCGTTCCAAAACGGTAACCCCTCGGGTTCTCATTTTTGTTAATTGTTAGTGGTGTCTTTTTTGAAACTGATCATTTTATTAACCATGCTCTCTCCCTCTCTTCTTCTTGACAGTGTGGGGAGGCTGTTTTTTCTAAATGTGGCGATTCCTGATATGCATATTTCACCTTTTTACTAAAAACATGTGATGACCTCACAAACTTAATGCAAACCCTTTTTGGTTTGATTACCACGTTTGCTAAGTCTTTTGGTAAAGGGACTTGTTGAATGCGTAGTTCGCCCAGTTATCAATCATACATTTGTACTGTTGGCTTTGTCATTCTCTTTTAGAAAAAGGTAAAAAAAGTGAATAAGCATATCAGGAATCGCCTTTTCTAAACTTGTACTTAAAAAGTGAAAATTTGGATATTAAGCATATCAGGAATTATTGCCTTTCTAAGAATGAGATGTACAATACATATACATGTACGAGTAATACATGAGTATATAACATTTAAACAATTATTCTCCGAACTCGTAATAGACATGATCCAAGTTTACACTTTGGCCCACGATCTCGTCATTAGGAATAAACGTCTTTTTAGTAACAGTCAAGTTATAAACTTGATAATTTAAAGTGCTATCAACTTAGATCTGTCCACGGGAAAGTCTTCTTTATCCGACACTATTTCTATATGGTAAACACTGCCGGACAATGAATCTCTCGCAGGATCGATGTTTATAATATATTTGCAATATAATTACTTCATGTGCTTACATTGCATTCGCGACAATGATGATGAAGATGTGTTGTTAGATTTCTGTTCTTTGTCCGTCGTTTAAAATTTACTTTTCTATAAACGTTTGAAAAGTATTTTAGGGCTACTGGTTAGAGTAGCGCTCAACGACCTTTAATGTATGTAACTGAAAAGAGCACTGAACAAATGTACGGGGTTAATGTTTTTCAGACATTTAAAGCTAAAGAGGTGATTTGGAAAGCTGCCGAACACGTCACAAAGTAAATACTGACTTTTGTTTAACCGTGAGTAGATAGTAATGTATTTCTAATACCGCCAACGAGCAGATTTTATAAAAAATATCCAATCTACCTCATTTTCGTATATTTCACTTGCTAATTGAATTTTCTCATATCTATTTTTAATTATATTACTCTATGGATTGGTATAAAACACGCACAAATATTTACTTGAAATAAAGACGGCTTTACAAGAACGAAGAGGGGGAAACCGACCAATGTCAAGTTTCCCTGCTTTTACCGTTAACGGCAGTAATCTCCCTTACACACTAAGCAGTGTGAGTACTTGGCTGGTTACCTAAACAATAACTTATCATCGTACATCGATCGAAAATGGATCGTGTTATGGTAAACACCCTAGGCTAAAAGTGCAATTGATCTGCATTAGATAAAAGACGACGGAATTAACCAAAGAAGATTGTTTTGAATACAGTTTTTCATGATCTGTTTTATTCCTGACCAAAAATTATATGATAACAATTCATTTGCCTCAAATTAGCTATTAGGTTAGACCATTTGCGTCCAAAGAAGGTTCCTTTTATTAAATGTCGAGGAAATCGAACAAAATAATCGGAAATCGAACACTCAATCTTCGGAATGTTTAATGAAAATGTAAATTAAAAGGGAACTTTGAAAGCCACCGAAAACGACAGTTATGAACACGTTGCAGTATCGATTTTAATTGGGCCTGTTCATGGGCTAAAGTCTATACTAATGTCTATGTCTACCGTTGCCGCGTAGCTACGAAGTCTCAATAATATGAACTAAGGCACTGCCTCTCTCGGAATCGACCAATCAAAAGTGAAGTAGATCGTATGTTTAACAGTAAAACAAAGAAACAAGTCATCATTTGTTGTTTTACTTTTTAACCAAAACTGGTCAAGGTTGTACGATGCAACACTACATTTAAGTGAGTTGAATGATTCTGTGAAGTTTGGAAGAATCCTGTGAGATGTTGAATACACCAGTTTGCCTGTAAACTCTTAGTTAAACAGCACCAAAATTTGATCAAAACGCAAGGCTGACTGATGGTTTAAGAAATGTAGACTCATAAAAATCTGGTTAACAAGGTAGATTGTAAAACATCATTCCACAACAC
This sequence comes from Corbicula japonica, assembly GCA_038501625.1. Lineage (NCBI taxonomy): Eukaryota > Metazoa > Mollusca > Bivalvia > Venerida > Cyrenidae > Corbicula > Corbicula japonica. Next base: position 369,065 of record JAZAYU010000266.1, on the reverse strand, counting down.
CTAACATTCTGAGTTGGAATATGGTGACACCAATGACAGAGCAAGTAGCGAAGCTTGTCATATTCTTTGAATATTCAAGCTTGAAATCAACAAACATACTTTTGGGTCTGAGGACTTAAGATAATGCTATGAATGACAGTAGAGGAATTTATTATCCGAATAGAATGAAACATTTAAATTAGTCCATGAATAGAAAAGCAAATGCTGAAGGCGTCTATTGCTATTGTTCATGGTTCCATTTAACAGCAAATTATATTCATAACAAAATTATACTGATGGTGTTGTTCATTTTCTGTTCTTCAATGAGGTCAACATAAAAACGTTTTTGCATTATTTGATATCACAATCACACAGTATAATTGTATAGACAATTCTTTTTCTTGTCAAGTGACATAAACTTCCAAAGCAGCACCTTCTATTGCAGGAATTAGTAGTGGAAGTAATATATGTATATATGTATGCTCCCTCTACTGTCTAGAACAGTTAAACTGGTCTCCCCGCAGCATTCCATGTGAAGCTGTTTTCCTGAAATATTAAATTCAACAGCAAATTAATTTATCTTCAAAAATAATTTTATATCTAATTTCTTTTATAAATTTATTTGTCGACAGTCAAAATTGATTAAACATATTTAGACACAAAAATAAAATTTGTCACATAAATTGCTTTTGTATGCTCTGATAATTACTTCAGGTATCCTGACTTTTGACTTACTCTATGGAGACTCTTTAAATCACATGGACAACAGTATAGTTCCACGTCAGCCGAACATGTTAGGTGTCTGATCTGGATCTAAACTTCTTGGTCAGAAATAACCTCATGAATCTAAACTTGATCAGACTGCACAGATGAGCCAGCAAAACTGGATATACATTGGTCACTAATGTGATAAAGGGTGTATTCATGAAGTAAAATGTAAAAAAAACTAACATAGTAACTTATATTCATGCACCGGTAGATTCAGTGTGATGTCTATTATACATTCATGCAGCTATAATAAATGAAAATAAAGAAAAATTTATGCAAACCTTGTATCTGTTTACTATGGTAATGTTCATATTCTGTGCCCTAGCTGTCTACCAATTCTGCATAAGTATCTATAGCCTTCATAAGCTTGGTGATACACATCTCTGAAAATAAATGTTTTATTTTAAATCTTCTCTGATAACTAGTAAGTCAGTTATACAGTACCTTTTGTTGCTTATGAAGATGTACATTAATTGCTGTTGCAGATAACAGTTAACAATTCATACTGTTGCCATAATTTATTTATTACATGTAGTGTCTTTTTATTAAAATCACATAAAAGGAAGATGGTAATGATAAAAAAGTTCATGCCATCTTTAATTCCTACACAAGATTAGGATAAAACCAGAGTGTTATCACATTTTAAAGACCACAAAAAGATGTGCCAGCTGACCTGAATCTACATCTATGCCATCTGATCTGGATTTACATGGGCTGACCATGTGGTAAAAAGGTGTGTCCATGATGTAGGTTAAGTTATTAACTGTGAAAACTGAAACAGCATTGTTTATTTTCTAAAAAAGTGAACAAGATTATGAGATTTACCCACTAAATAAAGGATTAAATAAGTGACCACAGGGACCCATCATGTACATGTATGTACAACATGGTCCACAGAGAAACTTTGTGGCGTTTTGATTCTGTGTCTTCCAAAAATTTGGCATGTTCAGGTGATGTTGTGTGAACATGCCAGAGATTATGGTACACAATAGCATGGCTGGACAAATTTCGGTTTTTTTTTGTAACTTGTCCAGAACTAGCTGGGTAAACATCCAACTAGTCCCACTTTTGCGCAAATAAGCAAATTCTGATTGGTCAGTATTAAAAGTAAAGAAAGAAACAGGAAATTCAAGAGGAAGCGTTACATGGGGGCTTGATAATGTTAACAGATCTCAAAACATGTTATTTTGTAATAAACTTATTGCTGTTGTAATATGATATGCATATGGTGCTAAAAGAGAATGGCGCATATAAAATTCTTTTAAACTAGTCTGCACTAAAAAATTGAGCTAGCCCACGGACAAGCAATCAGATATTTTGAGATTGTCCGATACAATTTTCAGCTTGTCCAGAGCGTCGGGCTGGTGGGTTTGTCCAGCCCTGCATAGTCGTGTAAAGGAAAGGCAAATTCTGTGCTGCTTGAGTGTTTGTACTGTTTATTAAGGGTAAATTAAAAAAATTACCTCTCCAGTAGTCTAATTTTTCTCCTATTCCAGTTTCATGCTCTTTGAACCAGATTTGTCAGACATCTTTCATATGTATACTTCAAACTGAAATACAAATAACAAAAACAAATTTTATAAACAAAATTATTTGCCCAATGCATGCATATACTTTCCGATGACTTAATTTATTTTCTTAGTGACAGACTTCCTGGAAGTCGCCGGACCGTCGGACCAGTCCGGTAAAATTTGGACTGGTCTGATGTGATTTCCAATGTTGTAGGACCGAGTGTCCGGCAAAAATTTGATCTGCATATTCCAATTTTACTCGCTTAATTACAATTTTACTCGCTGTTTTGATTCAAGACTGTTCCGAGGGAAATGAGTGATGATATCCGAATGAAATATTTTACGTATTCGTCATAATGACAATTCCTACCACTGAAAAAATACCCTTAATACTGTGTTTTGCTTATTTAATGTGTTAAATGTTTCAGTCAGACAGAATTTGTTTCGGTCAGACAGATTGTCACATCTTGTCTGACCACGTGTGACACTTTTTTACAACTTTCGGGAAGTCTGTAGCGATCATTACACTCAAACATCTGGACCCAGGCATGTATACAAAAGCTCGACACAAACTATTGGACTGTGAAAACTAAATAAAATAAATACATTTTCAAATTTATACCAATTAATTAATTGTCAACACGGCTTCTCCATGCAACACATTTGAACTTGTAACAGTTACTTGTTTGACAGAGCAATTATTCCTAAAATCTGAAATATTTAGTGGTAAACACAGCTTTGCCGTGCTTCCTATTTAAATCATTCTACACTATGCCTCATTTTTTTTATGAAATGTAGCTCTAATAATTTTTTTTTTTAAATTGAAGCATTATTCAGATAGCATTTGGTAAACACAGTTTTACCATGCCTAAAATTTCAACTTATATTAGCAAAGTAGCTGTATGCTATATCTGAGAACCTTGGGTTCGAGTCCTGATCATGAATACACATCTTCAATGCCATTAGCTGGTCAGATGTCATAAAATTTTGACCAGTTCTGTCCAGTCTACAATATCCAGAGCTATTTCAACGCAATACCTAATCGCTCTCCCACACCAAATTAAAACGAAAGCAATCGATAGTATAGTCGTCCTTGCTGGTACCGCGTCCGTGATGACACCGTGGTATTCCGAAAATTCCCTAATTTGCATAAACAGCGCCAACTGTCGACTGTTTACTACGCGAAATAGAAAGCGGAAGTGTCCATTTTTGCGTCAGAAAAAAAAATCGCGAAAATGTCTTCGATACTGGTAAGTAACTCAAATATTTATAGAAATTATATTAAAAATCACTGACTCTTGCCCTGTTTCATCCACTTGTCGACTTCCTATCCTGAAATAACCCTCAAAACTGTTTATTTACATTTTGACATGTCAAGGTCTTCAGCAGAAGTGAGTTATGACGTCACAGCCCGCCTCAAAAAATACAACTACGGAAGCGAATTCGTGCCCGTTTTTTATTAAAATGTCGATGCTAGTGAGTCTGATTTTTTAACATAGCATTTAATTTTATTTCAGATTGAGAAGACAAAGATGAAGTATGACAGGGGTAATCTACTTAGGGCCTTCCAAGCCACCCAGAAAGGCATGTCAGTCTATCGGGCAGCAAGAGAATACTGTGTACCAGAGTCAACATTGCGTGACAGAACAAGAGGCCTGGTTCCTTTAGATGTGTCTGTGGGGTACAAACCTTTGTTTTCTCATGATGAAGAAGAGAAACTTGTTCAACACATCTCCTATATGGCTGACATAGGGTATGGTTATAACGTATCCAAAATCAAGTACATGGCCAGGGACTATGCCATCGATCTAGGTAAACAAGTGAAGTCAGCTGAAAGTCTAAGCGACTGTTTGTTTTATGACTTTGTGAAAAGATGGCCTAACCTAAAAATTGCAAAACCTCAGAAGTTGTCAGTCTCGAGAGCCAAATCTGCTTCAAGAGAGGCTGTGGACAATTATTACACTGAACTTGGATCTCTCTTGGATAAACATCAGTTACTTGACAAACCAGAACGTATTTTTAATATCGACGAAACTGGAGTTTCAACAGAGCACCAACCACCAAAAATTGTATGTAGTAAAGAAACAAATCCACAAGCCATTACATCCCCAAGGTCTTCTCTATACTTACCATCATTGCAGGAGGAAATGCCATAGGAAACTCACTGCCCCCATATTATGTCTTTGCTGGGAAGCGTTGGAACCCTGACCTCTTTCAAGATGCCTGTATGGGATCATCAGGTGAGATGACTAAGAATGGTTGGTCAAACACCCAGGTATTCCAGAATTATGTCACAAAACATTTTGTGAAGTATGCAAACCTGTCACCTGATATACCTACCTTACTACTTTATGATGGACATAAATCCCACATATCACTCACTTTTGCTCAGTGGGCTGAGAGAAATAATGTCATCCTTTTTGTTTTGCCTCCTCACACGAGTCATCTGACCCAGCCCCTTGATGTTGGGGTATTTGGGCCCTTCAAGAAGATGTACAGTATTGCCTGTCATAATTACATGCAGCAAAACCCTGGGCTCACCATTTCAAAGTACACCGTTGCCTCACTAACAGCGAGACCATACCTGAAAGCACTATCTACAGAGAATCTTCAAGCTTCTTTCCGTAAGACTGGTATTTTCCCTTTCATTAAAACAGCCATATCATATATCAGTGTAGCCCCAGCAGTCATCTATGAAGCTACAAAATCTATCGATACTTCAACACAGTCTACAACATCTGACAATAAGAATCAAACAAAAGAATCAACCCAACCACATCTCCAGTCATTCTTTGCCAAAAGAACGGTCACAAAAGCCCTGGAGAAGAAACCAAAACGGAAGTTTGTCCCGCCCTTTATTACAGGAAATTTGCTGGGAGAGAAGAACATCGAAATCATTGAACAATCTGCAAAGAAATTAAAAGTTGAATCGCCCCCAGAAAAACAGAAAGAGCCAATGCCAGGTACATCAGGGTTGAACAGATCTGGTGGTCCCATACCGCTTCTGTCAGAGGATGAGGAAGACAGCATTATCTCTGACCAGGACACTGAGGACTTGTGCTGTGTTTGCTCTGGTTGGCAACCTGAAGAGATCAGGGGATGTGACACAATTGTCTTCGTCACTTGGGGAAAATGCGACTTTTGTCCACATTGGACCTACCTGAAGTATTGTTCAGAGGTTACTGTGTTGAGGAGGGACAGTATATTTAGGTGCCCTCACTGTCTAAATATTGACTAACTTCAGCAAGAAGTGTTGTTTTTTTTGTATAAAACTTTAAAAAAGATGAAAAATACAGTTATTGACTTTAATTAAAAAGAATTTTTGGTTTACACAATATCAGATAAATGTTTATGGTTATTTGTTGAAACTTTTGTCCTATACTGAACACCATACTTAAAATGTCAGTCACATACAGAGTTACCGCGGTACTAGAGTGGTTTCCCTTGCGAGTACCTGCCAGACAGTATGGAAGCTTGACCCAGAAAACTTTTTCAAAGAAATCAACTTTCATTTTCCATTTTACGGTGGATTAAAACTTAAAATGTGATAGTTATTGGAGGAATATAAATTAGAAAAAAGTAAGCTGTTTTTATTATTCTAATTTTGCGGCTAAATTAACGACCGCGGTACCGGCGAGGACCATCCCTCCATCTAAACTGCAATGTTAAACTTACTGTTCTTGTTGATGATTGCAGTAAAAAATAAATTTAAAAAGTCGTAAATCTCCAATGTTTAGAATGTTGGGGAAACCGGTGTAATTGTCACTTTGCCACTCTGTATTTTAATTAATGATCCAAAATCGAACAACTACCGTAATACGCATCGCTACGGAAGAGTCTACAGTTAGACCCTAACTCTGTGACAATATTAGGTTTTGATCAATTAAGAAACTTCTTTACCTTATTTTTTGGCGAGTTTAATCTTAATTGTTATTTAACATATGGAAGAAGAACATCTGAAAATGTTAATCGAAAAACAAAATGGCGGCTTTTCAGTTTTAAAATCCGGAAGCAAGCCATCTGGACTATTGCACCCGGATGAAAGTCACATTGTCCAATCAGAAGCCTTATTTTGCGACACGGGTTCAAAGTTTCAAGGTACTCCTTTTTGCTCATGCGCAATACCGTAATCGGAATAGACACGATTTCGACGCGCTTCGCGCGTCGAAATCGTAGGGTCGATTCCGTATTAACACAGGTAAGCTACACCACTTGTGCTCCCAAACGACTGTGTGTAAATGAGTTGTACATGAAACATTTAATTATGTACTTTCAAATGATAGTGCCTCTAGCTGGGATTAATATCATACTATCATTCCATGATCAGCGGCGTATTACACCCAGATAAATTAATGGGTTTGTTCTTAATGAGAAGACAAGTATTACTCACTCTGCTAGAGTGAGTTAAGCAATTATTCTCTAGTATTCTATACATCAATTAATCAACAACAACACAATATTCTGGAATAAGGTTTCAAATGTGCCAGTACTTAAATATAATAAAATTAGAACCGCTTCTGGAAATGTACGCTTGTTACATCCGGTTTTGTCATCTTAACGCTGTAAATTTCTTTCTATTTTGCAAAGAGACTAAAACAGAATTGAATATAATATGATCAATGTGCTATGGCAGTTGTTATTGCCTTGTCATTGATAAAGAAAATTATCAAAATCTGACGGCAAAATGCAGTTCAATAAAATTGCACAAAACAGTGGTATTATGTATGTTTATTTTACATGCACAAAAAAGAGTTAGAACAGTGAAGAAAAATTAGTTAGACCTAAAAATCCCTATTATTCTTTTTGCATGCCACAAAACACAAAAACGAAGCAACACTTACATGACTAAAGATCAAGTATGTTGTCAAAAGTTTTGTAGTTGCCAAAGAGATACCTCCCTTTAAGAAAGTATTTCATCCCCAATGTTCAAACATCTGTATTGTCGCCAGTTACAGATGTATAAAGACTCGAAATTCTCGTGTATTCTCCCGCCAAGTCAATTAACACAACATTACCGTATTGAACATAAAACGGTATTTACTTCACTAAATACTGTACAAGCACAAATACGCATATTCCAGACGAGAATTATTTAATTCATAAACTCAACAGGGCAGAAATATGAAATGGGCATGAGAGAATATAAAAAGTTAAATACGCAGATCAGAAATCGCTACACCCAGAAAACACAACCTCCCCACGTAGCCAAGAAATATAGAAGAAAAGAGAGCACGTGTTTATCAGATGATCACCCAACCCATCAACTCGTCAAATGCGCATGCAAAAGCTCAAAATCCTGCGTACATTTGTATCCCAACTAGCGCCAAAGTTGCTAGAATTGAAAATGAAATGGTATCTAGTTTGGTGTGCTTGAACAATACCTAAAGATATACCTGCTGGGACATTGAAAACAATCACATTAAAACTACTGGAACAGAATTATTCTTTGAGTTCTGTAAACTGACATTAGTGACATGCTCGACAACCTTCGAACGACCTAATGCACAGATTATATGTACGGGGATGATGTTTTCCAAACATCATACGGTACAAAAATGCTACTGTCAAATTAAAACAGCTGAAAAGTTAAAATTTAACAGGCTCGATCTTATTTAGCCTGTGAAAATGCATATGACTACATATGCACCGCCTACATGTAGCACCGTGATGACCGCAACAGATGCACTATTTCTCTTGTGGCTTTAACTGTATCTATTTTATAAATGTATCGTATGTTTATGAGCAATTTCAATGTTCAGTAAACAAAATTAAATAAGTTTCCGAAAGTTTATTTTTCAGCGTTGATTTTTTAGAAAAGGAGAAGTGGACAAGTGCTTTAAGAAACTTCTTCAAGAACAATAATACAGTAAAAACTCCCTAAACCGGTGACCTTCGGGACTGAAAAAAATCTGGTTAAGAGAGGATTCCGTTTTATAGAGGATTTTACCTTTATCACCATTTGACTAGTGGTGAACTTATTTGTATGGTATATTACGTTTCTAAGCTTACCTTAATGTATACATTGACACCTTTGATAGCTTCATTATCATGTAAAAAAGAAATACAATCCAACATTTTTAGTTTATTTACTCATATCGCTATATGTTTTCATAATTACAATACAGCTTCTGTATGAGTATTTAATTAACCCATATTCCCATCCCTTTTCAGACAATTTAACAGACAATTATCTAAAAATTGTCTACTTGGCTTCTTAATCTTACAAATGTTTACGCAACAATCACCTTTACCACTAATCCTCTTAATTTTCGCGCCTTTTAAACTATATGCAAAGTCCTAATCGGAACATGTTGATGCTTGACACATTTGACAATACACAAATCTCTGACTAGACAACTAAAGTTCATCACATTCAATGGCAATTATCCAAATCCAGTTTTCGGAGGTTTCTTAAGGTCTTGCCACACTCGTCCCAATCCTGTTGATCGATAAAAAGAAAATTATCAAAATCTCAATAATGGCAAAATGCCGTTCGATGAAACTTTGCACAAATGAATGCTATTAATGTATCTTGATTTTGCATACAGTAAGACACGTTAGAATAGTAAAGAAAACAAGCTAGACCTTAAAATTCCTTAAAATTCTATTTACATAAATTTACAAAAACTAAGCGATACAAAACATAATTTTAAATTCCCACGTGATTGCAATGTTACTGACAAGAAAATGATGTTTACTTTCAAGTACTAAAAGAGAAATCAGTGATTGTCATCCGTTTACGCGACCAGGAAGCGACCAGAAAATTGAAGGTCAAACACACTTTTACTAATATCTCGAAAAGTTTACATATGTAAGTCACGAGGACACAACAAATTCTTGTAAATATCATATTACTCGTGCGGGCATTTAAAACGATGTTTTGTGATTTTTAGATCTCGCTATTCTTCTTTACTAACGTGTCTTACCATCTGCAAGGTAAAGATACATTAATAACATACATTTGTGCAAAGTTCAATTAACGGCATCTTGCCGTTATTGAGATTTTGATAATTTTCTTCTTATCGATGAACAGGATTGGTAGGAGTGTGGTAAGCCCTTAAAGAGCAATTTGCAAATAAAATCGAAAATTTAAGGCCGGTTTCCGAAATTCGGAAGTTCCCGTATTTGGAAGTTTATGTTACAATAAAATAAGAAGGAAAAAATCGGGACCGTAAAAATTTTGCGGTTTTCGGAGGATTCCGGATTATAAAGGATCCGGATTAGGGAGTTTTTATTGTAATTTGTTAATAGTAAATAGCGAATACTTACATGTGACAGTCAAATCGTGTTAATTTTCTATTTTACGGCTTTGTTAGGGAGAAACAGTAAAAAGGAATTAGGCATTTTGAGTTTCTGAAATGTTATATATAAAACATAAAACCATTTCAGACCAAACGCCCCACACATTAAATCGGTTGCTTATTAATAAAGGATAGACACATACCCGTCAACCGGCAGAATCAGGAGCGGACGGCACATCCAGGCACAGACACAGTAGTTTTGACAGCGGTGTAAGTAATTATCATTTTCGCTAGTTTTGATTAACTCTTGGAAAGAAATATCGGCTGATTTTAAAAGCCAAATAAATTCTGCACATATCCGTTGATTTCTGCAGTGGTAGAAGGGATAATAGACATATTATCGCGATTTAAATACGGAAGTTTGTGATGAAATCTAGAAGTTCTGCGTTTTATAGCAAAATGCTCCATAGATCTGAAAAACTGCATACATCTGTAAGCACTGTTGGAAAATTTTATCATTCCCCTATCAACATGTGAAAAATTAGCACAAACTGACTTTTAACAAATTCGCGAGGGCTTAGTGAATAGAGCTGGGGAATAGAAATGGGCATGTCCATGGAGCAGAAAGCAAATTTATTGGCGGGGACCAGGAGCAGATAAAATCGAGTACGGAAAATCGTTTGATATATTGTTTTGACACTATTTTACGTTCTCAATATTAAAAGCTCGTTGACAAACAGTGATAATATTGTCCGTCCGTATGTCTTTCTCTTAGAAGTTATCTAAATTATCACTATTTAATCAGTTTAAGCCTTAGTATATGTTTGCAACTGGATAATTTTAACGGCTTCAAACTATGACGGCATTTTTAAATTGTGGACTTCATTAAACATTGAATTATTTACCGGTCTGTGTCTTTAAAACATGGTTAGCCATCATTTAGCCATTGAGGTGGGGCATTATCAGCTATCAGCTTTAGCTGAAACATAACAAATAAGCTCTGGACTTAATTTGGACTACCTCTGTACACTATATCTCTCCCCAAGGAAGAAAACAAAAACGTTATTCAAATATTTCAAACAAAGATTTAACCATTAGCTGTCGAACTTCTTCTTGGAATACTTCCACGATATCTTATAATTTCCTGAGAGTTGTTTTAACGTCTATTGAAACTTCATATGTTCTGTTCCGAAAACGAAAGTTGAATGGCTGACGTCCAGTTCATCCAAGGTAATGTTTCAACTTATTTCACTATCATTTCTCTATCATTATCATATCTCTAACAATCAAATTGATGACGCTAAATATGTTTTGTTTTTAAGAAGTCGCAAACATTGCAAATGGCGAAAACTGGCTAAAATTTCAAAAATGAATTTTGGGGGAATTACTTATTGCCACCTAGATTTTAGTAAAGAAATGTATTTAGCTAAGGATGTAGTTAATGTTTGCAAGCTCAACTTAGTCTAATTCATGTTCTAATTACCAAGCACATACTAAAACAAAAGAAAAACCGTTTGCATGAGAACTTTGCAATTCATGGACAATATACCAAAGCAACTCATACCTGAAATAAGTATATGTTGGTCTACAATGTTTAGTGCCAGTTTGTCAAAATAATGTTAGGGTTTTCATGAAATTCAAGGAAAACTTACTTCCTGGTTCAAACTGAAAGTATATTTCTTTCAAAGAGTAAATCAAAACTAGAGAAGATGATAATCATTTACACAGCTGTCAAGTATGAAAAAACTTACCGTGTCTGCGCCTGGATGTGCCGTCCGCTCCTGGCTCTGCCGGTTGATCATATACAATAGATCTACAGACTGACTTTATAGCAGTACATTAAGTAACCTGACAAATTATCCTGCCCACCATTTTGACATTTTTAATATAAAACTATTAAAGTTTTTTAAAATGAAGCAACAAATGAACGGTTGTAAACGATAGTGAAGCGGATGATGGTATTGTATTACATTAAGGACGGGGCGCAGTTGGGTACAATAACAAATATTTGCAAATGTTAGATTTAAGGGTATACCAATAAAGCTGTAGGCAGACACTGAGTTAGCGTGAACATATTAAGTTACGTATCTGAAAGGTTATAAATATGATAGTGTGTCACACTAGTAATGGGACAGTGCATTACAATACATTTTAGATGGGTTTACGTTGTAGCGTGCCAAAATTGACGAGTGATACATTTTAACAATAATTTGTAATTATAGTACTGGGCTAGCGTTTAATTGTATTTGAAGAAGATTGCAACACTCTGTCTCTCTCCCCCCCCCCCCTCTCTCTCCCCTCCCTATTGCATGGGATATGTTTTGTGCGTGTCGCGCAGATTATGTTTTGGCTTACCAAACGTTCAGAAAAATATGTACTTATCTTTCACTCCATAAGATGTTATCGTAAACGTTTGCAACCATAATTTGTTTGAGAGGTAATCAGATAGCATCCGAAAATTGCTGCATCTATCTGTGTAACTATTACGCGCTGGAATACACTGGTTTGAAGCAGCGTTGGTTGGTCATTATTATAATAATGCACTTGTCAACTTTTGTATACTTTTGTTGAACATCATTTCGTAATGAATTATAATTATTAAATTATATATCCTAAATATGCGAGCACAACGTTACGTTGTCACAGCAAACTGACGTCGTTGCCAACTCCTTTTGTACTAGTAAAGGCCTCATAAACAATGCAACACTTGCATTTACAGTAAACCCCCGCTATGACGATTACCTCTGGGACTGTACAAAACTAGTCTGAAGAGTGGGTAGGTCTCTATTTTGGTGTGACTAATAGTGCAAAACTGTAAAATCTCACATAGAAAACGTGGTCTGTTTAGTGAGGTGGTCTTAATGACGGGTTTTACAGTATTACAATTACAATTTATTAAATGTGAACAAGTTTGACAACCTTTATTCCATCGTTTTGGATGGATCGAAATTGTACTGTTCATTGGACAGTTATTTGCATTTCCATTACTAATGAACAGTATCCGATCGAACAGTATCAATCGAAACGAGCCTGCAATATTTTCATATTAGCCGTGCTTGATGGCTTTCACAGTACCCTGTTTCATGTATTTGTCAATTACACTCGATCTATATTTAAGGGCTCGCCGCACTCCTCCCAACCTTGTTCATCGATAAAAAGAAAATTATCAAAATCTCAATACTGGCAAAATGCCGTTCAATGAAACTTTGCACAAATGAATGTTACTAATGTATCTTTATTTTGCATACAGTAAGACACGTAAGAAAAGTAAAGAAAAAAAGCTGGACCTAAAAATTCCTTAAAATTCTATTTACATAAATTTACAAAAACTAAGCGATACAAAACATAATTTTAAATTCCCACGCGAGTGCAATGATACTGGCAAGAAAATGTTGTGTACTTTGTAAAAAAACTTTCAACTACCAAAAGAGAAATCAGTGATTGTCATCCGTTTACGCGACCAGGAAATTGAAGGTAAAACACACTTTTACTTATATCTTGAATACTAAACATATGTAAGTCACGAGGACACAATAAATTGTTGTCAGTATCACATTTCTTATGTGGGCTTTTAAAATGATATTTTGTGTTGTTTATGTTTTGTGAATTTATGTAAATAGAAATTTAGGGAATTTTTAGATCTCGCTATTTTTCTTTACTGTTCTAACGTGTCTTACCATATACAAAATAAAGATACGTTAATAACATACATTTGTGCAAAGTTTCATTGAACGGCATTTTGCCATTATTGAGATTTTGATAATTTTCTTTTTAACGATGAACAAGGTTGGGAGGAGTGTGGCGAGCCCTTAAGATCTCTTTTGGTGTGTGAATTAAGCTTGAGCTTTAAATAGACGTTGTAATGTGGGATTTGATAATTACTAAAATGTCGTAAAACTACAATCACAAGCAAATGTATAGTGTGTGGTTGGTACAACACCAGTGGCAAATTGTTTTGCCATTAACCGAACGGTAATTTCTCAGTTTCCATTTTCGTTTATTTTTTAGGTGTCCTTTTTGAAACCGTTTACACAATACAATACATATTCCTTTCTTCTGCTATAATTTTGCCCGTGTGGGCATTCTACGTTCGTTATGTTTGGATATTCTTGATACACATATTTCACTTTTTAGTACGGCTCCTATTTCTTACAAACCGTACCCGTGTATCGAAAGCACAGAGATGTACAAGGTGTTGTCTTACAAATAAAACACAATTTTAACCAGCTTCAACCCACTCATTTCCTGATGCTGAATACGTACAATGTTTGTTGAACACAAAGTCTTTCTGGTTAAATATTTACCTCTGAAAACTAGCAAAATTTGAGTTTAAAATGTTACAATTTATTAATGAAATGCATTTTTAAATCAGTTGCAGATATTGACTGAGAATATTTCAGCTATTTTGGAAATATTCCATATCATCTGGGTTTTTTTTTACTTTGTCCGTACGAGCCAGGGTCCTCTCGGAAGGCACTGTTGATTGTAGGTTTAAAATTATGTTCTTTATGTACACTTCATGTGTTGAAAATTTCTTTTAACATATCAAGTTGTGAAACTGTCCAACGACAAGGCTCTATTAAACGAAAACACGAAAAAAATACAAGGGCATCGCAGGTGTTCGATTACGACTTCGTGATATCTTGATTTCATAAAATTAATGATATTTAAGACTTGTTGGCGTAATCTAGAACAAGTTGTTTTGTTCGTTTGGTGAAGTTTCATAGTCTTGTGTATTGTATGGGAGTAAACAGAAGCAAAGAGAAAAGTAAGTTATTTATTATTATTGCATAAAATTGTTATGATTCCTTTATATTTATATACTTTAAATATAACATCAATTTATAAGCTAACAAGTTTACTGCCGTTATTGCCAGTCCAGTGTGTATGTCAATTGAGCAACTTTTAATTTCGCTAAACCGAACATTAATTTGTTTGCATATTTTTACTCTACATATACCAATGAGTTCTTGTGTTCGTTCTGTATTATTTTATAGCCAACAAAATATGGGACACAAGACAATCATTGGCTTATATGTTCTGGTTTGGTGCGCTGCCTTGGTTTCATTGACTGATGGAATCATCGAAAATCAAGCCCCAGGACTTGTATCGGGAAAGCGAGCATGGTAAGTTGCACGTTCGCGCAGTCATGCACATCGTTCATATTCTAGATGATTTTGTTTGTTGTTGTTTTTTTTTTCAAAAGACTTTAAGTTAAGATATAATTAGTGTTTGTTTAAGTGAAGTTTAACAATTAAGAAGACCTATGGGAACGAAGCGTAGCGAAGTGAGCGTTGTTGTAGTACATACGTTTTAAAACTTTACCCAATATACACTAAGATTGGATGAAAATTTGTGGTAAACACTTGATGTTATTCGAACCCGATGCTAAGATAATATTAATATCAGTCGTGTCAAACGCGATGTCTAGACCACCGAGCTATAAACCTGGTCCCTAGGTTTTAAAACTGAGAATGTTAACCAGTTTCAAATCTCAAGCATCTGTAAGGCTGATATGGCGACTTGTCGCCAATTCGGCCAATCAGATTATTGTCGTTTGAGACTGGTTTCTAATCTCAGTATAATCTTTAGCAGTGGTAATATTTTAAACAGCAATTAAAAGGGCTGTGTTATTTTTTTAAATACACTAACACAAGGTTGTAATTGGTCACTTTTGTCCGTTAGTTTTCATTAGAAAGACATTGGCCCTCTCTTTTTTGTAAACAGGTGACAACAGCAGTCTTCAAGTTAAGCTTTAATCTTGTAATAATAGATTTTGGAACATTTTGGCGAGAGGTATCCTTTTTTCAGGAAATCGCTCTACATTGTTTGCTGTGTATTTATAGGAAACCTCGTGCGTAGGAAAAAATAAAAACCTTATAAATTTTTGTTTAATCCCTTCAACGTACCCGATTTTACACGTACCTCCCTTTCAATTAAAGACTGTTCAAATTGTGAGCATGCGGTGAAAGTAAATGGTATTTGGTTCATTTAAAAAACAACCAATGAAGATTAAAGAGATTGAATAATTGATTCCAAGATAAAACAGTTCTTCTCACAACCTCACTTGTAAACATATACTTTTGATGACCAGTTAGAACTTTGGAAAAGTGTACATTTTTACCTGCGTACACGTAAACATTGCCATTTTTCTGCCATACAAGCCTTTCTGAACCGACTTTGGATAAGTAGATACTCTTTTTTTATTAACAATTATTATTATTGGGCGAGTTCAATATTTGTCAATTAAGTAATTCTATAGAAAATAACATGGCAGTACCAAACTGTTTGCTGATGAACGGTGTTTAAACATTTTTATCTGTCATGTGACTAGTTATCTTTGACATACTAAATATTATATTTTGCCCCTTCATACTGTGATACATGAAGATATTGTTCTAATTATTCAGGTTATCTGAGGAGTACCAGCGCTCCTCCCATGGACGCCCTTACTCCGAAACGGGTCAGCAAATTCTAGCTAACTACCTACTTCGTGCACTTCAAGGACGGACTGATGCTTTCCAACAAGGTTTTAAAATAGTTTTACTTCATCTAAACCGACTTTAACCTATTAAACCGATGTATTGATTAATAAAATCTTCGTTACGATGAAGTTCATACATGTAATTTGATAATTTGAGTGAAAAACAATTTTTATTGACATTTTGTCGTCAAAACTGAACGGTTGAAAATGAATGTTTTTGGCCTTCATTAGCAACTTCAGATTTCAAAAACTCCAAAGTTAAAGTTTTAAATTATCATTATCGTCTTAATCCGAATGCAGACCACTACATATAATGTAGGCTCAATTTTTCAACGTCGAACATATACTTAAAGAAATTAGAAACGCAACTTCTTTAAACAAGAAATACATTTCGCGTTTAAAAAAGTTGCGTTTCTAATTTCTTCAAATGAAACGAAATTAAAAACGCAACTTCTTTAATCACGAAACATATTTTGTGTTTAAAGAAGTTGCGTTTCTAATTTCTTTAAGTATATATTGATTCAGACCAATATACTTGTTAAACAAGCTTTTTTTTTATATTTTAAAAAAGGGCTCTCTGACTTCTACAGAGATATTGGAAGCAATAACGATCCAAATAATGACGACTCTACTGATACAAATGATGACGACGATCCGTCTACAGAGACTGACGATAACGACTCCAACAAGAGGGATCGTGACAGAATTGCAGGAGTAGACGACGATCCGTCTACAGAGACTGACGATAACGACTCCAACAAGAGGGATCGTGACAGAATTGCAGGAGTAGACGACGATCCGTCTACAGAGACTGACGATAACGACTCCACTAAAAGAGATCGTGACAGAATTGCAGGAAGAGACGATGACCCGTCTACAGAAACAGATGAAAACAACTCCACTGAGACGGCCGAGGATCAGTCTACTGAGACAGAAGACAACGAGGACGATAATTCTCCCGGTACTGATGATGACCAGTCTACCGGAACAGATGCAGATCAATCTACAGATACGTCATCAACGGCCGATCTGCCACCCCAACCTGGCCGCGGCTACTATTCGCTAAAGAAAGGGTCTGTTTGGCGTGATCTTGCAAGAAAGATCTTACGTGAACTTGAAATTAAAAAGCAATAACTTGAACTTTAAAGGTTTTAGAACTTCACAAGTTATGTCAATGTTGGCAATTAATGTTGGCAGAAAAAGCGAAATATACATCATTCATTAAACATATTATCCATTCACAGCCGTCAATCATAATATCCGTTCACAGCCAGTAAACAAATAAATAAATATAGCAAATGCTTTCTTGTTACGTTATTATTGTTTATTTTCTGTCAAATTAAAATTAGTCGTAGATTCGTTTTAGAGTGGGGATTTCAGACGCCACCAAACAGATATTAGCACCGTAAAGCTCTTCAAAGAACAAGATCCACAACACGAACTTGTATATACAATAGGCAGTTAAGTACACAAAATATGTATTTTTGGCTTTAATTGAATTATAAACGCTACTGTTTTCTTGTTGTATAAAATACCAAACCTTTATGTACGTACTAACGGGGTTTTCTAATAGATTAGAAAAACAATAATAAGCGCGTTTGGGAAAGAGGAACACATTTCCATCTCAAACACCGATGCTGATAAAGTGCCTATGTTGCTCATTAAGCATTGGGTACATGTATATATGATGGAAAACGCAGGATGGAACTAAGTGGTTATGTTCGCTGTTTCGTACCCGTTGCGAGTACATTATTGCTGTCCATCCCTATATTACATTCTCTCTAACCATCAGGTGTTATGGTTCAAACACACACTAGAAGCACACGATGTACGTTTGTTCAGCTCAGTGCAATACAGGAAATATTGAATCTTCGCTGGAAAACAAACATGAAAAATTGTTAATTTGAATACTAATGTGCAATTACATTGTCAGGACATAAACAAATTAAGTGTGTTAAAAACTACAGATTCATAGTCAATAGGATAAAAGGTAAATGTCTACTGTTACAGTAATGATACGTTCTAACAAATGCAATGTTTGCACAAGGACTGAATACATATTCTAGAATAATACATTCAAGAACATCACTTTGATATCTCTTTAAAATCACTATATTTAATATTTTAGTGCGGTTAGTAACGAAACATTATATGACTCTTTCCCAAAGTTTGCAAATGAATTTCACGTAACTGTTTCGAAATAAATTTTATTATCTCGGCAAATCTTGCAAAGTACACAGTATGCTTAATATGTGGATCTATTATTCAAAATTCAAAAAGACATTTCTTGCAAACCATTACTCAAACGAAATGAGGAAATAACCTAACCAAAAGATTCCGTTTATCACTAGAGTATATAGAATAACAATATTTCCATGAATACACATTGTTATATCCTTTATAATGTTAAATAAACTTTACTTTTATTTCTGTATATACAAAAGAAATATATGCATATCAGGAATCACCACACTCACAAAACACAGCCTCCCCACGCAGCGAAAATTGAGAGGAAGAGAGAGAGAGAGAGAGAATGAGAGAGAGAGAGAGAGAGCATGCTTGTTATAAGTATTTCAATTCAAAAAGGACGCCACAAACAACTAACGAAAAAGAGAACCTTTGGGGATACCGCCTTGGAACGTTCAGTGGCAAACCAAATTGCCCCTGGGGGTTTAAACCAGGTTCTAGGGTGCACCAACCTCAAGGAATATCGGTAACCACATCACACAATAATTGTAAACTATTTGTCAGTATATGATGTGATCAACAGAAAAAAACTCATATTAAATCAGGTTGTAATTACGAATATTATAATCACAGTATCTCTTTTTTTGCCGTAGTAAATCACTAAACAGACCACTTATTGTGCTCAAATATTCCCTATCCTTTATTTGAAAGCAATTATTTACAGAAATACTTTTAAGGGCTCGCCACACTCCTCCCAATCCTATATTCATCTATAAAAAGAAAATTATCAAAATCTCAATAATGGCAAAATGCCGTTCAGTGAAACTTTGCACAAATGAATGTTACTAATGTATCTTGATTTTGCATACAGTAAGACACGTTAGAATAGTAAAGAAAACAAGCTAGACCTTAAAATTCCTTAAAATTCTATTTACATTAATTCACAAAAACTAAGCGATAAAAAACATAACTTTAAATAACCACGTGAGTGCAATGTTACTGACAAGAAAATGTTGTGTACTTTGTTAAAAACTTTCAACTAAAGAGAAATCAGTGATTGTCATCCGTTTACGCGACCAGGAAGCGACCAGAAAATTGAAGGTCAAACACACTTCTACTAATATTTCGTAAAGTTTACATATGTAAGTCACGAGAACACAATAAATTGTTGTCAGTATCATATTACTCATGTGGGCATTTAAAATGATGTTTTGTGTTGTTTAGTTTTTTTGAATTTATTTAAATAGAAGTTGAGGGAATTTTTAGATCTCGCTATTTTTCTTTACTGTTCTAATGTGTCTTACCATCTGCAAAACAAAGATACATTAATAACATACATTTGTACAAAGTTTCATTTAACGGCATTTTGTCGTTATTGAGATTTTGATAATTTTCTTTTTATCGATGAATAGGATTGGGAGCAGTGTGGCGAGTCCTTAATATTAGGTCTTCCGTGATAATTAATTATTATAAATACGAAATAAAATCTTCCAAATAAGCAAACCGTCTTCGTAAAATATTCACAGTTTTACTTTTTCTTGTTATTGTTCTGTTAATTTCTTATTTATTAAAGCTGATTGCGGTAGTTGCCGTGCTCACAGGGTTATTAATTTACGTCTTGACCGTTTGCTAGACACAATGGAAAGTCGTTGAATAGAGTTGATTCTAATTTAAGAAAGAAAGTCTCTCGCATATTTAATTTCTTTGAAACAAAAAAAAACACAAAAGAAACTGAAAAAGACGTAAAACTTGCTAACGGTGTTCATGAAAATTCATAATATGTGAAATCGGAAACTACCGCAAATCGTCTTTTATGAGTTCTTTTATCTGACACATGAAACTCCGAGAAAGAAAGACATACTAGAGAAAGAATTGTAAGAGTTCGGAAAAGTCATCTAAGAATAAAGAACATTTTTCCCGAGGAGATACAGCGAAACATTCCACCGCAAAATAATAGATTTTTATTATCTTCTCTCTGTGTGAAATGAAACACACCATAGCACTTTAAACTAAACTTTAACATAATATAGTCGTTAAGTTTAATTTCAGTATGTCAGTTGTTTTGATATTTACGAGCTTAAATCTCACCATAAAATGTTAAGAGACTAATGCGAGTATTTATTTCTTTTTTAAATATGTGAAATAAGTCACTAAACTCCTTATTTACTTTCTAGTGTTTACGTCTAAGTTGATACCAGGTAATTACTTCCAACCTTAAGTATTTGAATCTTAATAAAATCAATAAGACGCTTTGTTACATTCTGATTTGTCCTTTGTAAATGTGTTGCGCGGATTTTGACGGACAATCCGCAAAAATGGCAATGTCACAAACAGTTAGTAATACTTTAAATTTGTTTTCCAAAACGGTCTTTTTACTTGAACATAACATGCCGATTACGCAAAATACACGTTTTTGTAAGAAAGTGAAATTTTATTTTTAGACGATTTGTTTGCATGATTGCATAGTAGAGATAAGATAAACCCACCTATAACGCAACAATGTTGCATGCAAAAGCAAGAGATAAGATTCAACGTAAATAGCGCGAAAATATGTGTCTGAAGTCTGAATATTCTTTCATTGTAGGTTTCAGACAAGTAGAAGTTCCAAAATAAATTCTATTTAACTTATTCTTTCCAGGCCAATACAGCACAGAGTCGGTTTTCAAAGTTTTATGATCATTCATTTATATACCAAATCTCCGACAAATCGGCTAACCTATTCTTAAAATAGATATCATCAATTGATGCTAATTTATGAAATGGGATATTGTTTACATTTTACCTGTTTCTGTGTCATTTTTATCGAGTACTCGAATACTTGTTGAACTCCTCGGGTACTCGAACGTTAATTGAGTTCCCGAGTATTCGAATACTCGTTCCCATTCCTAATTTGAACATCTGCCTAGCATAAAGCCGTGGAAAAGGAATCATGAGTGGACCCATAACATAATTATATAAATGTTTCTAAATACGGTGTATTACTCAAACCAAGCGAAAATGGATTTCACTCTTATATCATATTTGAAAATTGAATACTATGAAATACTATCTTCAAATATATTAACAATACCGTTTAGATAAATGTTGTAATCTGGTAAAACTGTTATTATGGTAAAACTGTTATTATCCTTATACTACAGTATTTATCATTAATTGTTTATACATCTAAGAATGTACGTCACAACAAAGTCATCATGCTGATGCCTCCCGGTATCCATCCTACTGGAATGTCGTAAGTAAAATGTTCGTTACCTATATAAGAACGTTGTTTCCTCTGATTTGTTTAATCATTACACAATTTAACAGGGGCAAGGTTCGTTGACTTTATTAAAAGTGTTTTGCAAAGTAAATAGAAGTAAAACATGTAATATAACATTTTCAAACGGCATTTACTGTTATATAATTATACTATTATTATTGTTTTTTATTTTATTTTTATTATTATAATTTCTTGTTTTACATTCAAAATTATTAAACTGTTTTAATATTGTTCAAAATATGTTGTTCTTTTTAACATTTACAATAATGATCTGAAAATATCATTTGTTTTGAAAATAATGAATACTCTAATTCGGATACAATGTAAGTAATTATTTAAAAGTGGATTTAATCTACTTGATTTCAGATATCTATTGTTGAAATGGATCTCCGAATACTGGCCGTGTTACTGGTTGTATCAGCTACGGTCTTTTGTAAGAAAACACACAAACATCATCATAAGGATATCACGTAAGTTGTATGTCTCAACTCGTGACTTGGGTTGCTCTTGAGACCTTAATCCAAAACAAGTTCTTCATTCGTGGTTTTGCAGAACTTTGACGAACTGCTGTTGTATTTTGGTTGTTTTTTTACGCAGCGCAGATATCATTAGATTTAGCATGTGTCATGTTTTATATTTTCCCGTCAGAATCTCATTTACGTAACAGTTTGAGGTGTTCTTTTTGTTAGATATGACCATTACTGATGTGAATATTTCATTTTTAACTTTTATAAATGTACATATACTTAAATACACTAACACCTAATTCCTTTGCTAAAGCAAAATGATTTTTAGTAATGTATTATGTGGCCCTTTGCAAATTTTGAGCAGTATATTATGAAATCGATGTTAGTAAAACATTAGGTATATAAGATCATTATCTAGCGTATATCGTGTAGGCTATGAAACAGAAAACATAAATTTTACTTTTGTAATTGGCATAAGCGGTATGTGTCGTTTTTTGGTGTAATATTTGCCGTCTTAACCAATAGCATATGTAATGTTCGTAGTATAAGATATATACATATACGTTCAGGTTCCTTTAAATGATAATAATATTTGAAACTTATCGTTCTACACTTGTTATCGTCATGGTGCGTGTGTAAGACGGACCTTGAAATTTGAGAATTGAATACCGGTATATATTAATAAAAAGGAACTTACAGTCACCATAGAAATATTTGTTAACGTTTAGGCTGTTATTGTTTTAGACGAGAACTGTTGCTAGAAAGATTATGTGAAAGAAATCCAGAGCTTGCAGCATGTCTCAGAGGTAAACAAGACAAGCATGAGAAAGAACAAGGACATGGAAAGGGCAAAGGAAACAAAAAGGGTAGGGTAGACTAAGTGTATACCATGTTATTCAATTTGCGAATTCGGGCAATTTGGGTAATTTGACTACTAATTTCTATACTGTGTTTTGATCATCCGAAACCTAACTTACGTAAGCCATTTTTACCAAAGAAATATGATCATTGTTTTGTTTTTAAATATGTCCCTACATTGCTCTGTCCATATAGTCCCCTAAGAAATAGGTTGAGAAAAGGAAAACAATTGTGAAGCAACGAAAAACAATTTTGACTCAAATTTACAATCGTCTTAATCCAACTCTTGTCACAAACTTATAAACAAATTGATTACGTTGAAACTTTACTATAATCAGGTTTCGTGCTTTTCTTGTGTCAGCGACTTAAAAATTATTATTGAAAATAAATGTTATCAATCTCCTGCAATTCGGAAATGACAATATCAAAATCTTCTTTAATAAAATCTCTACCAACAATTAGTTAATTGTTTGCAATTTCGGATTATTCAATAATACATTTAGATATATATTACAAACAAGTTTTGTTTGGTCAGATCATCGGCTGAAAGTAGTCCGACAATCGTTCTGTCAATATCAAGGCGATGTAAATCGCAATTATTTTATATTGACCAAAATAATTTGTCTGCTGTTTTGCCTTGGAGATTGTACTGTAATAACGTGCCTGTTATATTTTTTTATTTCTTGAAGACTCATTGGATGAAAGAGAAGAGGATCTTTCGGCTGACTTGAACGGCATCGAGGGTAAGAATATTTCAATGCACTGAAAATACAATTCCGCAAACAGCTTCTGTCAAAGCGATTGGTTTTATTATTGCTTATTCGGTGATTAAAATAGTTCCCACGTGTTAACCATTTTAGTAACTTAACTAATGCATTTATGTAGGAATATCTGTCATTAAAATGTGAGTGTATAACAATTCGTTCATATGTTTATAAGCTTACTGTATATTTCGTCACCGACTATTGCTAAAGCATTGCAGTTAATCCATTGGCAAGTACTTGTCTTTTTTATTTCCGTATCTCTTATTGGCCGTTTGCTTATTAGAAAGACGAAAGAGAATATATTTTCTGAATGTGGTTGTTATATTTGTTAATTTCATTCTATTTATTGACATTGTAAGAAGTCTGTGTTTTCTTGTATCTATATTATAGTGTTTTCAATATGCATATGATAAAAAACATGACTGTGTGCTTTGCCGACAAATTGGTAATAGTTAACTTTATAATTGTTCTTACCACATGATTCACATGAATGCACTTTTGATATGGAATTAAATGTATTTTTACATTATTGTCTTCCATGTTTACATTAGAATATTGTTCTAAAACTTGAACGGGCATGTGATTGTTGAATGTATGCAGACAGTTGATCTTTGTAAAATTAAGATCAGATAAGATAAAAAAGATAAGATAAGTATAAGCCAATGAGATAAACCATCCAAAAAAAACGTATATTGATTTTTAATTGTCAACAGGAAACTTGAACCAAAGAAGTGAATCATTCTCTGATTCCGACGTTGACAAGAGAAGTGAATCCGATGATTTGTCGTCTTCGGAATCCGATGTTGACAAGAGGAGCGAATCAAGTAGCTTGGACGACTTAGACCTTGACCTCCTCCAAGCTTTACTCTAACATGTGCTGTGGATTTTTGCTAACACCAGAATCGTTACAGGACATCGTGAACTTCTTTACCTTTTTTATTAGATTATGACTTGTTTAACATGAATCGTGAAATGTTGGTGTCTTTTTAAATATAAAATTAAATAATGAACCATTTTCCTGTTTTATCAACATTTTTTCTGTTATTTGAATAAGAGATTTGATGTGATGTGAGAAGTTTTTATTCTACGTGTAAGATTGTTAAATATGCAATATGTTTTGATAAGGAAATCAATGCGTATTAATACTCCAGAATAATTCTTCCAAACCCTCTTGCAGATACATGTTATTAGATGTTTGTCTTCTTGATTTGGCAAAACTTAAATTCAACGTTATCAACAACGTCCTTTACAGGTCATTGAGCAGGATACTTATGTATGAGTAAAGTACTTCTAAAATTACTCTTTATTTTTTTCTAATATGTCGACCAGTTTAAGATGTTTGCCAATATTTGGATAGTTTTCATTTACGTCAAGGATATGCTTCCTTATTTTTAGGTTTGCCTTTGGCATGCTCTGTGATATGCAGGACATATATTCTCTGATTCTCTGTCAAAGTTCAATTATATTCAGTAACGCCTATAATCGTTTAGGGCAAACCCATTCTTTCATATGGGGACCATGTACCGCTGATCAGAAAAATGGTACAAACTGAAAATCGTATTGAAGATTCTATGTTCAACGCCACACGCAAACCAACGTTTGGTATTGATCTGAAGGTAATTTGTACTATTTAAGGTGTAATAATTGGGTTGCGCTCAACCAAGGGCTTAGTGGCATAGGCAGTAATTTATACGAATTTCTATTACATGAAATTACAAGAAAAATCAGTTGTATAAAACGTATTCACATTTGAAGATCACTTCGGAAAACAAACATGCGTATAAACATAGCGCAGAAATTGAAATATGCTTACCAGGAATATCCAGGAGACATAGCGTCCCAGCACAGTAGAGGAAAACAGAGCGCGTGTTTTAAAATGATCAATTTCAATATAGACACCACCGACAATTGACAAAATGAAATGCCTTTGGGTAACCGCCTTGGAACGACCAGTGGCAGAACAATTTGATACTGGGATTTTTAAACCAGTTTTCAAGGTGCACCAACCTCACAATTGTCTCAACAGGTTCTCATACGAAAAAAAGAACAAAAATGTGAAATGTGCACATCAGGAATAGCCACACCAAGATGACACAGCCTCCCTATAAATCCTTAATGAAGAAAGGAAAAGAAAGGAAAGATTATAAATTCGGTTAGTTGCAAAACAATTTGCCACTGGGTGTTTCAACCAGTTTAAGGGTGCACCAACCTCAAACTTGCCGCAGGTGTATACGCAATGACCTTACTGAGACCATAGCCCCTAAAGTCAAATTTGCAAGAATACGATGACATTGATATAAGAAACAGATCGAGCTTGCACGTTTCTTAACAAGATTTCCTCAAAAACCTTCGTCAATTCTTAAACCCTGGCCTCCTTCGTCCTAACAACGCAAAACGGTCAACTGTAGAAAGAAAACACACCAAGAATGGAGAGCGCTGAAGAAAACCGTATTGGAGCATAAGTTTTGAATATACGGAGGATTTTTACCAATTGCTTGCAACAAATAAAAGTGCCTTTTATTTTCCTTTTAATTCATTTATTAATCGAATCACTGTAAAACACTGGCTAGGAAAACCTTGTCGCAGTAATTTAAAATTGTTTAGAGTAGCCACACACCGGAGAGATTTTAAACAGTTAATGTATGTTTTATTTTATCTGGATATCAGAGATAACGCTTTACAAAGATTCGTGGTACATATACCATTTTTTCCAAACTTGTTTCTGTTATGTAAGGACTGGGTTCTAGGAAATACTCAACAAGTTTTCATGCTCTAAAAAAGAAAATTTCTTAGATATAAACTCCAAAAGATGTTGCACAACACTTTTTAAACTTACTGTTCACGCAGCCTAGCCCCGAATTGAGTGCAAATCAATACTTACACAGATGTATGTACGTGCTGCACTGCCTTCTACGGTTGTATTAGATAACACCAGTATACCGCCACACGGCGCAACGAATGTTTTGTAATATTTTAACAGATGAAAACAGAAATTGTAAAACCACAGAGCATGAAAAAAAGTAAAAATTGTAATGGCTTTGTTTGATTGAGAATATGCAGTATTGAAAATGCATGTTACTGTCAACGTCGCCTGGCCCCGGGCTGAGCGAAATTCAATATTTTCATTAGTCTTTATCTTAATCTCACCTTTTTTAATAGTCTTTGCTTTATAGCCTTGAAGGAGCTTATTTAATATTAGCACTGACTGAACATGTTACAGCCGCCACATGGAAGAAACAACGAAATAATGATGTGATATTTAAATAGCTAAAAGAGGAACTTTCGGATACCTCGGTGTATCGGAAGAGATCACATGAAGTTTTTTTTCAAAGAAATATGTTTACACTTCAACTTCGTCCTCTACGATAAAGTCCTATTTATCAAACGGATCAGAATTTCTGTTGGTAAACAGTGTGACGTAATTTTTTATAAGGCATGGCTACTGTAGAGCCGTTCATAATTTATTGGACGTTGCGCAATGTTTGACGTGTGACGTCGCCGAGCACACACGTTTTGCCAAGAGAAGCGACAAAAAATGCGTGCAGTCATTCACTGTGTCGTCAATGTTGCTGTTCCAACAGTCTTTTAAAAAAGCCGTAATATCACGAATTCTTCTCATAATTTTTGTACTAATGAGAGTATTTATGAATGTGAATATAAGGATTGAATCGATATTTGATGTTTAAAGTACGCGAGAAGCTCTTCACACACTTTAAACAAACCTACTGTTCTCCATACCCATATGAAAACCATCAAATATCGATTCAATTCTTTAATAAAACAGATCATCAACAGTGGGTGCACAATTAGTACCCATTAGGGATGCCTATAACTTGTCTTTAAAAAAAGGTACACAACCTAGCATCAATATTATCTATCAGAGAAATTATTATAATTAATTTATATTATAAATTATATTATTATTAAGGCAACACTAAAAACTAGTGTTCTGTATGTGAAATTTAAAATGTGTTAACTCCTGCTAAATACTGAAAAGAAAATTTATTATATCAATTTGATTTTGTTTCATCCAGTATTTAAAAATTTCTACAATATGACGTTAAACCAAGGCGCCGAAAACAATTGACAATACATAAATACATAATAAACGACAGAGTTCTATAACGATAGTATTGTCTTTAAACGATTATTTTCGACCAATTTAGTGATAAAATATAAGCTTTTGCCTTCTCACGAATATCGTGTTAGTGGCATAATATATCTGTCACAGTGGAAAATAAAATCAAGAGAACAATATTTACTTCACATTTACATTTGTACGAAAATAACAATAAACATTCCATCTGTGAAGCAACAGATTTGCTAGGAAGCAAGTATGTTCATTCAGTGCGCTATAAATTACATTTATTTACTGTTCATACGGTAATCAGTCTTATGTTAGATCTTAAATAATATCTGTTTTGTTCTGTTCTATCCAAGACGGAGGTTTAAGTGCACATTTCAAAGGTGAGACTATTTTGACTTTGTGATGCTAATAAGTAACATCAATAATTTTACAGAAGTTGCCGGGAAACATTTGTACTGAGTGTTTAAAGTTTCTATTACATGTAACTGTATTAATTATGACAGGCTTTCTAAAACGACCCAACATTATTTAAAATTGTGTAAAGTAAATTTAGAAAAAGATATAAATAAATTTACTGTAAACTCAGAAAAGAAATAATTTGATAATTTGATTTATAAAAATTATATCTTACTTCGATTGACTTTGGTGAAAAATTGTTTTTATTTGGACAGGCAGTTTCTAACTACGAGTAATATTTCCTTAATATACTTATGCATGTCAAAGTCACAAGTCCCGCAACACGGCTTAAATAAACTTGATAGAGGGAGGCCAGCTAGATCTCATTTATTTTTTTTTTAGTTATGATTTTAACTGACAGGACCGGGTATTTTAATTTAAGAAACGACGAGCTAAACCAAATGGCAGAGTATCTTCTAAAAATGTTTTATAGGGAATATTTTTTTTAATTTGTCTGGTCCTTTTTAAAAATAACCTTTTTTAAGGTTTTCCAATTGGCATGCACGAAATAAGCCGAAGTGCACTGATTCAAAACACGAGATAAGCAAACGCGAGGCATCCAGATAACCGCATCCCCCATACAAAAGTGTAACAGGGGAAGTAACGATGATCAACGTCTTGGTTGTTATTCGACATTTGTAACCGATTGAAATTTATAAGTTACTTGCGCGGGGAGACATAAACGACTTACACAACAACATATCAAACAATTTATTTTTAAACCTTCACTAAAGTAATTAAATTCAACTTTAAGATTATTTAAATGTAGCAAAGAGTCTGAGCCACCGTTCATCGGCAAACAAATTTTAAAGATCGTATCAAATGGACTACCAGATAAAAAAAAAGGAATGCACACGTTGCTGAAATTTGCTAAGTCATATAACTTGCGGAGAGTAATAATACGAAAAGTAAAAAAAAATAAATACTGCTCATGTTTTGTAGTTTCTTTGAATGCGAATTGTGAATAAATGTCTGATGTCACTTGCCTATGGTTCTTTTATGATTTTTCATATTGTCAAGGTATACATTAAATGTATAAATTTTATTTCTTATACAATGTTTTCAGGCTTAGAAAAACAACGTTCATATAATGTTGACTTCCGGTGTTTTAGCCCTGCTACTTTTTGTTGGATGTTGTGCTGGTTTACAGCTCAGGGAAGATTCTGCTAAAGCAGAAAAGTAAGTAACTGTTAAATAATTGCTTTTAGTTGTCATAACAACTCGACATGTCGTTTTTCTGCTGAGGAAAATACAATTTATTTTAATGAAATATTATATTAAAGCTTATTGAAAAAGTGAATTATACATATTAGGAATCGCCAAACTCATAATTCACAGCCTTCTCCACTCGCAGCCAAAAATAAGAGATTAAAAGTGAGCACGTGTTAATAAGAATATCAATTTCAAATAAGACATGGTACCATAAACAATTAACGAAAAAGAGAACCCTCGGGGTTTCCGCATTGTAAAGGTCAGTGGCAAAACATTTTACCACTAGGGATTTTTAACCATGTTCAAGGCTGCACTAACCTCACACTTGCCCTAACAGGTTCACATATTAATAAAAACGTGCAAGTTGTCTTAGTGAAATAACCCCAACCCACCCATCAGTAACGCTTTTGTAATGCATTGGTAAACGCTGGTAAAACAAATAATTAAAATATCTTTCTCCCATCAGTGATTTTAATGTTAGATGCTCTTATTTTTTTTATTTGAACATTAATACCAGTGTTTCATTACTTACACAAGAAAATAAAATTTTTAATTTAAGAAGCATACCATTTTATTCTACGTTTGACTAAAACTTTTTTCGAAGTGACAATGAACAAACTATGTTTTCCTTTAGAATTGGAAAGTTGAAGAACCGGATTTGTCATTTGAAATGTAAACTGCAATGTGACGATGACATACCCTGCAACTACACATGTGACAAGGGATGTGAAGAAAAAGGTAATGTTACAACATAAGAAAGTTGCAATGACATGTTTTCAAAAATATTCAATCTTCTTTTAGCCGAATTAAAAGATTTGCATTCTGCAAATAAAACTTCAAGTTTACAAGTTTATTCGTACACTCAATACATTTTACAATGTACACATGAGGAGTAAAAAAACAATAATACAGATACATGAACGAGGCTCTGTTACTACATACAACAAATGCGGGAAGAGCTGCCCATAGCACCTTTATGGTTAGCACCATTTAACACACAAAGAAATTGTTTTTTTATATACATTTGTTAACAAATAAAGATTAATTGTATCACTTGAATAGTTGTAGTATCGATTTAGTATAAATATAAAATTTTCTATATTCTGATTTATGTTTTGTATTAATATTCATCAAAGAGTCAAAATGAATTATGTTAGGCGATCTATAATAAAGCGGTTTTATATATCGTTGTCTTAGTTGGCTTAATGCGTTACATTCTAATAGACAATGGAATTCATCGCCTATACCGATATGGCATAATGTGCAACGTCTGTCTTCAAGCGGTATACCGATCCAGGAGCCGGTCTCGATTGGATTCAGATCATATACACAGCCGAGCTGACAATCTAATACTAAACAGCACCCTGATTACTTGACATGTTCATACTAGAAATTAAAATAAAATAAACTGATAAAAATGCATTACAAATGTACTGCTGCTGATAATATAATAAATTTATTCAATTTTAAATTCGCTTTTATTGATAATTGGCTAAATATCAACGAATGTTGAACTTGAATATTTATCCCATAGTAGCATGATAAGTACAAGTGAAAATTTAAGCAACTCGAAATAAAGCGGTTCTGCATTTCATCATAATTTGAAAAAGAACGTAAAACTCCTTAATGGAATATTGTTTAACTAGCTGTATATTCTATCATATTCTATCACATTGTGTTCTGTTTTGTTTAAGTTGTTTTATTACCATTTTCAGAAGGTAAATTAAATCGCATGAAAGAAGGATCGTCGAAATCCGACGTAGATAAGAGAAGTGAGGTCAGTGAATCAAGTAGCTCTGAGGACCTTAATATTGATCTCCTGGAGGCTTTCCTGTAGAAGATGTCGAGGCTTTCCCGGATACTTCACTCATCCAAAGTTCTAACTGACCTCCATTTTCGTCCTAGACTAATTTTATTTTTTAAAAAAACATTAATACAATTTATAGTTAAGAAAATAGCACCGTGAAAGTTTAATACTCGGTGTGAATATTTGGTGAACATTCTTCCCTTTAGTAAAATATTACAGTCTCGCATAACAACACAACCAATTATACAAGTCTTAAATCTTCCCAAGGCGTGTAAAGACAAAATAAAATACCACAAAGTCATTTTTATATCATCGTTAAAGAGTTTGAAATCCAGTTTCATACGATTTATTTTGTTGTGAATTTTAATTAACGGGGTAAAAAGATACGGTCTGTGTTTTATCTGTTATCCAATTTAGCTGAAGTTTTCAGAAAATGTTGAAGCAGATGTTAAATTTTGAACTTAATGTATAGATTTCAGGAACTGTTCTTTTATGACTAAACAGCTTTTGGTGAGTTAATATGTCAAATAATCCAGTGAAATAAAGTCTATTTATTTATAGTTTGTCTTATTTTTATAATCTCACATTCGGTGGTATCGTTGTTTTTTTTCTATTCGGAGAAGTTTATTTAGTTTTAAAAAATCTGTAACAAAGAATGAATTGTTCAAATAAACCCTGAATTCGACGTTGTAGTTACATCTGTAAAAAGAAATTTACCTAAAATATTTGTCCATCCATTTGTAGAAGTAATGCCAGATGTAAAGCAGTATGAGGTTATTTATATCCGGTTATATTTTTGGATTTGTGTTGTATTTGTTAAACATTAAACATCATCGTGACAAATGATCGCGCGGAACTTTTGATAAAGATAGATGAAACAAAAGCGAGCGAACACGAAAAGTAAAAAAAGTGAAATATGCATATCAAAAATTGACACATTCAGAAGACACAGCCTCTGCACACAGCCAAGAAGAAGAGAAAGAGAAATCATGGTAAATAAAATCTTCAGCTTCAAAATAGACACCACAAACAATTAACAGAAATAAGAACACTAGGGATTACCGCCTTGTAACGGTCAGTGTCAAATAACTTTGCCACGTTTTATTTGCCACTGGGGGTTTAAACCTGGTTCTAGAGTGCACCAACCTCACACTTGCCCCAACAGGTTCTCAAATCAACACACGAGTACAAATTGTGTTGTTGAAATAACTTCATTGACAACATATTTACTCTCTTGAATAGGAAAGACCTGATTGAAAATGCATGTTCATTTACAAATTTACAACTTAAGGTCATCACTACATCCAATATATAGAGCATTAGTCCATGCAGACAAACAAGTAGCCGAAGTTCATCTGATTTTACAGGAGTTACTTCGATAATTTGAGATTCTTTGTAAAACTAAATTAAATTCATGTTTTCTTTCTACTCTTAGATTAACATTTCACGTTTTATTTGAGGTATTATTTGGATTTTCATCCATTATGTATTTAAACACATGCAAATGCACAAAATTATTACTTCTAGCAACATAATTAATCAAAACAAAACATTGAAAACTATAGTACTTTTTATAGCATAGTTCTCAAAAAGAGAATAGTTATGCGAGTTGTTCACACCTTACTGGCTACCACCGTTTATTGATTATTGTTAACGATAAAGTTGTACTGTAATTAGTCTAGATCATCTAGACGTTCTGTCATTGATCAGTGTCACACTGCTCTGGCGAACGTCTAGAGACATCGCTATATAAAAAGTCTGACCGACAGCTGGCGCTTTTGTATGGTAAACAAATCCAAAATCAATCGCGATTTCTAATGAAATTTGTTAACAGAGCTTTAACCGTATATCTCTCCCACACTGGGCAAAGTGAAATTTAGGTAATATGATATCAAGCTACAAAATCAGGTATATGGTTAATAAACAAAGGACGTTGAAGTACTTGCATACCCCATTTTACATAAATGAATGCAAATATATGGTACGCCGTTGCTTCCTCTTCTTGATAATGGTTTTAGACTTTCACGTTGTATGGTATGACAGTTGTCATTGTACGGTGATTGATAAAAGGGACGAATATAAAAAATCTCTCTAACGAAAAATTGCAGTTCCGTCAATCTTTGCATAAATAAATCATTTTATGTATGTTTATTATTTATACGTTATGAAAAGTTAGAACAGAAAAGAAAAATAGTTTTCCCTAAAAAATCCACAAATTCTGCAGTCAAACACAAAAACAAAGCAACACTAAACATCAATTTCAATGCCTTCCTGAATAATGAGTTACTTACAACATTTTCTAAGATTATCTTGTCTAACACATGT
Organism: Corbicula japonica; assembly: GCA_038501625.1. Taxonomy (NCBI): domain Eukaryota; kingdom Metazoa; phylum Mollusca; class Bivalvia; order Venerida; family Cyrenidae; genus Corbicula; species Corbicula japonica. Next base: position 335,660 of record JAZAYU010000266.1, on the reverse strand, counting down.
ATACACTAAGAGGTATTTCTAAAAGTGTGTTTTGGCCTTAAATTTCATGGTTGCGAAAATGAATTTCAAAAAAAAAAATGTTGACTTCTCTCTTTACATTTTAAAGTTCTTTTAAAGAATCTTGGATATTGTCAGTATCATTTTGATCATGTGGGCGTTTGATCTGTTTTTGTTTTGCGATGCTTCGTTTTTGTGTTTGATTGCAAATAGAAATTTAGGGATTTTCAAGCTTTATTTTTCTTTACAGTTCTAAATTGTCTTAACACTTTTCGTAATTGGAAAATTTATATACTTTTTAAAAAATAATCTAAGGTTTTCATTGTAAAAATTGTTTCTAAGGTCGCCACTAGGGTATGCCAAAGAATTTTGAAGTTATCTTAAGAATTCAAAAAAATTGGTTGTAGGGCAAAGTTTTTCACTTCAGACGTAATTTTGATCCAAAAAGGTCCAAATTTAGAGAAAAAAAGATCTTCTTATTGAAATGATTTCATTCTAAAATATTTCTAAGGTTGAAATAAGGTAACTATTGTGCTTGCAAAGTCTGTATAAACGTTTTATCAGATATCTGGTAACCGCAGAACCCAGCTTACATTAACACGCCTGTGGGCGCAATAACACAGATAAAAAAAAGCTTATCGCCCAAGCATATGTCTTTTCGATTTCCAGCTGGCAGGGCGACAGTCTAAAATGCAATTTTCACAAGACAACAACGGCGTTTCATACTAATGTCCTAAATACAAGCCTCGTTTTGGAGTGTCTGATTTTTTAACGAACAATGTCTTCAGACGTACTGATCGCCTTTGCGAAATCAGAGCGTCTGAATGATTGAGACTATACTGTAATTATCTTTAATTGAAAGACCGAACTAACTTTACTACAACTTTAGCCACTGACCAAAGGATGGTGCATATATGCGCTTATTCTGTGATATATTTGACTGTAAGGGACGGGTATGCTGTTATTCGTAGGTATTAGTTTTCTGTAAGAGAATTGTGCGCTTAGTTTCAGTATGCGCTTATTTTCGATTATGCGCTTATTTTCGAGATTCTACAGTAATATATTATATGAAAGCAAAAATAAATTGTTATACATCATTGTACTCACACATTATACATTTTGATACTTACCTTTATTTGTTTTAACAGATTTTGTGATGTTTATTTTGTGTTTCACTTGTTGTGTATTTGTTATATTTATTTTGTAAGTTTGGAAAGGTGTGGCTCTCAATTGCCTTTCCACTTAATAAAAGTTAGATAAAATCCAGCAAAACAAACACACCTCGAAGAGGTTAGCGGACAGATGTGTTTAGAGACGAGGTTTTTAAACATATGATATCCGTTAAACGTTAAAAATACAACGAGGTCTTGTAAAAAAAACAGAACACCAAATTAACTTTCCGCACATATATTTAAAATCTAAGAAAACGACAGTAGACACAATGTTACAACGAAACGAATTGCCAAATGTGTTTCTTCTTAACCAACTGCTTGCAACCCATTATCAGTCCCTCCTCTACAAAGAAATAATAATTGAAAGGAATAATCTAACATACTACCATGTGATATTGTATTAATTACTTATAACTACACTGAAACAGATGATTTTAGTTTAAAAATAAACGTCCCGACGATTACATGTGCAACAACTGTATAAAACAAGCCTAATTGATGAGGTTTCAAAGTTTGAAGACATGCGCTTAAACTACTTGCACTTTACAATCATTGTCATATAATAGAGATAGTGTCACTACTGCAGTGACTGTGATTTGTGCGGGACTCTTTCGATATTCTGTTATCTCTTTAGGAAGCCGCCGTTTATGGTGTGGATGCAATGTGGAAGCATGTTTGTTGGGCGATGAGCTATATCATTTAATACAATATGCTATACGAGCCTTCTCTTAGCATTCTAAAAAGCTATCCCTGTTTTCAGCCTACTGACTGCAACTATGAAAAATGAGTTTAACGATAACTCTGCGAAGGAGATTGTAAAACTGGTAATCCAACAGTCAAACAATAATCCAAAATTAATTCGAAGTCTGAAAGAAGAATGCTGTTTAACTCCTTGCAGTTTAATTGTTTTCTTTAGGGAACCATTAACTTACTTTTTCTCACACAGTGGGAAGCCAATCCTGTCTATGCATATGCCATCATGCCAGGTAAAGTCGTATGCTCCACTTAGAGCAATGCAATCTTCCTTGTTATCGGCGGATGTGTTTGGCTGGCTGTCGGGTATAATCAAAGGGCAAATATTAATGGAAACAGATTTGACGTGGTGGATGTCCGTAATATACTTGCAACTCAGCCTATCCCCCCGTATCTACACTAGTAAGCTTTAAAACGGTTGATTTTCCAAATGATGGTTTTCATGTGTCCAGTCATAAAATATTTAGTTCGAAATTTCAGAAAAAGCCACTTGCAGATGGCGCAGTTTGCCCTCACAGCCAAAAATCAGAGAGGAAAAGAGAGCATGGTTTATAAAATGATCAACTTCATATTAGACACCACAAACCATTTACGAAGAGATACGCAAAGCGACAAGCTGTAGAAGAGTAAATCATTAAGAAGTAGAATATCAAATTGGTAGCCCTTCTTTTCGAATTTTATCTAAAGCTAGTTTTAAACTTAGCTCAGCATCATATTACCCGCGATCCCATGCAGTAAAATCAAGCTCCTCCCCTGTTGAGACCCACGTCCAAATCCCTTCAATATCTGTATCGCTGGCTCCTATCCAAAACGCTGTTGAATTTCTTACCCCTGATGCTATAGATGGACCAACAATTATTTTAGATACACAGATTTCGTGCACCTGATTCTACAAATGGAATATCAATTACTAGAGGAACAAAGATTTTAGCTGATGTTGTTTTGTAAAACCAGTGTTTTAACTGATTGCTATGTAACTAGAAACACCTTAGATAGAATCATTCATAAACATTAATGACTTCATTATATAAAAACAATTACATTAAAACTAAGAAGCAAAAAATTAACCAATCATGGGATTCGAATTCACAACCCTTCTATATCCTATGTTTGGAAATCAAAAGCATTACATTACTGTCACGGTCACGAAACCTATCGATCAGTTCTGTTTTACTTTAACATCATGAACTACGATCGGAGAAGTGACATCCCTATTTTCTGGATTATTCAAATATCTAGAAAACAAGAATACATTCACGGCTCAATGCGTAAAATCGGACTGTATTATATTAAAATGTACCAGATCCAAAGGATAAAAACATTAAAATTGAAAAAGAAACGTTATATATTGTGTTTTAGGAATTGTATTAATATAAAAATAATAACCTACCTGTGTTGTAAAGCTTTCGTGCAAAGTGTTGAATAAATTTATTTTCGCCATCGGTCTCTATAGAGACTAGCTCACTGTGTTTGTTTTTGCAAAACATCTGAAATTGAAATCCATCTTTAGTTTAGTTTAGTTTATTTCAAATCATAAATGCCGTTTTTCTTTAAAATTTAATAATACGAAACTGCAAACTGCTGTGTTTGTGCAAAAACTGCTGTTAGTGCAATTACATGTAACATCGTTCTTGATCCTAATGTTCTCAAAAAAAAGGTGAAATATGCATATCAGGAATCGCCACACTCAGTTCCAAAAGAGACACCACTAACAATTAACAAAAATGAGAACCCGAGGGGTTACCGCCTTGGAACGGTCAGTGGCAAATGAAATTGCCACTGGGGCTTTAAACCAACCTCACACTTGCCCCAACAGGTTCTCATATCACAAAACAAATACAAGTTGTCTTGGTGAAACAACTCCAACCCACTTATTGGCTCAACAATGTTGCATGCAAAAGCACACAAACATATAAAACATAAGAATTTAATAGCATTGCAAAGCCAAAGGGCGGGTACTCAATGATCTTACCGAGACCAGAGCTCCTGGAGTAAAATCAGCAAGAACACGATGACAGGGATAAAAGAAACAAATGGAGCTTCTAGGTTCTTTTAAGAAAAGATTTCCCCATAAACCTTCATAAACTCTTAAACCCCTGCCACCGTCGTGCAACCAAAGAGGTAAGCATAATGATCAACTGTAGAAGGGTTAATCACCAGGCATGCAGAGCGCTGTAAAATATCATGTTGGTAACCTTTCCTTTTAAATTTACAGATGGTTTTTACGAATAACCGAGAGAAATTAACATTGCCCTTTATCTTCTTAAGTTTATAAATTAAATCTCCATAAAAAACTGGCTGTGAAATATCTTGTTGCAATAGTGATTTTAAACTGCACATGTATTAATGAATTAGATCTGGGTATCGACGATAAAACTTGCAAAATGTTTTCCTTAATTTGTGATACCGATAACCTTGTTTTAAAAGTTTTTCTGTAATGCAAAGATTACGTTCATTGAAATCATTAATATGGTTTGCAAGCTCTTGAAAAGCGAACAAGCTATGAAATATAAACCCCGTAAGATGTTGCACGGGGAACATCGCCGTCTAAAAACGGAAAATTTACTATATTACAATTAAAATCATCTCTTTTATCATATATTTTAGTAGTGACATAACCATTTTCAATTGACATATTTAGATCGAGAAAGTTTGCTTGCTGTTCTGAAGTGTTCGCTTTATTAAGTTGTAGTTCTTTAGGGTAGATCTTATTAACCAGTAATGGAAAATTGTTATTATCTATATTTAATAAATCATCAAGGTACCTCGAGGTGTTGTTAAAAGCTGTAATAATATCATCTTGATGTTCAGTAGAAAGAGATAACATAAAGTCTCTTTCATAACAGTATAAAAACAGATCAGCAACAAGGGGTGCACAATTAGTACCCGTTGGGATGCCTTGTTTATAAATAGAGGTACCGAATCTAACATAAATATTATCCAGTAAGAAAGTTAGCGGCTCTATTAGGTCTTGACAAGTCCATAAAGTATAATTATCATAAGAACCATCTGTAAAAAATGCCCTATGTTCATTACAAGCGATGATGGTTTTATTTTCAAACACTTTGGAACAAAACGAATTTTAACTAAACTTATACCGTTCGTGCTTTTATTCATTATTTATGAGTATTATATTAGACTTTCTTGACATTACACATTCTAGAACAAAAACCTTTCGCTTGTTATTATCATTCCGGAAATTTGATCATTAATTATCATCAGAAAAATCAAGCAAATGCGTTGTAACTCACCAAGTAGACATACCACGATAAAATACAGATCATTTAGTAAATTTAATGAAAACGAATTTAATACGGATCTTTTAAACTATGGCATTGATTATGTTGAATCAATACCGTACCCTTCTGATGCGCTTGATATTTTTACAACATATTCTATAATGTGTTAAATAAACACGCACCGATAAAAGTTAAACGCATAAAAAGTGTGTACTCTGATGATATTCACAAACCATGTTCATTGCAATCTACACTAATATTTCACGGTAGCACTTCAACTAAGGAACACGACATAATAAATGCCCTGGATTGTCATTTTATCAATATTGCTGACTCACTAATAAATTCCAACTTGTGTATCACAGATTTCAATGATTTAAAGTTTTATCTAGATGAAAAAATTGAAATATAAAGCATTTACTATAAAATTAATTACGCCATTTGAGGTTAAAAAGATAATAGATTCATTTAATATAAAGAAGGCTACTGGGCCTGATGGAATTGGACCACGTATTTTAAAAATAAGTTGTGATTATGTTTCGTCTGCTATTGCGAAAATTATTAATAATTGCATAGTGTTAGGCGATTTTCCCAACAAGCTTAAAGAGGCGGCAGTTCTTCCTCTTTATAAAAAAAGGGCAAAGAGAAGACCCTAATAATTACCGACTGATATCAATTTTAAACACTATTTCAAAAATTATTGAATGCCACGTGGCAAATCAATTGCATGAGTTTTTGCAATCTACAAAAATTTTACACAAGAAGCAGTCTGGATTTAGGAAAACCCATTCATGCCAAACAGCCCTTGCATACCTAATTGATAACTGGATGACAGATATTGATAGTGGTAAACTAGTTGGGAGTGTATTCTTAGATCTAAGCAAAGCATTCGACATGGTCAATCACGAAATTCTTCTGCATAAACTAAAACTTTATCACTTCGATAACCAGGCGTTAAAATGGTTTAAATCTTATATAACAGATAGACACCAATTTGTCAAGGTTAATAATTTCGAGTCACAAAAACTCCGTATCAAGTCCGGGGTACCCCAGGGTTCTATTCTAGGTCCTCTGTTAGTTTTGCTTTATGTCAATGACCTACCTTTATCGGCACCAGAATCTAATCTAGACATGTATGCAGATGATTCAACCTTACATTGTTCTGCAAAGAATGTTTCTGATATTCAAAAAAATTCAAAAAGATCTTATTAATATAAACATTGTTAACTGGTGTTCTTTAAACAGCATATCATTAAATCCTGCAAAAACAACATGCTTGCTCATTGGTCAAAGATTAAGATTAAAACGTTCTACTCCTCTTAATGTTTCAATAAATCAATTGCAAATTCAAAATGTTGAAACTCAGATTATTTTAGGTGTTGCCGTAGACAAAACCATGCAATGGTCAACACAAGTAAACAATGTGTGCAAAAAACTCAAGTCAGAATTATATCTGTTTCACCGCATATCAAAATATCTCACTCATGAATGAAAGAAATGTTTTATAATGCTTATGTTACTTCAATTATAGATTATGGGTTAGTTACATGGGGAGGGTGCTCAAAAAGACTGTTAGATAAGGCCTTCAAATTTCAACATAAATTTGCAAAACTGATATTTCCTAAACAAGCCAATGTGCAACGGTTAATTCTTTTCAAGAGCATAAACTGGTTACCAATAACAGACCGCTTTAAATACTATATTGCTATTCTCGTTTATAAAACTATTAACAATTTAGCTCCTTCATACATGAGAGAATTAATTCATACATGTAACAATGAAAATTACAATTAGCGATCCAAAGTAATTTAAATCTAGTTGTCATAAAACCAAACACACAATACCTTAAAAAGACATTCAGTTACTCTGGAATGGTGATCTGGAATACAATTCCAGCGTCCATAAAATTTATATCGAAACTTGAAATTTTTAAAAAGACTTATAAAACTTACTTGCTAAAAAATATTTTGACTTCTTAGAACACTGTTTTTTAAACGTGTTTGATTTTGTGTTGGTAATGTTTTTTTTAATTATTTAATAATTATTATTTATTATTATTAATTTGTATTATTGTTGTGTGTGCGTGTGTGTAGTTAGCTGGCCTCTTGAAAATAAGTTTTGTATAATTGTTATTTGACTATGTATGAAACTTAAGAGTAGTTTACCATCTTAAAATAAAGAATTTATTATTATTATTATTATTATTATTATTATTATTATTATTATTATTATTATTATTATTATTTTTATTATTATTATTATTATAATTATGCAGCAGATAACTAAAAGTTATTAAAGCTTTTTAAATCTTTTAACAATTCATAATGGATAATGGTTTCTTTATTCCGGAATTTAACAAAGCACTTCATCGCATTTCCACCACGAATTGCAGATAGAGCAAACAAGCCTTTTAAAGTGATCACAAAATTACCACAGCCTCGTTCCAGTCTATTTTCTGCTCGTCATAGAACTGGTAACAGGAACCTTTGAAAGGAAGCCAACCATCGGCACAGCATGTGTTCATTGACCCTGAAAATATTTACGAGCTTTGTTAGAATTATTACAGTGCTTTCATTTATGTTTAACAAATTTGGATATTGTATTTTATAATGTATTTGCTATCGTTGCTTTTCTCTTATTATTAATCGCACGAGGTCTCTAAAACTGTCGATGGCAGAACAAGCATAAAAACACGGGTATACCGTACAAGCAGTGTATAGATCTGCGTTCGCATTTCATATATTTTCGCATTTGATATCTACCCAATGACTGATGAAGGGAAAGACATGTTTTTAAATGTTCGATTGAAAAAAAACCTAAATCGAGAATTTGCATCATTTTTGTTTGTTGTTTTGTTTTGTTTTTGGTTGTTCTATTGTTGTAGTGTGATCTTTTTTTCAAATATAAACGCAAATGATAACCAATTTGTGTTATAATGTTGAACTTGATTAGCTAAGAAGAGTTTAATCAGGTCGAGTTGAAGAGTTTGTTGGAACTAATTCACTCAAACAACGTGTTTTGTTTGTTTCTTGTTGCATATGAGAACCTGTCTGGGAAAGAGTGAGGATAGTGCACCATGGAATTGGGTATAAACTATCAAAACTGGCTTGCCCCCGGCAATTCCAAAACGTTAACCCCTAGGGTATATTTTTTGTTAACTATTAGTGGTACTCATTTGATACTGATCATTTTAGATACACATGCCATCCTTTCCTCTCTGATGTTTTGCTAAATATAAAAAATATCAAAGAAATTTAGAGCTTTCCATAACAATATCACCATCAAAAACAGACCAGTATCTTATATTCGAAAGGGGCTCCTCGCGAACAAGCGAGCTTTTACGGTAATGTGCGTATATGTTTTGTCAATCTACTATCACTTTAAAATAAAGTGTGATCCGAAGCGTTCCGCTCGCATGTCGCTTTCAAATCGCACGAATACACCCTTCACCGTCTGTAGGCTTAAGAGTACCAAATATTTATTCATTAATTTATTTTTATTTTAAATTATTTTTATTAATACGAATGCACAACATTAAAGTAATTTCACTCATTTTATTAATATTGACGTTTCGTCCTATGGCCTTTATCAAAATATTTTTCAGAAAACATTTTACATTTTTTCTATTAATTCTACAGAAACATATTGAGAAAGTGACGTCGGCGACGTCAACGTCTTTATACTATTTCCCGCTAAAATTTAAGTGCGTTAATTATCAGTTCATTTCACATAAAATCTTAAAACATCTTCAACCTGTTTTCCTGTTTTGTCTATTAAATGTGTGTGTGTGTGTGTGTGTGTGTGTGTGCGTGTGTGCGTGTGTTTGTGTGTGTGTGCGTGCGTGTGTGCGTGTGTGCGTGCGTGCGTGCGTGTGTGTGTGTGTGTGTGTGCGCGCGCGCGGGGGTGCTTGCGTTTGTGCGCCTGTTTCTGAAAGCGCGCGTGCGAGTGTCTGCATATGTGCATGCGCGTTCATGTATGTGTGTGCGCATATGCGTGTATGTGTGCATAAGCATTCTCCTACATTTGTGCATCACATATTTTGATTTTTGTGCGTAATAACGAGTATATGTGGTCGTGTTGCTGTGTGCTTATGTGTATGCGTTCGTACCATTGAGTGCTATAAGAGTCTATATTTCTGTAATGTGTCAGAGAATGAGCAATATATGCGTGTTCACATGTTTATTGGTACGTTCATACGTTCATGTTGGTGTGTACGTATGTTAGTGGTTATTTGTATGTGTCTGCATGTTCGTGTCACGCATAGATATATGCTCACAAGAGTTTAATTGTATTCAAAATTTAAATTTTCCTCCACAATACATCCATGCTTGCGTGTTTGTTTATTCCATTCGGAGCAGCTGTCCTCAATCGTTTCATCCAGTCTATTTCTTTCACGTGTCGGTAGTATTTTCCTCTGTCATTATAAGTATAGAGGAAAATACTACCGACAAGCAACGTGATTCAAGATAGTTCTGTCATTTAGAAGCATCAAGTTAAACACCAATTTAATAAATGAGTTTAATAATATAGCTCGCATTGAGGCAGTGCCTTAGTTCATATTATCATATATGATATTATGTTGACAGCATTGCTGAATTTAAGGAGCAAAATAATGTGGGTTAAAATATATGTTGTTTTAATGGGAATAGTTTGAGATAGCATTGTAAGAGAAAGAGGCTAACAACAACAAGGGCCCAAGATCATAATACTTAAATTGAAGACCTGTATAAAATCTTAAGTATTTGATTGGCTGAAATGGAGACTTGTCTCAAGTTTTGGTTTATGATCTTGAGCATTGATTTAGCAGAGATTATAGAGCCACTGATATTGCATATATCGTGAATACTACGTGTCGGCTTAGAACTACGGCTAATGCCACTGTCAAGATTGTGTTACTGTGCCGCCTTTTTTTCCATAGCGTGTCGATCTTAAAATGGCGGAAGAAAAACATAATCATTAACATTAATTATGTCACGATTTCTCCCTATTCGATTTGTGTATGAGGAAGGTGTTTGCTCTGATTGATGCACGAATGATTTCTATTATTTGTATTGAAATATGTTACGATCAAATCACATGAATAAGTTATACATGATAATACAAATGGAGTACGGGATAGCATATATACATGGATCACAGGTTGTAGTTCAAATTATTGTTGATCTGAAGCCTGAAAACATGAGGCATAATGTTAACAAAACTCATCTGAAAACATCCAGTTTTATGATTCCAATTACCATAACTATTTTCAGCCATTATTCTTCATGAAATGTTTGTCCATCGTTTTCTTTTTTAACATATCTTGTTATATTCGTTCGCTAGGAGTTGACGTTTGCATCGAAATTAGCCCAAAAATAACATAATGCAGTTTCTATCTTCTAGAAGTGGTGTAACGCAACTTAATCTATGTATTCCGAAAGAAAACAAATCGTTACCTTTAAGTGACCTCGTGTAAATAAAAAACGACAAAACTGCTACACAATATTTAACAAACATTTTGAAACCAGTTTACTATCCAATGTTCTTCAGATTGTCACTTGTTTAATTTCAAATAAGAGATAAGGAACGGTCAAAGTCAGTATTTTGAGTCATCTAAATCGCATATACATGAGTAATATACATGTACACTGTGTTAATAAGTCTATTTATGACGGTAACGTAAATGTATTTGAAGAAGAAAACCGAATTGAATTTTAAATCTTTGTGCTCGATTTGTTAAAGTGTGATTAGTAGTATGTTAGAGAAATTTGAAGTTTTGTTGTATATTCTTAACATTGGCGGGTATAGGCAGCAAATGCTAGTAATCGGTAGTAATTTCTCACACTCTGTAATTGGTCAATGGAATTTAACCACAACAACAACCTGGGCTGAAGGTTATAAAACTGAGATTGGAAACCAGTCTCAAATCTCAAGCATCTGATTGGCTGAAATGGCGACTGGTCGCCATTTCAGCCAATCAGATGCTTGAGATTTGAGACTGGTTTCCATGCTCAGTTTTATAACCTTGGGCACTGAATCATTGTTTATTGTTACCTTTTGGCTAAAAATACTCAAACAACAACAAAATTAGGTGCTATAAACTCCTTCAATTATCCAATGAACATTGTCACTCAGCTCAGGTGTCTCTTCTGCCTGCAGTTTGCACAGGTAGTAGGTGCAAAGATCAAATCGAAAATCTTGTTTAACATTAACGCTCAACTGACTACTCCCCAAAATATTGGTTTCGATTCATCTAGAACCGAAGATTTAGAATATAAAGTAAAGCATACAGACAATAGCTGCCATATCTAACATTTTTCAGCAAAATCAATTTAATAACATGCAACTGTATTTCAGCAGAAACATCTTACTTTATAGGTTATTCAAAGTTCGTATTCCAGGCCTCTGCATCACACTGATAGCACGAGGCTGAGTGTTTTATGGTTTTTATAATTATTAAACAGCCCTTTAGAATACATTTTGTTCAACATTGTTCTACAATTCGAAACAATATAAACAATACCAACATTAAACTTTCAGATGTTTTTATTTAACCTGAAGAAAACACATACATTCGACAGCTGTGCACCTAGAGCATTTAAAATCAGGAGAAGGCTTACATGTAATTAGGAACTTGAATAGATTCAAAACTTTTAACGCTTTACCCATTGGGTTTAAATGATAAAATTTTTCAAGAAAGCAACATTCAAAAGCTTTAAGATCATGGATTTGACGTTTTTGATTTGCTCGAAAAAAGAACTATAAAATGGAGATTGCATAGGAGCGAAGACACTTTCGAATATACTGACAAAAATGCATATAGGTTTCTTTCCGTGAGTTGAGTATTCTTGTTGCTTATAAAACCGGATAAACTTATTGATTCGAATCAACTTTAAACAGTTATCGGGGTTCAGCTGATTTGGTTAATTATACTCCCGCTTCGAAGAAGAGTGTGGGGGGTAAACTGTTTTACCCTTGTCGGTCCGTTCTTCCGTCCGTTACTCCATCCGTTCTTCCGTCCGTAACAAACTTTCCGTCGCAGTTTTCTAAGCACCTATTACATGCAGCGGCCTGATATTTTGCATATTGCTTATTCTATAGTCCTGTATGGTGTAAAGCGATTTCATGCACCTTGCTCATCTGCTTCCTGTTTTAAAATTACCGAATACTTGGATTTTACACATTGTTGACATACATGCAAAATTTCCGTCACAGTTTTCTAAGCAACTATAGCATGCAACAGCCTGATATTTTGCAAATTGCTTTATCCTATAGTTCCATATATTGTAAAGCAATTTAATACGTCTTGATCATCTGCTTCCTGTTTATTGAATACTTAGATTTTTATTCATGTATATATTTATATTTTATATATAGGTAACTACTCCGAAAACTGTGACACCCTGTATACATATGAAAAATACATTTTGAAAGTCATATTTCTCAAACGAGGGTATCACTAGTGAGCATTAGCTCACAGATTTACTTGTTTTCTGTTCTTTCATTGAAAACATGAAAACAATCGATGCAATACTCAAAATCATTTTCCGGTCTTGTTTCGTGTTTTTATTGCGCGCATTAACCATTACAGCCGTTTTATTGAGTTTCTTTGGCAAAGGATGCATTGTCAGACCTGGATTCCAGCATCGTCATTAGAATGAATTCTTCGGAATTGAAGGGCTAGGCGCTGTCGCCGTACGGCGCGGGTCCGCTCCCAGTACTGTTATCAGAAAAATAACCCGTTACCGATGTCGTTCAGTAATGATTACGTATATCAGGGCTATCCGATCAATCTTTCTTGTGGGGGATTGTCCCGGTTAGCTCAATTGGTTGCGTTGTAGAAATCGTAGGGCTAGGCGCTGTCGCCGTGATGGTGCGGGTTCGCTCCCAGGTTGAGGCAATATCATTTGAAATTCACTGTAGCTCTATTTGTGCAGTGTGGCGGCCGTAAAAAGTCTGCTAGTACATAAAATCATCAATGAAATCAGTAAAATAACCTGTTACCGATGTCGTGCAGTGATGATAACGTATATCAGGGCTATCCGACCAACCTTTTTTTGGTTGTCCCGGGTAGCTCAATTGGTTGCGTCGTCGGAATTGGAGGGCTAGGCGCTGTCACCGTGACGGTGCGGGTCCGCTCCCAGGTAGAGGCAAGATCATTGACAGGGTATGTGAGATTATATCGCCGGTTTGAGTTATCCGAGCCTTAGGTTTACCAATAAACAAAGATAAGAAAAGCGATATTTACGGTTTTTAATAGCAAATAAATATGGGTTAATGCAAATTTACTTATAAGTTATAATAAAAGTAAAAGTACTGTTTTGCCATATTTATACTATATCGCGTCCATGGCCGTGTTTAAAGGATTATCTTAAAATTCTGAAAAAAGTCTTTAAGTAGTTATGCAAATGTATTTCATATATTTTACTTCATTTTTGAATGTGCGGTTTATGGGAAAATGTTAAAAAGCTTTATCAGTTGAATCGTCTACGTTGCAGTTGTTTTGCAAGAAGAGACATTAAATATATCCCTGAACCCATTCCATATTCTAAAGGATCCTGTGATATTAATAATGTGTAAAAAATATCGGTTACAAATCATGTTTCGAACCTACAACCAGTAATAATGTTGATAGCGTAGTCACTTCGACGCATTATCATTGACTATGTCACTCGAGACCACTTGACTAATCGGACATGTATTCAGAGCGATAAGCGTTATAATGAACAGGGATTAAACTAGTTCTTCACACTTTACATGTAACGCAAATGAAAATATTGACAACTGATTTTGTCATTATTAGTAGTAAACAAAGCAAACCGCCATTATTTCGTCAGACTAACTTTTATTAAGAAATCGGGAACTGGACAACATAACGAGCACTTACATGTATCTGCTTTGCTCACGCATGGTTAAAATCGAAACAGAAACTGTGTGAAATATTTCTTAAAATAACACTCAAGGTCTTTTTATCATAATGTGGACAGTTCCATAAGTTACTTTTATAGAGTATAAACATTATATAATGCATGTATAATATCTATACGTATATTACACCAGGATTTTAGTCGTTTAGCAACATATTAAAACTCTAAATTTGCTTTGTGACCGGTTGTTCCAAGACTACAACACTCGATATTGTAATGGTGCTTATTGTTAAGTATTAAAATTTATCAAATAAAAACATCATTCAAAAGATAATCATTTAATGATGCAATATAGAAAGGCAAGTATATTTCTGAGAAATGGCGTTATTTTGAAAATACTCAATCTAATATTTCCGTATTGGCCTTATTGGATCAACACCTTTTGAATATTTTCCGAAAAACATCCAAATCGTTCCAGTGCTCCACTAATTTTGGAATTTGTTACCGCACCATTTTAGAGATAAAACAAATTTTAACCATTTTAAGAGTAGATCAATGACTGGAACTGAGAGAAGTGTTCATGTTCTTTCTGTATGTGACTGTCTGTTATAGTGGGTATGCATTAGTTGCTAGCTGTTTAGCTCTTTACAGCTTGTTATGTATACTTTTGCTTATATGATTTGTTATTAAATTTTAATACTTAAATTCCTCGTGTGATCTCTGATAAATTTCTTATTAGTGTATACATCAATAACACTTTTCTTTTAACAAAAACCAATTCTTAAAAGTCCCATAAATTGATTTTAACATGTAGATATTATTTAATTATACTTTATTTTTATTATAACTGCACATTTTTCTATCTGAAGTGTGTGACTTAGCTATAATCTGAGAAAATTGGTACTTTTACCTTTTAAAAAATGCTATTGATAATCATAATTGCATGTGCTTGATTATGTATATTATGTGCTTTCGTATGTGCTTTCATAATTATATGCTTCCACGTAATGTTATATAATTTAATGTAATGTAATGCTATTTTATATCATGTCATTAAATGTAATGTAATTGCTTCATGTAATGTGTTGTTTGAATTGTTATATAATGTCCGTCAAAAGCTTTATAGCTTATTTTATTAGAAGTTCACTAAATAAAATTTGTATTTGTATTTGAATCTTCTTCAAATAACTGTCACGCAAATTATTCCCGACGTTTGTAAGGACCCTCTCGATTTTCAGATAGAGAAATTTATAAAACTTGTCTTTGCCGGTGTGAACTAATCAGTGATTTGTTGTACCTGTTAAAATTATAATGGAAATAAAGTTTGTATTTTTTGTATAAACAATTTAAATCTTTATTTCTATTCCTAATAATATTTTTCCACTGGTTTAACTATATATTGTGATAAATATAAATTGGTTTTAAGGTATTTATTTTTATTTGTTTTGCGGTGCGAAAAATTTCGCAAAAAAGTAAGAATTGTATAGATTATAATTAATTTGATTTGCCGAATTTTTAATATTGCAAGTTTCGTAATTTTGTATCACATAATGTTTTTCAAACTAACCATTCTTCTTTTGAATTCAGTGTTAGAAATTATTGCATAAAGTCATACATTTATTTACTTTAAGAAAAAAGTTAAACATGGTGTAGGGAATCTTTCTTTTGATTAAGGTAAATGTTTAGGTTATACTCGTTGTAGTTTGTAAAGAAGTGAAATATGCAAATCAGGAATCGCGACACACAGAAATCAGAGCCTCCCCACGCAGCGAAAACTAGAGAGAAACAGAGAGCATGTATTTATGGTATATAAGGGTGTTTGGTTGCGAAGGGATGGGTGTCTAAAAAGGACTGTAAGTTGCAATTCCTTACGGATGAATGATAGTAATGATTGAAAGTACGGAGAGACGTTTTACGGCCGTCACACAACACAGACAAAACTACTGTGATTATAAAAATTTAAATATGCATCAGGAATCTCCACACTCAGAAAAATCAGCCTCCCTTTGCAGCAAAAAAGTAGAGAGGAAAAGACTGCATGTTTTACGGTATATAAAACAAATGTACTCTTAAGAGCAGAAATATTGTTAAGATTAATATTTATATATGTCACCTCCTTTTGGCTTTGCTTAATTTTTGGACATGATTGGAGTCAATGTTTAAATAAAATTGTCCAAACACGCCGCAGCGCAGTTCATGATTATAGGTGTTCACAGTGAGTTTCAGAATCGCTGCCTTCGATATGACTCGTTACATTAAATAAAGCGTTTTATTTTAAAAATACCATTAAATAGCATTTCCCTTCTATTAAAGATGGACTTGTTATGACAGGGCAAAAATATAATAACGGAATATCGAATTCCGACAGATGTATGTAGTGTATATAGTAATATGTAGTAATGCATTCCTTTATGGATTGTGCATACTAAGTAATTGATCATCAACAAATTAAATCATACAATTATTAAAACCATTTATTTCGTAAGCGTAACCCTTGTTAATTTAATGGATGTATCCGAATATTTGCTGAGATAAAACCACCGAAACTTGAAATGTTCAAATCATGTCATACATATACATTGTATTAACCTGAGATATTCTTTCCTTAAACGGGTCAAATATTCTTATCTTTAAGGATTCATGCTATCAGTGTTGTACTACATTCAAAAGGCTGGTGTACGTACCATTGAAAGAAGCAGGAGTTATACCGTTAATGCACAAGAGACGATCTGTTATCTTGATACAAACAGACACTGCAATATTTTAAAACGAGGGATTTAAATTGTTTTTAAGTTATCAATCATTTTTAAAATGGTTTTTATGAGGTTAGAAAACGAATATAAAATGTATATAATTTACAACATACACAGTTAAACATCATTTTCTCTTATTCGGCTGCTTGATCAGCTCGTCTACTAGCAATCAAAAATAGATTTCACAAAAACAACCACATGAAAACAAACAACTTAAACTATAAAACATAATGAAGCAAATATTATTAACCGGTTGAATTGTCCTATTGTGGCAAATGACACAGTTAGACTTCGACAAGTCTATGTGCGGATCAGCCACTAAAAGTGAAAATCCGAATGCTGCCATCGTCTCAATGCTGCTCGCTAGCGCCGTCACCAAGCTGCTGCAAACCCTACAACAAGGATCGGTGTTCCTTGCCTTCTCTGTAAACGCATCTGTACTTTTGCCTTTGGCTTCCGAAGCCACTTGTGCTCACACCAATAAACACAACGAGACGCCATCCTCGGCATTGAGAGACTACCAAAAGATATCACACTGTCCCAAAACTGTTTTCACGTCTGGAAATGGCCTTCTATTAACGGTCCATTAGAAGACAGTTTCGCAATGGACATTGATTGCAGCTCCTCTACGTAGAAGAGATCGTTAAGTTTTGCTGTACTGAAGACAGTGCGTACGACCTTTGGTCGTTTCGCGAAGTGGATATACGTCTTTAAAGTAACACGAAGTAGTATGTGTTTTGTCATTCATTCGACTCCTCCCATGGCGTTTGCCATGCGCTCCTTCCGGATATCTCTCGGTTTGTATCCAAGCAGTCTCGTACTTTTATGCCGGCCTGAATACGGTTTTCGTGATATTAGGCTTATACTCCGCACCTTTGCTCAGTTGGAGTAGACAATTGCTTTTTATCTTCCCGACATGTTTGCCGAGAACTCCCTCCGACCGGTGTCGCGTAATTTTCACACGCGTGGTAATATTACCACGCGTGTGATTATTACGCGGGTGCCGTAATATTCACACGGTTGATATACTGCGTGAGAATCACACTTGTGCATTCAGTTTTGTATCAAAATTCAATATATTGGTGTCAAATTAAAGCTTAAACTTGTCCGCTTTTAATGGTATAAATGCCATTGATATTGCTAGTGCGTAGCTATTCTTTTATTTAGTTGAAAAACAGATAAAAATAAGAAAAATATATTATTTTCACACGGTTTATATGCGGCGTGAGAATCACACCAGGGCATAAAGTTTGTTGTTTAACATCGATTTGTTGGTGTCTCGAGAATACAAGTGTGTAGAAGAAGCCGATTTTTGATGAGTAATAAATTTATTTCGCTGGGCCGTACTATTCACACGGTTTACATACCGCGTGAGAATCACACGAGTGCATTCAGTTTCGTATCAAACTTCGATATGTTAAAGTCAAATTGCAACTTTAACATGTCCGCTTTTTTTTATAAGTGGTCATTATATTACAAGTGCGTTGCTAATTTATTTAGTTGAAAAACTGCCGAAAATAGGAAATATGTTATTTTCACACGTTTTTTTTATACGGCGTGAGAATCACACTGTTGCATTTAGTTTGTTGTTAAAAATCGATTTGTTGGCGTCAAAATTAAGCTTTAACAAGCCCGCTATCAACCATATAATTATGCACTTTTAACATTGCAGGTGCGTAGCCATTTCTAATTGGTTCAAAAACGACCTTAATAAGGAAAATACGAACGTCAGTTACATCGAGTTTAAATGTTATTACTGAAATGGAAGCAATGATAACTATAATGAATTTCAATCATCTTTTCTTATTATTTTTAATAGGATTTAAACATATCTCGAGAATACAAGTGTATAGAAGAAGCCTATACATTTGATGATTAATAACTTTATTTCTCTGGGCCGTAATATTCACACGGTTTATATACCGCGTGAGAATCACACTAGTGCATGCAGTTTCGTATCAAAATTCGACATGTTGATGTCAAATTGAAGCTTAAACATGTCCGCTTTTTATTTAATAAGTGCTCATTATATTGCAAGTGCGTAGCTTACTTTTATTTAGTTGAAAAACTGCCAAAAATAAGGAAATATATTATTTCACACGGTTTAATACGGCATGAGAATCACACTGTTGCATTTAGTTTGTTGTTAAACATCGATTTGAAGCGCCAAAATTAAGCTTTAACAAGCCCGCTATCAACCATATAATTATGCACTTTTAACATTGCAGGTGCGTAGCTATTTCTAATTGGTTCAAAAACGACCTTAATAAGGAAAATACGAACGTCGGTTACAGATAGTTAAAGTGTTATTACAGAAATGGAAGCAATGATAACTATATTGAATTCCAAGCATCTTTTCTTATTATTTTTAATAGGATTTAAACATATCTCGAGAATACAAGTGTATAGAAGAAGCCTATACATTCGATGATTAATAACTTTATCTCTCTGGGCCGTAATATTCACACGGTTTATATACCGCCTGAGAATCACACTAGTGCATGCAGTTTCGTATCAAAATTCGACATGTTGATGTCAAATTGAAGCTTTAACATGTCCGCTTTTAATTTTATCAGTGCTCATTATATTGCAAGTGCGTAGCTTACTTTTATTTAGTTGAAAAACTGCCAAAAATAAGGAAATATATTATTTCACACGGTTTAATACGGCATGAGAATCACACTGTTGCATTTAGTTTGTTGTTAAACATCGATTTGAAGCGCCAAAATTAAGCTTCAACAAACCTGCTATCATCCATGCATGCGCTTTTGACATTGCAGGTGCGTAGCTATTTCTAATTGGTTCAAAAACGACCTTAATAAGGAAAATAGGAACGTCGGTTACAGATAGTTAAAGTGTTATTACAGAAATGGAAGCAATGATAACTATATTAAATTCCAAGCATCTTTTCTTATTATTTTTAAAAGGATTTAAACATATCTCGAGAATACAAGTGTATAGAAGAAGCCTATACATTTGATGATTAATAACTTTATTTCTCTGGGCCGTAATATTCACACGGTTTATATACCGCGTGAGAATCACACTAGTGCATGCAGTTTCGTATCAAAATTCGACATGTTGATGTCAAATTGAAGCTTTAACATGTCCGCTTTTAATTTTATCAGTGCTCATTATATTGCAAGTGCGTAGCTATTCAATTATTTAGTTGAAAAACTGCCGAAAATAAGGAAATATATTATTTTCACACGGTTTAATAGAGAATCACACTGTTGCATTTAGTTTGTTGTCAAGCTTCAACAATCCCGCTATCATCCATAAATGCGCTTTTGACATTGCAGGTGCGAAGCTATTTCTATTTTGTTAAAAAACGGTCTTAATAAGGAAAATACTAACGTCGGTTACAGATAGTTAAAGTGTTATTACAGAAATGGTAGCAATGATAACTATAGTGAATTTCAGTCACCTTTTATTATTTTAATAGGATTTAAACATATCTGGTACATACACGTGTAAGCCTATTTATGATGACTAATAACTTTATTTCTCTAGGCCGTAATATTCACACGGTTTACATTCCCCGTGAGAATCACACTAGTGCATGCAGTTTCGTATCAAAATTCGATATGTTGATTTTAAATTGAAGCTTAAACGTGTCAGCTTTTTTATTTTATAAGTGCTTATTATATTGCAAGTGCGTAGCTATTCTTATATTGAGTCAAAAATAAGGAAATATATTATTTCACACGGTTTTAATACAGCATGAGACTCACACTGTTGCATTAAGTTTGTTGTTAAACACCGATTTGTTGGTGTCAAAATGAAGCTTTTACAAGCCCGCTATCAACCATACATGTACTTTTAACATTGCAGGTGCGTAGCTATTTTTGTTGTTCAATAACTGCCTAAATAAGGAAAATACGAACATCGGTTACAGGGAGTTATAGTTTTATAAACGTAATAGTAGTAATGGTAACTTTATTCGATTTCAATCATCTTCTCGCATGTGTTAATACGATTGAAACATATCTGGAATAAACATGTGTGTAAAAACGGTCTATATATAGTTGATGAGTGATAACGTTATTTCCCCGCGCCGTGATATTCGCACGGTTTACATATCGCGCGAGAATCACACAAGTACATTCAGTTTTGTACCAAACTTCGATATGTTGTTGTTTTACTGAAGCTTAAACATGCCCGCCTTTGATTATTAGTGCTATTTAAATTGCACATGCGAAGCTATTCGTTTATTAAGTTAAAAAAAGTCAAAATAAGGAAAATATAGTATATTCATAAGGTTTCAATACGGCGTGATATCACACTGGTGCATTAAGTTTGTTGTTAAAAATCAATTTGTTGGTGTCAAAATGAAGCTTCAACATGCCCTTACCATACATGTACTTTTAACATTGCAGATGCGTAGCTATTTTTAATTTTTCAAAAACTGCCTAAATAAGGAAAGTACGTACATCGGTTACAGTGATTTACATAGTGTTATAACAGAATTGGTATCAGTGGTAGTTATATTGAATTTCAATCATTTTATTATTATTGTTTATGGTTAAGCTGACACGTATCATAAAAAGGTGTTTTGACATTAATAACTGGTATTATTTAAGTAGTTTTAAGATTGCAAAAAGGTGAAATATGCATATCAGGAATTGCCCTATACAGAAAAAACATCCTCCCCACAGTCAAGAAGAATGAAGAAATATGTTATAATGTAACTTTTTGCAACAATGTATATAATTATACCTATATTTTATGTTTGTCAGTGTTCATCATCAGCTTCGTCAAAAAGGCGTTTGAATCTGTGTTTTGCATTTTTGAATTTTTTATCAGTGCAAGAAATTATGTCGGTATCGGTGGTTTAACAACTGTGAGCTGAAATATCCGTCTGGAACGTAACAACAGGCTTTTAGACGATTATGACGTCATAGCTGTCAACAGAACGCATTTTACGGAATTATAATAATTATTTCTGATGTGATTGATTGAACATTCAAAAGCGGTGAGTATCGTAATACAATTTATTTTTATTTTTTAATTACATGTTGTGCAATTAAGAAAGCTTTAACATCACATGCACGTATGAAAAACGGAGAATATCAAAGTATGTTCAGTTTCCGCGACATGGAATATCCACAAATGACAAATTTTGAAATTATGTACCATAGGTCACCTGACTTACACTTTATCAAAATTTTTCATTTGAATTTCATAGTATTTAGTTTATTTAATTGTCTATTACAGACAGGTTGCTGAACCTGCTACTGTTGGGGAGCTGGACTTGGCACTGCATTCGGAACACCTAATGTTACAGGATATGAAAAACTCTACAATCAGACCAATACCCAATCCAGGATGGCTTACTCACAGGGACTAGTGTGCGTGCAGCAGAGTTAGATTTGAATGGAAAAATTGACAATAGATACATGCATGCAGATTCTAAACTGTTAAGGGAATACAACCCGACTGAAACCCATCCAGATTTGAGCTTCTAGGAAGGCCCCATGGTGTGAATGCCTGTTAAAAATTTAAGAACTTTTAGCTTGTGTGATGAATTCACAGATATACCTGGAAAATAATCATAGTTTTATAGTAAAGAAAAAACTACTTATATTATGCATAATATTATACATGTTTACTATGATAACAGTATTCTGCTATGCACAATTAAATATCATCTAAATGGAAGCATGTTGGTTTTATATTGTGAAATCTTAGTAAACTGAAAACAAAGCTGGTTCTGAAAAATAACTGTCTGTCTTATTTTCATTAAACCAGTACAAAATTAAATAAGTAAGTTCTGTTTATGTGCTCATCTGAAAAAAACTGATTTAATTATGTTAAGGTATTTCACGTTTCGCCTTTGCTTTGCCATAAACAAAAAAGAAAAATATAAAAATCTCTCAAACAGCACAATGCAGTACCATCAAATTTTGCACATATAAATGCTATAAGTGTATGATTAATTTTCATATGTAAAGAAAAGTTAGAACAGTTGAGAAAGATATTTAGACCTAACAAATCTCTGAATTTTATTTGCAATTTATCACAAAAAGGAAGTAACAAAAAACAACAATTTAAATGTTAACATTCGTGAAATGATACTGATGAAATACCTTAGGTCCTTGGAAAGAAACTTACAATTGTGAAGAGAGAAATCAACATTTTTATTATTATGTCATCCATTTTTGCAACCAGGAAATTGAAGGTCAAACACACTTTTACAAATAACTCACATTGTATACATATATTAGACCAAAGGACCTTAGGTATCGTTGTCAGTAACTCATTACCCTTCAAGACATTTAGATTGATGTTAAGTGTTGCTTTGATTTTGTGATGAATTGCAAACAGAATTTTTGGGTTTTTTGGGGTCTAACTATTTTTTCTTTACTGTTCTAACTCTTCATAGCATATGTAAATTAAACATATATTGATAACATTGGTTTTTACCAAGTTTGATGAAAGTTCTGCATTGTGCGGTTTGAGAGATTTTTATGTTTTTCTTTTTTGTCTATGGCAAAGCAATGTTGAAAGGTGCGATACCTTAATATCTGTTAGGAACAGAGGAGAGCCAAAGATGTCTGCTCCTTAACTTAAGTACCGTAATCTTTAGTACTTGTGTAGTCTTCAACAAACTTGGTCATTTATGGCCATGATTTCCAGGGAAAGTTCAATAGCCAGCCAAATTGCTTATGAGGCTTTGGAATTATGGCATTTGTTTACTGAATTTTGATCATATTTATGCACTATCCACTAACTTGAAAAGCCTTTACTGAATCTTCATCAATCTTGATCCAATCACACTAGTACAGTATAACTGGTTATGGATAAGTAGACAGTCATGAGATAGCCCCTATTATTGAAACCCAAAAGGTCTTATAACTAGGGTTTCTAAAATGTTCAAAAATCATCATCAGAAATAATCAAACAACCCTTTTCCATCAATTGTGGATTATATAAAAGAAGCATTTACAATAACATTGTACAGTGTACACATTTAATGAAGCATTTTATTTGTTTACAAGAATTCTTTATTAATATTCTACCAACAAAAATACTAATAATTTGTAATTATTATATTGTTATAGAAATAAGGAAAAATAAATTAATTGGGGAGGGGAATGGGGTCAATAATGCTAAACTCAGTGAGAAAAATTGTTTCATATTTCTAATTTTTTTATAATTCCTGATTGACCTGTAACATGTATATGCCCTATAATTGATATCTGAAGTAATAAGAAGATTTATAATTATTAATTAACATGAATTTTATGAAAATACGTCACCACACTCCCCCCCACTTTAACAGAATATTGTGACAAATGATATCACCTTAATGCTTAAATTCCTCAGCAATGATTTGTTCAATTCACTTTATAGTTTTGGACATTTAAGTTGGGCACTTTATTTCCAGAATTCTTTATTCATAAATTCCTGTATAGAGCCATATTTTAACAAAAACTAAGATGCATTAATGTAATGATTATCTAGACTTCAAAAAATGGCAGTAACTGCTGTTTCATTAAAAATAGCCCATTCAAACACTCTATATTGTTGGGAGAAATACATTGCTAATAGCAGATTTACAAATGTGTTTATTGCTTGATAATATTTATTTCCCAGTTTGAATAGATAAAACATATTAAGCAGTTATAGAAATTGGTACATTAAACAACAAATTCTCAGTGATATAAATGTTTAAATTAACTTTTCTTATAGTGTAGATTTTTTTATTGAATTTCACACTAAAGTCTTATGAGCATAATCTTCTAAAAGAAAGAAAATAGTTTGTGAATTAAATCTGTCAGTACATTTTCAAAATTCTGTTGACACCACTCAGGTGAATTACCAGTATTTGGATACTTGCTGTGACAAATAAACACAGCAGGGCACTGATAAGGACCATACTGCACCTGTGTATTCTGATACTTATCAGGTATCTGCAGAGATAAAGAAATAACAATTGGAAAGGGCACCTTAAGTTATTTTTTGCTATAATATTATTATATCAACTTGCACAAAAAATGTTGGTTTAAGGAAAGAAAATGTATACAATGAAAATTCACAGGTGTGCCAGCTGATCAGGATTTACACTTAAAATTTAAAATAGGTAAATGGGAGGAAATGTAACCATAACATATAAAAAAGTTAAAACAATAAAAAATAAAATGATACATTTTTTGGAGGTAGGTGGTAATTTTTCAATATATATTTTACACATGTGGGTATAATGAATTGGTCATGAAAAAATTGATTTTTTATGAAATCAGGCTTATGACTTTAGTTCAATGAAAAATGATCTTAACTTTTAAGATAATTAATAGAAAAAGTCTTAGATACATTTAGGAAGGCTATTAATTATTGAGAAAAGAGGTGCAATTATAAAATATGAATCCAACTATTTCAATGAGTATAACATCCTAGAATGTGTCAAGTATGATTAATATCAATGTACACAACACAACAAACAAAAAGTTACTGAAATGTTCCATCTAATGCCTTAAATTTTAAATCATTCTGCACATTTCTCATTCTAAAAAGTAGAATGCAAATGCAAAAGAAAACAACTGGTGCAATTCAATACAAATTGAATTATCAGTCAAAACCAAGTACATTAAATAGTTATTGTTCATAGTAGTACTGAAAATTTTTAACTGAATATTGATTAGTGTAAACTGAGTAGACTCTACAAATATACAGGATGACTAGGGTCTACACTGGTCATAAATGTGACAAATGTATCTGTGCTAAGCACTAAAAAGGGGATTAAATGATAAAACAACAGTTTTTTCCAAATTGTTTGGAAGATGTACAAAAGTGTATAGTCCCACCTAAGCTAAGCTGATGAGAAATCGCCATCCCATTGATTTAATTGCTTTTAGATATAAAACTGAGCATGGAAGACTAGTCTCAGATCTCAGCAATCTGACAGGTAAAATCTCAAAATTACCCAGTGTTATGAGCTTGGTTTCCATACTAAGATTAATAACATTGGAACTGTCCTGCCTCCTACAAGTGAAAATCTTGGTGTGGAATTCCAGGTTATTCTGGTTAAAGAAGAATCAAGATTCCTCCAGCATTATAGACCAAGGAAGAATTACCTAAAGCTGATAGCTCTTGTAACAAAAGATTCTGACTTCAGGAGGACTTATACCCTGAGCAGTGAGAAGCCTGTGATTGTCAGCCAAATACATTAATCACTGGCCACACAGCATCCCCCTAGCAATGATGTCCTGTCCTCTCAATAGTTTATAAATCTTAGTGATTAGGAAAGATCTTATCTCAGATCTCAGCACTTACAGTTATAGCACCCATAAGAAATGGTTAATGTATTTGCCAGGATCTGTTAAGATGTTCCTTCTTATTCCATTTTATCACAATCTAAAACCTTGTTAATTTCATATCACATGTGCAAACATTGTAGATCTAGATCAACTGTGCCAATTCTGACCAGGATCTACACTGTTTGCTTCTTGGTGAAGTATTCTCTCGTTAGTACCTGTCCTAAAACCCTCGATAAATGGCCAGGGAAGGGAGCGGGTCGGGGAGCTTACCAATAATTCGGCTACTTACAAGATGTCTTCCGTCTTGAATGCCCCGCGCTATTGCGTGTAGGACCCGCAAAATCTGACTATTTACCTGATATCCCGTTCCGTACCGTACTGTCCGGTATTGACCGTATTACCTGTCTAGACCCGTCACTACACTCCCCCCAACTTTATTTTGAAGGACTTCTGCCTATGGTGGGAGTACCTGAAAATATACTTTGACAACAAGAAGTCGTCACTATACTTAACTTTCTTGGGTCTTGTGTCTTGGTACGGCGCATCCGCATGGGATATCCTTTCGCGAGCAAGAAACCCGCTGTTTTGTCTGGGACTTCTTCTTGAGTTATTGACTGGAATGAGCAAGAAGCTCTGCTGGTTAACCTTCTGGACACTGTGGGACTAGAAGCCCATGTGGAAGTGGTTATCTGGTTCTGTCCTCGGTGTAAACAAGAAGTCCAACCATGATAGAATTCCTTCTTGAACTGGCTTGTCTGTGACTTATCAAATTGGGCAAGCAAGAAGCCCAGCCAAAATGATAAACCCTGG
Source organism: Corbicula japonica (assembly GCA_038501625.1). Taxonomy (NCBI): domain Eukaryota; kingdom Metazoa; phylum Mollusca; class Bivalvia; order Venerida; family Cyrenidae; genus Corbicula; species Corbicula japonica. The sequence continues at coordinate 308,830 of JAZAYU010000266.1, read as the reverse complement.
CGTGATTTCAACCAACTGGTGACCATTCTGGAGAAGAAGCCATTGTTTCTGTCCTGAAAGAGAACTTAATTCTCTTTGCAGGTCTTGCACTTGTATTTTGCTATGGCAAGTGCTTCTGTCGCTGTGATGTTTGTGATGTGATGACACAAGATCCATGGCACCACTCATCACAGAAATCACTTTGGATCATGAGCCGACCATTGCACGGTTTTCTGCAGAAGCAATACACTTCTTTATCCTCCGTCCCGTGCAAGTCTATGATGGAATCTGGTGATTTCTGGAACTTGATGATCCAATCTGGAAGTTTCCTATCCTTGCATGGCATCATCCTGTCATGGTTTGTAACGAACACAGCGTTGCGCAACTTTACTCGATAAAGGTATGCTGACATCTTTTTGATGATGATTGCTGGACCTTTCCATGGCGAAGTAAGCTTGCGCGACTTTCCCTTTAATGTTGCTGTATCAAGAAGATACACAACATCACCTTCTGCATATGGTCTTAACAAGATTCTTATGTCGTAGTTTCTCTTCATGTTCTTCAGGGATGTTTTCAATTTTGACCTGGCAAAATCATGCGATTCCTTCATGGTTTCCAACAAACCAGACACATATGTGTCATAATCTTCATGCTTGTCATGAACACTTGGGAACATAAGTTGTGCTGGAGTATTGACCTCTCTTCCTAACATCAGCATATTCGGTGTAAAACCGGTACTTCTGTTGACTGATGCTCGGATTGCTCCTGCGATCTGTTGCACGTGTTGGTCCCATTTATTCTGAGATTTGCCCAGGAAACATCTAACCGCATCCATGAGAGTTCTGTTGAAACGTTCGACTTGTCCGTTTGCAGAAGGTCTGTAAGGGGTTGTTCTTGCTTTGTGGATCTGTAGCGCCTTGCACAATGCTTCGAAAAGTTTGCTTTCGAAGTTGCGACCTTGATCGGAGAACAACTGGAAGGGACAGCCAAATCGAGAGAAGAACCCGTCGATTGCTGCCTTTGCAGTGACTTCAGCTTTCTGGGACGGCAGTGGAATACAGGCTTTGCCCGCGTGGGTTCGCATCCCATCCTCGTCGCCATTGAAGTATTCTCTCGTTAGTACCTGTCCTAAAACCCTCGATAAATGGCCAGGGAAGGGAGCGGGTCGGGGAGCTTACCAATAATTCGGCTACTTACAAGATGTCTTCCGTCTTGAATGCCCCGCGCTATTGCGTGTAGGACCCGCAAAATCTGACTATTTACCTGATATCCCGTTCCGTACCGTACTGTCCGGTATTGACCGTATTACCTGTCTAGACCCGTCACTACACTGGTAAGAAATAATCTCATGAATGAAAAGTGAACATTGTAGATCATGCTCAGATGGCAAGGTTGTGTGAGATGATCTGGATCTACACTGTTTGCTCATGGGATATCAGCTGTAATCCATGAACTCAAGGGTTGAACAATCAGTGATAATTATTAAGTCTGTCGGGGTTAATTAACATTGTGTACTAATGATGTTATGAAAACTGAAATTTGCATCGTTGATGAAGATATTTTCCATTTACAGAGTTAATCTATGCAATGTGTACTGTAATTCAATAGTTGTAAATAATGGTTTCAGTGGAATTTAAGTTAAAGTGCATTTTGCATTTTAACTGATTTCAGGTGTTTGATACACATGGGTCTACACTGTTTGCCCATTGGATAACAGCCAAATCCAATTAAATAAAGGTTCAACCTATGTTCTACATCAAGTGTAAACATGTTGGTGACATTAAAAATATTTTTCATTTTGCCCAGTTCATTATTTGTAGAAAGGGAGTTTCTTCTACAGTATTAAAGACATTTACTTGAAACTTCAAACATGTATTCTAGGTGATCATGACATAATTTTTATATTGCTGAGTCCATTATTAAATTTTTATGTTGAAGCTGTCAAGTGTCTTCTTTAACAGTTTTCTAAATAATGACTTGAAACTTTCAACATATGCTTAAAATCAAATGTAGATTATTTTTACCAAAGTTTAATATGGTTTAGTTTAAACTTATTTTTTAATGTTGATTATAAAACAAGTTTTTCCAACTAATATTAATCATGCTCAATGATTGCTTCCTGGGTTGCAAACCAATAATTGCGCCCAATGTGGATTGGGGAAATTGCAGACATATTATCTCATTGATGGTAGCATTAAACCTGCAGGATCTTGAGTAAAACACTTTACCCCTAGACCACTCTTCTTATTTAATATGGTTCAGTCTCTGTTTAATATATGTTGATGTAGGATACAGTTTTGAATATAAAATGTATTGATATTTTAAATTAAACATGTTTGGCATCAAGTCTAGATTTTTATGTGGCACATTCAAGGGCAGATCCAGAGGGGGTTCATTGGGGTTGCACCAACCCTCTTGTTGGCAGCAATATTTTATAATTAATTTTCCCAAAGAATTTAGGACAGAAAGTAAGAAATTATCATGTAACTACGATAAGACTGCCCATTTAACAAGCTCCATTATGGAAATCCTGCCTATGACACTGGCTCATTACACTGTTTGTTGAAGAGGTATAGTATTCATAAAATTCTGGTGGTTTTAATGTGATTCTATGCATTTGTAGATAACTGACTTAAATATTAAGAAGATAACCATCATAGGAATCACTGAAAATGATTGCAACACATCTTTTTATGTATACTCTCACAAAGCAGTATTGTTGGGTTATTAACTGCATTCAGTGATAGGCAGCAGAATTTAAAAAAAAATGTTCACACTTGATCCTCTAAAATAATCAGAATAAAGTTAAAATGAAAAATTACTTATTTTATCACTGATTTGCTGACACTGTCCATGCAGTTAGGCTAGTGGAAAAGCAAATATATTAACTTAACCCTTTCCTGGATATATACACATTTTTACGCGTGTGCAACCAGTGTAGATCCAGATCAGCCAGCACATCCGTGCCATCTGATCAGGATCTGCACTGGTCGCATTTGGTCAGAAATAACCTAATGAATCAATAAGCGAACAGTTTAGATCCTGATCAGATGGCACGGATGTGCCGGCTCATCTGATCTAAACTTAGCCCTAGCAATAAAGGTGTATCTATACAGGAAAGGGTTAAACATGTGAATGACTTCTGGGACCAAAAAATTATTTTCTATTTAGAATCAGATGTTCCATTTGACCTGGGAGATGACCCTTTGACTCTTACAATTTCCCAAATGCCTATTTTGACCACTACAATATTGATTGAAGTATCATTTTTTCCCCTGGAATTAGGTTTGTGTTGGCCATTGATTGACAGAATCCAAATCCGGGTCCCTATAAAAATGAAAAAACCAAACAAAAACACCTAGAGATTCAGCTAGATAAATCTCTGAGGATTAATTTTAAAATCATATTTCCAAGTACACTTCTTTGGTTTACCATAAACTATATGTGTAACCATTAAATGTTGTACAGTATATCAGCCCCGTTATCGAAAACATCATTGAATATAAACTTGTAACTTGCATTGCTCATGGTCAACACCATAGCTAAAGCTGACGATTAAATATTTACATATATGAACAACCGAGATAACAGTTTAAAACTTTTTTATCAGATATTTTTTGTTTTACTTTTACAAATAGTACAATTGCAATATTCTTGCAATCTTTCTTGTTTTTTCTAGATCTGAACATGTTTCTGATGAATTCATTATTTATATGAAAATTCATGTTTATCCACCTTTAACATTTTTGTGTGTAAATTGTTAATACTAAAATGATTGACATTTTATAGTTTTAAACCAACATATCTTTGATTTAAATGTTCTTGTAACAGTTAAGCAGAGTAAAATTAGCAGATTAAAAATAAGAAAGCAAAATAAGAAAACAAACAATAAAATCCCGGAAGTGAATTTACTTCCGATGTCCGCAGGTGAAAAAGACCGTTATGAAAACTGTTGAGTGGCATCAGACACCTATTTTGATCTTATTTAGTAGTAATATTTTGATACCTATACTTTAATTTGTTTAACCAAAAGACCTTTTAGTGTAAATGAATGTTAAATAAGTCTAAACGATGTAACTTCCAGTTATTATACCGAACGGACGGAAATGACGCCATTACGGAAAAATATGTGACAATTTTAAAGCTTTAAACATATGTTTAAAAGGCATGATATTGCATCAGAACTGAATTACTATGAAGAATGATTTGTTTTTATAGTTTTCCGCATTTTGTTTTATGAATTTATTTCTCAAACAATGCGTGGTAGGTTTTTTTACGAAGCCCATTTTTGAACGCAAAATCGCGGATATTCCCGAAATTGACAACCAGATATTTCATAGGAACAATTATTTCGAATGCAATAGAATTTTGTAAACATTTAATCAATATTTGATGTTGTCATAGACGAATTTTCGTGCAAATTTACTTTCCCTTAATAAAACAATTTAGTTTTAAATGAGACCATCAAAACCTAAGAAAACGTGTTATTATTACGGCCGTGTTAAAATTACGCTATACCGGCCGTAGTCACCGCCAACGCGAACGTTGAAATAACCTTACAAGATTATCTTGTTGCTGGTTGGGATAGAACAGATAAGCGAACTGAGGTCGGAGTAGAAACGCTCGATTATCTCATCTGTGCAGGTTAGAGAGGGTGTGCGTAACATAGTGGCATGCCGTCTGTTAATCCCGGTGGGCAATTTTGGTATTTATTTCAACAGGATTGTCTACATGGCCGGACCTATTTCGTGGATTCTTTCCTCATCCTCGGTTATACTGTTACAGAAAAGGGTGAATCCGCTTTACAGTTCACTGAGAGAGCATTCGCCTGCGAGTCCGGTTTAGCTCAGTGCTGCAATGTCGATTTTGTTATTTTGCCACTGATAGTTCCAAGGCGGTTACCCCAAGGGTTCTTATTTTCGTTGTTTGTGGTGTCCTATTTGAATTTGACATAAGCACATGCTCTCTTTTCCTCTCTTCTTTTTCGCTGCGTAAGGAGGCTGTGTTTTGTGAGTGTGGCGATTCCTGATATGCATATTTCACTTTTTGAACTACCGATTTGGGAAAGAATATATCTTTTGCAAGGTTTGCTAGGCGCTGCCGCCGTTTTGGTACGGTTTTGGGGTTATTATTTTCATTCAAGGAAACCACCAGAAATGTATCATCTAGCGTTACTCATGTATCCATCAATGAAACTGTTTGCATTTTTAATTGGTAGGTGGTGTAACTCAGCTAACATTTTTGTTACTTAAACAAATATTTTGTGTTTAAAATTGGTGCGCATAAAGTAACTATTCACATTAAAAACAGGTGGGATCAAGCATTATGAAAGTCGAACTTATTATAATAACCCAGAGTACTGTAATGTACAGAAAACACATTATACCAAGTATGAAAAGAATTAGAGGTCCGATCATTTAATTTGATTCCTAAACATAATAATCTGTTTGTATCGTTTATTTAAGGATTGAATCGATAGTTGATGGTTTCCACTTGGGTATGGCAAACAGTTGGGTTGTTTAAAGTGTGTGAAGCCCGAAGGACTTCACGCGTACTTTAAAAACCCAACTGTTTTTCATACCCAAATGGAAACTATCAAATATTGATTCAATCCTTATATTTACACTCATTAATAATCTCATTAATGCAGAAATAACTAGAAGAATTCGTGATATTACGGCTTTTTCGAATGGCTGTTGGAACAGCTTGGTTGACGACAAAATGAATGACGGCACGTTTTTTCGCAGCAACTCGTGGCAAAACGTGCGTGCACGGCGACGTCACACGTCAAAACATCGTGCAACGTCCAATAAATTCTGAATGGCTCTACTATAGCCACGCCTTTTAAAGTAATACGTCACACTGTTTACCATCAGAAATTATGATTCGTTAGATGAATAAGACTTCATCGTAGAGGATGAAGTTGAAGTGTAAATATTGACAATTATTAGACGTTTACTAGATTAAATTTAATTAAGTTTAACAAGACACATTTAATAGTACATGTATATTGTCAAGAGTTGTTAAATAGAACCTGTCTAAAAGACTAGAACCAAACATTGTCATTGCCAATCAATATCAATTTTATCATAGCTAAAATTAAGCTTTTATTATTATTATTATTATTATATACGTATTTTAGTGTGTTTAGAAATTGATTCTGCTGTCAAATTATCTTGATATTGTTGAAATGATGTTGATTTTTATTTTCAGGTTTGACTAGTACCAAATATGGCATCAAGCGCCGAGCCTGAAGACGAAGGTAGCCGATCTGTGATTTATATATGTTTTTACAGAAAACTACTCGTATCATGTTCGTTCTTGTATATGTACCGTTCATAAAAAGTATTTCATATACAGAATGGTTTTTCACATCATCCCAAAACTGATGATAGCAGCATATTTATGCAATTTGTATGTATACATCTTGATTTGTAGGCATCTTAATGATATGTGTGGACATGTATAAATAACACTTACTTTTTCCTGCACATATGATTTTACTGCTTGTTAAAACGTGGATCTTAATTATCTTTGTGTTGCTTAAAAACTTTTACTTCGACAAGACTGATAATGTTTAATACCTTTTTATCTCGATAAAGAATTGCTTAATATATTTTCTATGTAGAGGTTTTATCAAGCGCAGGCTCGGTGGAACTTACAAACTTACCCCCAGATGTGGATGATGATTATATTATACTGTTTTTTGATGATGAAGAAAACTGCGGGAAAAGCATTGAAATAAAGCATGTCTTCTTAGACAAGGCTCAGCAGTCAGCGGTGATTGAATTAAAGGACCCAGACGGTGAATTTTTTTAATTTATCCGCATTATTTGTTTGTAGACAGGCATCTTATTCAATTATTTTATCTGGTAATTTCATAACAATAAATGTACTTTTAAATCATGGTAAGTGTTCATGTATCAAGAATCTATATAATAATGATCAGATGAATATGATGTGAGTTTGTAATACACTTAATTTGTTAATGCATTTATGAGAAACGACGACAGCACCCTCCAGAAACCTCTCACCCTTAACCCGATACCATCTGAGCTAGACGGTACAAGGCTAAAATTGTTGAGCAGATAACTCCAATTAACGTAACCATCATTTTAAGGGGCGAGACGCGGCACAATGAACCTTCGGACAGCTGTCATCAAGTGAAGTGACGCCATTGCTGAGTAGACGACAATACATATTGTTCATTTCGCGCTAAAACAACAGTATTAATATTGATACATTTTGAAAATCTCTGTGAAAATAATAGATAATTAAATATAGTAACAATTAAAATGTCAACAAAGATGACCGAATGCCCCTTTTAAATGACCTTCAATCTTAAAAACGCATAGTTTAAAAAAACATGTTTTAAAAATGTCGTTTTACTTTTATAATGTACATATAATGCTATTTTCAAAGAATGTGGAAACATTGCTAATCTTGTTATAATATTGTAAGTAAGCATAAACAATTATTCAGTAGTTTTAGTTCGTTACATGTACTCATAATATTTTGCTTCGTAATTAATACTCGAAATATGGTTTGGCCACAACGTTATGTTTTTCAGAATTTCTGCTGAAACATAAAAACATCGAACTAGTAAATGAGTGTTAAAATGTGGTTTGCAATGTCTTGCATCTAACTTTTATGCGAAGAAGAAACAACTTAAGGGTTGTTGGTGAATTGTATTCGTTAAATTTGTCCGCAACTAAACACAATTTTGACTTTCAGTACCTTACTACACTATTCTATTCTTACAAACGACAAAGGTAAAATGTACCGACTGAAGGGTGATTGGCTAACTCATGTAGCCGGCCAATACACGACATCTTCACATTTCAAGCATATATAGAGTTAAAATATATTTAATCATATGTGCACGTATTCTACGTTCTAGATGTAGAGAAAATCGATGGACACAGTTTTGAAATGGATGGCAACACGGTTAAGGGACAAAGATTTATCTTATCAGTCATAGAAGTCATCGGGCCACAGGATATTGTCATAGATAAAAATAAAAGCAAACTAAATATGCATTTCAAAAATGCAAGAAGATCAGGAGGTGGACCAATAGTGGACCTTAATATCATTCAGCCAGGAAAAGCAATGATTAAATACAGTTCAGAAGATAGTAAGTGCAGTAAGATAGTAAAAAGGTGAAATATGCATATCAGGAATCGCCACATTCAGAAAAAACAGCCTCCCCACACAGTCAAGAAGAAAAGAGAGGGAGAGAGCATGGTTAATAAAATGATCAGTTTCAAAAAAGACACCACTAACAGTAAACAAAAATGAGAACCCGAGGGGTTACCGCCTTGGAACGGTCAGTGGCAAATCAAATTGACACTGGGGGTTTAAACCAGGTTCTAGGGTGCACCAACACACACTTGCCCCAACAGGTTCTCATATCACAAAACAAGTACAAGTTGTCTTGGTGAAAAAACTCCAACCCACTTATCGGCTTAACAATGTTGCATGCAAAAGCACACAAACATATAAAACATAAGAAGCTAACAGCATTGCAAAGCCGAAGGGGCGGGTACTCAATGATCTTACCGTGACCAGAGCTCCTGAAGTAAAATCAGCAAGAACACGATGACAGAGATAAAAGAAACAAATCGAGCTTCTAGGTTCTTTTAAGAAAAGATTTCCCCATAAACCTTCATAAACTCTTAAACCCCTGCCACCGTCGTGCAACCAAAAAGGTAAGCATAGTGATCAACTGTAGAAGGGTTAATCACCAGGCCTGCAGAGCAAAAGGTTTTCCTTAATTTGTGATACCGATAACCTTGTTTTAAAAGTTTTTCTGTAATGCAAAGATTACGTTCATTGAAATCATTAACATCGTTGCAAGCTCTTGAAAAGCGAACAAGCTGTGAGATATAAACCCCATAAGATGTTGCACGGGGAACATCGCCGTCTAAAAACGGAAAATTTACTATATTAAAATTAAAATCATCCCTTTTATCATAAATTTTAGTAGTGACATAACCATTTTCAATTGACTGATTTAGATTGTGAAAGTTTGCTTGCTTTTCTGAAGTGTTCGCTTTATTAAGTTGTAGTTCTTTAGGATAAACCTTATTAACCAGTAATGGAAAATGGTTTTTGTCTATATTAAATAAATCATCAAGGTACCTCGAGGTGTTGTTGAAAGCTGTAATTATATCATCTTGATGTTCAGTAGAAAGAGATAACATAAAGTCTCTTTCATAACAGTATAAAAACAGATCAGCAACAAGGGGTGCACAATTAGTACCCATTTGGATGCTTATTACTTGTTTATAAATAGAGGTACCGAATCTAACATAAATATTATCCAGTAAGAAAGTTAGCAACTCTAATAGGTCTTGACAAGTCCATAAGGTATAATTATCATAAGAACCATCTGTAAAAAATGCCCTATGTTCATAAATAGCGATGAAGGTTTTATTTTCTCTAGCAAACGTTTTTTCAATGAGACTGGTTAGCTTGTCTCTTATTAAATTATGAGGGAGCGAAGTGTATAAAGTTGAGAAATCATAAGTAGACAAACAGAACGCCCGAAAATTATTTGATATAAGCTTTTTCAAAACGTCATTTGAATTTTTAATCGACCAAAATAAATTTTTGCCAGAAGTTTCAAAAACCTTATCGCAATACCTAATTACATGTTCTTTTATAGCTGTAAGGCAAGATGTTAAGAGCACGGATAATTTAGTAGTAGTGCAAGAACTAGAGTTAGCAATAAATCTTGCTTTGTACGGTGTTTTATGCATTTTAGGCAACCAATACATAGTAGGTACTTTGTCTTATTTCGGCTCAATACTGAATCTAAATTTTGTAATTTGTAGAGTGTGTGCAGTAACAATATCACTCTCAGATGAACAAGTCAGTATATAAGCATTAGTGCTGTTCAGTTCTTCAGTTTGAATATTAATATAGTGTATTCGTCACACTATAATTACATTTTTAGAAGCCTTAACAGTAAGAGATAGCAGTTTTAATTATAAAAAAAATGGAATTCATTGTCAGGCTTGTTTTTCTCTCTTCTTTTGTTTGTCGGAAGAGGCATTTGTTTGGCCACTGACTGTTCTAAGCTGATAACCCCAAGGGTTCTCTCTTTTTAGTTAATTGTTTGTGGAGTCTTATTTGACAAACATGCTCTCTCTTCCTCTCTTCTTTTTCGCTGCGTGGAGAGGTTGTGTTTTGTGAGTGTTGCGCTTCATGATATGCATATTTCACTTTCTAAATGTAGATATTCCCGATATTCTTATTTCACTATTTTAAAAGTCAACGGAAATCAAACGTTTTTGTATAAAAAGGTGAAATATGTATAGTTTGTTCTATACGAAAGTATTTCTAACAATCCACAAACAACAAACAGCTGTAAAACAAAACTGTATAACATTATTTTATCTGTCTTATACGAAAGTTTTATTTTTTAAATAGTACTGCCAGCAAACCAGATAGGTATTTTCTGCCGTGGTAAACTAAATTAACTCGTAACCTACCAACCAGTAAACTAGTGATTGTCATTATACTTAACACAGTCTCCAACATTTCTTTTTTTACCAGTTACAAACAATATTATTAGCACAGAAGTAAAACCGTTCTTATTTATTTGTTAATATGCTTTTGTTTCTCTTCACTCGCTAATAATATTGTATCATCTGATTTTAAGTTGCAAGGAATGTCGTCGAATGGAAAAAACACACTTTCATGAACAAAGCTCTGGATGTTAAGCTGTATCATCCCAAAAGATACAAATCGAAGACCCTTCTTATATCAGATTTACCTGAGAGTGTTGATGAAGAGTTTTTAGAATACTATTTTGAGGACGAAGATATATTCGAAACTTCCATTAAAGTAAAAGCTGACTTTCATGAGGCAGAACGTTTGGCTTATGTGCGGTTTGAAAGAATTATAGGTATTATTTGTATCTCATCTATTACTGTAATGAGACCAAGAATCTTAAGACTGTATGAGTAAACATAGACGGTATTATGTAAGTTTTGTTGCTTATGAAGATTTTAGAATAATTTTATAACTTAAACATATTTTTAGTTATTCTTATTGTAATAAAGATAACTTGGTTAAAAATGTGTAAATTACAATTTTTTCATGTAAGATTTTTCTCCTATCTTAGTTACAGTAGCCGTAATAAATATTCCGATTAGGAAAACGAAATGACATTTGCAAAGATTAAATCGATAAATACAAGAAACAAAAAAACAACAGAAAATTGTATAGAAATGCACCTTAACCACTATGTTGGAAATGATAAAAATACTGTCAAGAATGTTTGTGTCCCATGTATAAATAATAATATCTGGTGATATAATCAAACATTTATCTCAGATTTGGAAAAGGTTTTGGATCATTTGCCTTTGGAAATGGAGGAACAAGAAGTTAAAGTGGAATGGTGCTCACTTGAAGTTGATTTGAAGGCAGCGTCGGATTCCCGCACTGTATTAGTTAAGGGACCAGCCAGCACAATAAATATCGAGAATGAAAATGATCTGAAGCAATACTTTAAACAGAGTTTAAAGACACGCGGAGACGTTATAATTACATATACCAAGGACGCGGGAACAGCAAACGTTACCTTTGAGAGCGAAGAAGGTAATGTGTTAATAAATTCATTCAAGATACATGTAAGTGTAATCAGTATTTAATTTGACTTAAATGCCACGGTGTAACAATTCTTATTTTTGTTTAAAACATTATTTAAAATAGGTCCAATTATCTTCAAAAATTACATACGTTTCCTTGAAACACTGACATTTTAAATGCATCTCCAAAGAAATCCATTAAAGTTTACATTTTGAAAATTATTGCAGCACATTCATTTATTTGTAATGAATAAATGTTCGTATTATTCTCCCGACAACTGAACTTGTAAAAACTTTAAAAACGTTTTATATTCATAATGTGTGCACTGTTTTGCACTGTTTCATTTTAATCATTAGTTTTTTAGAGCATGTCAAACAAAAAATAATCTATCTCAATGTTTTTAACATCTTCAAATTCGAAAAGTTGAATCGATACAACAAAGAGTAGAAAAACCTTATCAGTCATCAGTTTCTGAAATTAAACTAGGATTCTAGTTGCACGACAATGAGGTGAATTAAAGAAGGTCTTTGAGCACGTGCTTATGTTGGTTAAAATTATCCCTAAGTAAATTTTCAAATTATTTCGGCCAGTTTTAAAATCGGTGTTTCAATACACCGCCAAGTATATGTTTCGTTTTGTTCAATTACCCTTATGATATATCGTTTGCTTTTGAAAATGTTTGCTGTTGACGATGTCTTTTATACACACTGTTAATATTGTTCTCTGATCGTATTTATAAATTGTATTCGTTCAGTTCCGCCAGTGTTTTTTTCATTGAGATCAAAAGCATTCTTTAATCTGGTGACCATACAACGCTGAACATATAACAACGCTGAACAACGTATTAATCAGAGAATAATGTTTATCATTAGTGATTCACGAACACTTTCTAAAGCACGTCGTCGTTTGAATAGAACACATCACTTAAATGCGTAACTATTGTATAACTTTCTTTCTTTATTTATACAGTTACAATAGTTTTGCATATAATTGATGTGATCCATCCAACGATCATGTCATATTGAACCACCCATCTATAAACTGGCCAACATATTTTAACAAATTGTAGAAGTACTATTGACATAGTACATACGTATCGTGGTCAACGATCTTCAAAGGACGTAACAGCACTGATTAAATCTACAGGGATACATTTTACAGCCACCACACGGCAAAAACAATGCTACTGTGATATTGATATAGACGAAATAGATGAAAAGGGAACGTTAAAAGCCTTCGAACACGACAAACATGAAAATATTGCAGGCTCGGTTTGATTGAGCCTGTTCATGGACAGTAATGGAATGCACATTACTGCCCACGCCGCCTAGCCCAGGGTTGAGCACAACTCAATATTTACATCAATTAACAGTACAATTTTGATTAATCCCAAACGATGGAATGCATAAAAAGGAACTTTGAAATCCTGTAAAATGTCTAATATGTTTCATATTTATAATTGTGCGCTGTCTTGCACTGTTCCATTTGAATTATTAGTTTTCGGAACAATGTCAATGTTTTAACAGCTTAAATTTCGAAAAGTGTTTAAAAGGCTCAGCCCTGGTTTTCAAAACCTTTTTGTCGATTCCTCTCGACGTTCTCTGTTTACCTATTAAAAATCACATGTATTTACTGGTAGTAGTATTTGTGCAATCTGTCAGTTGTGGTATGTTTGCGCGTACATTCAATCATGTATGTTATACTGCTACCATTAACGTCCTTAAAAACAATGAGCACGATACATTTGCTGATGTAAAGTACTTCTTAAATAGTTTGGTTTTAAATATGTCGGTTCTTTATATGTGTTGTTTTAATACACCAACTTTTAATTTAAAGCTTTGAATATTGTCCACTCACGCAATGTACCCTTCCGGAAGTTTAAATTGTTTCTTAAGAGTTTTTAAAATGCATATTAGGAATTGTCACATTAAGAAGACACAGCCCCTACCCCTCCATCCAAGAAGCCAAGAAGAAGAGAGGAAGAGAGAGCATTGTTTATAAAATATCCAATTTCAAAACAGACACCAAGCAAAATTTTAACAAAAAAGAGAACCCGGTGGGTTACCGCCTTGGAAAGGTCAGTTACAAAGCAATTTGCAATTGGGAGTTTAAACCAGGTTCTAGGGTCACCAACCTCACACTTGGTCCCAACATATTCTCAATGAACAAACAAGAACAAAGACGTGAAATACGCACAGATTTTATATAAACGTTCTCTTCAGAACAAGCCTTTTTAATGTAGCAATATGCATTTCCATTAATGTCCATGAACAGGCTCAATCAAACCGAGCTTACCGATGTCATGCAGTGATTGTTAAGTATATCATGGCTATCCGATCAACCTTTTTTGGGGTTGTCCCGGTTAGCTCAATTGGTTGCGTCGCAGGAATTGCAGGGCTAGGCGCTGTCGCCGTAACGGTGCAAGATCGCTCCCAGCTAGAGGCACTATCATTTGTAATTCACAGTAGCGCTATTTGTGCAGTGTGGCGGCCGTAAAAAGTCTCCCCGTACATAATGTCATGCAGTGATTGTTACGTATATCAGGACTATCCGATCAACCTTTTTGGGGGTTGTCCCGGTTAGCTCAATTGGTTGGGTCGCAGGAATTGCAGGGCTAGGCGCTGTCGCCGTGACGGTGCGGGTTCGCTCCCAGCTAGAGGCACTATCATTTGCAATATTTTTATATTTTTCGTTTTCGATGGCTTATAAAGTTCCCTTTTCATCTATTTTAATATCGCTATTTTACATCAACATTTTGAAATTAGCGTTGTTTGTGCCGTGTGGCGGCTGTAAAAAGCCTCCCCGTACATTCGATCAGTGTTGTTATCAATTACGTCGTTTAAATGTCGTTGAGCACGACACTTTTGTACTTTGTTAATAGTACTTCTAAAATGACCTTTGTTTTAATATTTCGGCAAGTTATGAGATGGGTGGATTCTATTTCCCAGCCAATATTGTTCAATCACCCCAATGATATACTTCCTGCTTTTTTAAATTATGCCTTTGGCGTTGTCTGTGATATGCAGGATTTATATTCTAAGATCCCCTGTGAAAATTGTATTTTGTTTAGTTCCGCCCATTGTTTTCTCGTTTAGGGCAAACCCATTCTTTTATCTGGGGACCATACGCCTCTGAACATGGAATGGTATTAATCTGAATACAGCATTGAAGGTTCCATGTCCACCGCCATATGCACACCATCGTTTAGGATGGTCAGAATTGTACTGTTTATTGGTGTAAATATTGAGTTGCGCTCAACCCGTGACTAGGTGTGGGCAGTAATATACATTTCCATTACTGTCCATGAACAGGCTCAATCAAACCAAGCCTGCAATATTTTAATATTTGTCGTTTTCGATGGCTTTCAAAGTTCCCTTTTCATCTATTTTTGCAATGTTGTCAGGCAAGTAATTTAAATTGCTTTAAAATCTGCAGACTCAAAGACATTTCAAATAAAATTTGTCTTTGGATTTTTGAGAAAACAGCAGCCGATTGATTTAGGAGATTTCATCTCGATGGCCAAGATTCTTAACAGGCAACACACGGTGCGAAAAAATACTGCAAGTTTGATTAAGCTTGTTCATGGGAAGTAACGAGAATTCGTAATTTACAGATATTTAAATATTGTGATCTCCAAATAGCATCCATCCCTTTTATCATATAAAATTTTATTAGCCACATCCAAATATCTTTTGACATCTGTAATATTAGAAAATATTATAGTGAGCTGACAGTTATTTTTCAATTCTCACATATAATTTAATGAACGTTACCCAGTGGCATATTTCTTTGACACTGGCCGTTCCAAGCCGATAACCTCAAAGGTTCGCCTTTTCACTAATTGTTTGTGGTGTCCTTTTTGAAATAGACTGTGGAGGTTCCTGATATAAACATTTCGCGATTTTTGCAAATGAAAAGTTTTTCGCATTGTTTTTAGACGCAAGACAAGTAGTTTCACATACAAGTCACGTCTTTCAAACTCAACAATTAGATATAAGAATGTTTGAGGAGCAAACATGCGAGGAAAAACCAGACGACCAAAATACGGAAACTGATTCAAAACAACACATAACGACAGAAAAAGTTTGTAGCAAGATAGAAGTGCTTAATCTTCCCCCGGCGGTCGAAGAATACTTTCTTGAGCTGTATTTTGATAAGGAGGCTGAAGTTGTTGCGGTTACAATGCAACCTGAGAAATCATCGGCTATAATAGAATTTCAGGAACCAGAAGGTATGCATATGAGTTTTCCTCTCCGTTCTGCTATATATCTGAAAATCCTAGAATTCTAGAGTGTACTGGGTTTTAAAAAAATAACGTCAATTAAACAACCAGTGCTAACATACCAATAATTTAATCAAATAAGTTTAATACGAACTGATTATATAAAAAAAGCATCCTGATATGATCCGCCTTGATTGGAATGCGAACAATTTCATTTCCGAATGATTGATTTCATTTTGGGGAGGTTACGTTACTTGATTTGCGACCTAGTTTTCTTTCTGAATGCTCATATAAACATTTGTTTGAAATAAAATAAATACAACTCTCAAAAATCATTACTGTTCATAATTATCGAAATGAAATTTGAAGTGAAGGGGAAAAACTGGTAAGTTGAACAAAATTTGTTCAACTAAAAATTCTGCATTTACTTGAGACACAGACAAACTATAATATTTGGAATTGATTATAATATAATTGAAACAGTGATATATGCATATCAGCAATTTCCACATTCAGCAGAAACATCCTCCCCAGACGGCCAAAATAAAAGAAAGGAAAAGAGAGCATGGTTTCAAATTATCAGTTTCAAAATAGACGCCTCAAACAATGTGTTTGATTGTTTTTTAATTGATGCTGACGGAACATGAATACATTGTAATCTATATAATTTTATTGCAGCTGTTGAACGTTTAGTTCAAAAACAAACATTTGCAATCAAAGGTCATACAGTAACTGTGGAAAAGTATTGCCCAAAAGAAGAGAAAGCATGTACAATCAAGGTTACAGCAAAGGATATGACACCCTATTTGTTCGAAACTTTGTTGATGTACTTTAGCAATGAACGGAAGTCTGGAGGAGGAAATATAATTCAGAACACCTGTGATGGAAATGCAGCATATTTTAAATTTGAAAACGAAAATGGTAATAAGTTTGTATATTTTTTATTGTTTCTGGATCTTAGAGATTCAACTTAATACCGCTTTGAAGTTTAATAGAAACTATAATTTATACTAGGGATGGCAACACGTACTGAAAACTACAGTCGAATATTCGCATGGAATATCCTAACATATACGAAAATCCGCATATACACCGCATATATCCTACCATATGTAAAGGTTTGTCAATCTCATTACGTTTTTAAAACTAACTACCTGTTAAAACAGTCAAACATAGCATTTAGCTTTATGTAACAAGTTCCTATTTACAGATAATTTTCTAATGGATGAGTATCAATATTGGATTAAGATTGTGGCAGTAAAATTGCCAGTATCCGTATACGATTTTTTTTGTGTTCGAATACTCGATTGTTTTGAAAATATTCGGATATTCGTATATTCGGTCCCATCACTGATTTATACTTTTGATTAGGTTGCTGCACATCACAACATCTTATCTGACAGTAGCATGTCTGTAAAATATCAATGATTAAAAGTTTAATATATTGAACACAGAGAACAAAACACATCATGGTGTGAATGCGAAAAGGTTTTAGCGACATTTTATCACAAAATAACTGTTTATATAGTTTTTATATATTTAGACATCATATACTCATCTACTTTAGAAATATTTTGGACATTAAAATATAATAATAATCTTTAAACAACTGAAATATGTGCAAAAGTCCTATATAAAACTAATTGATATTTTTAGTGCGAAAAAATTGTATGCGTCCCACATACAGCATATAGTACTCTTTCGCAGCTAATAATCGTGTGTTTTGAAAATTTTAAAATAGTGCATAATCTGAAGTTTGAAAAATTAAAATACATGATCTGAATAATTGAAAATAGTTATGATTTACATATTGTATATATAAAACTTGAGTAGATTTATGCAGTTATAATAAATAAATTGCCTGTCTCAGAGCTGAAACCTCGAAAAAAAGATTTTGAACATAACATTATACTTGTTTTTGTTCATGAACGGGAATTCAGGCATGGTGGGGTGCGGCTCTGTGTAACATTAAAACCGAGAAATCTGCCTTAAATTAATAAATTAATTTCAACTGACACTGCGTATTTCTGAACATCAAGCAAGTGTTTTTGGAATGTTTTAAACTTCGGCGTAATGCAGTTTGTTGGTATCCTTGTGTTTCTAGATACAATGGTGTCAGCATCTAAGTGTTTACGTACTTGTGGGGATGCGGCGCCGGTTGTGACTAAATAAGCCGATGCGGGAGCAGCATCTCCTGCCGCACTTGCTGCAAATATTGCAGACTTGGTTCTCTGCTATTTGCAGCTCCTCCTTCCCTTGCGCTGGATGTCTTTCTCTTCTCCTCTCCTCCTCAGCCTGCTAGACGCAGGTTTTGATATTTGGACGCCAATTAGAGCGGTCTGAAGATGGTGTTTCGAGATCTGCTGGTTGATATTGCATGACTTTAGATCTTTCTTGCAGACATCCTTGTAGCGCAGGTTGGGCCAACAGGTGAGCCATGTTCCGGTGGCAAGCTCGCCATAGTGGATCCCTTAAGGGTGCGACTGTCGTCAATCATGCATACGTGTCCGAGCAAGAGCAGGCGTCTCTGGGAGAGGATGGCGAACATGCTTGACTTACCCGCCCGGGTCAAAACATCTGCCTTATAGACGCGATCCTGCCAGATGATGCCAAGGAGCTTGCGCATCAGTCGCTCTGAGTGCGTGCAAGCCTTAGTATCGTATTGAAGGGTACTCATTACACAAGAATGGTAGACCTTTATCATTGTGTTAAGGGTCAGTATGGTATTGTCCAGATTGTGCAGGGCGTTTGATGCTTTGCCTATCCTATCGTCCAGCTCGTTATCCATGGATTGGTTGTTGGAGATTGCGGAGCCGAGGTATGCGAACTTGTCCACTAAATCCATGGTGTGCTCATCAATAGCAATTGTTGGAGTGGTGATGACATCCTGAGCCATAGTATTAGTCTTTTTGACGCTGATGGTGATGCAAAACTTCTCAGTGCATGACACATGGAAGAGAGTGATGAGTCGCTGCATGCTGGTTTCCGTATGAGCAGCGAGGGTTGCGTCGTCGGCAAAGAGCACCTCCCGCATGAGGACGTTGCGCATCTTGGTCTTCGCTCTGAGGCGGGCGAGGTTAAATAGATTTCCGTTACTCCGTGTGTGAAGAAAAATGTCATTTTCAGACTCGCTGGATGCATAGCACAGGAGTAGGTAGAAGAATAAGCCGAAAAGTGTCGGAGACTAGACACATCACTGTTTCACGCCGCAATTAATTGGGAAGGGGTCCGATGTAGTGAACAGTACCGGAGATATTGTCGTGGAATGAATCGAATGCCTATGTCAGGTAGATGAAGTCGAGGTAGATTTGTTCAGGGGATGTCGCTGTTCGCGGCACCTTCCCTGCAGCTTTCTTAGGGAGGACACCATATCAATGGTCGATCGCTTGGCCCGAAACCCACAGAGGGACTCGGGATACACGCACCAGCATGTACCTGCAGGCGGTTGAGTACTTACCTGGCAAAGGCTTTTCCCACGATGCTGAGTAGAGATCCCATGATAGTAGTTGATGTCGCAGCAGTCACCCGTGATCTTGTTAGAGCGTGACTCCCTTTACATCTTCAAATCAAAATAATTCACAAAAAGTTAAAACGTTTACAAAATCACATTATCAGTGTCAAGCACCATTGTCAGTGCACCAATCTGTGTGATGAAAGTAACTTCAATCGAATCTGTGATTTCATATATATAAATAAACAGAAGCAAAATGATTCATGACATCTACGATATGTTAAGATCAGCTTTGCATCCCGCAATTCTAGAGGTATTGTTCCCTCTTCCCAGCACTTTGCTGAATTCAAACCCTGGTCGGATTCCGTCAATGCCTGGTGCTTTCCCACAGAACAGCGAGTCAATTGCCTTACTGTGTTCCTCGATGGTTGGTGGTGAGTCGAGTTCATCCATGGTGGGCAGTGGGGTAGTGTTCTTTAAGGCTCTATCGTTGACATTATTCTCTCTAGAGAACATCTTCCTTAAGTGCTCAACCATCTCTCCATCTGCATCTGCTCGCCTGGGCCCTTGATGATATTGCCAGAGGTTGCATGGGTGTTCCTAAAGTCTCAGGTGGTCTGGATGTCACTTTTAAGCTTCAGACATTAGTTTTGATGCTTCTTTTGATGTTGTGGGCTTCTCTTTAGGCAGCCAGTGTTATCTCATGTTGTGAAGCGAGGCACAGTTGGCAGTTAAAACAGTCTTAATCTCTTCAATTCCAGCTTAACATCAGTCGTCATTGTCCTGTATCTCTTCCCGTCTTTGTCAGTCACGTATTAAGTCCCAGCGTGCTGTGTGCGGTCTATGGGTCAGTATTCCAGGCTTTTGGGATTATTTCGCCGGCCTTCTGCTTGGAGCGGTGGATCCGTCTGAGTGATAGTTGCACCATGCTGACGACCAGGGAGGAATCGGTGTCACACTCAGCAGTATTATAACTGCGCGTGCGGAGCACGGGGTTCAGCATGGTTATTCTAGTGACCCCCGACTTGTAACTGTATATCTTTTATCCTTATACTTGGCCGCAATTCTGTGTTATCGTTCAAATTTGAAGTTTCGCACTAGCACCATGTCACTGACCCTGTAGCTCTTCATTTGAAACACCATAGTTGGCAGTTATCAGTTACCTTTATTGTTTACTTATAGTCGCTCGGTTGCACGTTACAATTTAAATAAATTAGACCTTGGCATTTCAAACACTATTCTTAATATTATGTTTTGTATATTGTGAATATCACATAAATCAAAATATAAACGCAAATGAATTTCACACGCAAACGCACGTGCATCAATCCATAATACTGAAGAAAAAGAATAGCAAAACTAAAATGACAGTGCAAGACTGATCACACGATCTAACTTCAATACAGTCCACACTCGTTGTGTCGAATTCGTCTGGACCGTAGATTTTACTTCGAGATATCCGGTTCGACATGTCCGAATTGACGCAAAATGCAAGAATGATATAACCATTTGCTTTTATGATATTATAAATGTTAGCGCTAGTGGCGGTTTATTCCCAAGAGCAAGTACGTAAGAAATACATGAGAGTTTTAATGCGTCATTCTAATAACCTTAACCCGAGAAACGGTTCGTATATCAACCCAAAGCAAATAAATATTTAACTTTATTGTATTTATTACATGTACATAACATCATTCTCACCCTCATCAAAAAGTTATGTTATATTTTTTTACATGTGTACAGTGACGGTGCCATAGAATTCATTCAAACATATACAGAAACCATAGGAATATAACTAATGTAAACTGATGAAACGGCAGGATGGTAACATCATTATCGTGCTGCTTGTTTTGAATTGCAATAAATTATATTCAAATGCATTAAATGAATGAAAAACTTCACAAAATAGGTGGCTATCAATAATTTGTAAATACTCGTAAATAATCATAACCCCCCTGACCACCTAGCAAATTCTCAATTTGATGATGTCATGCGCATTAACCGACCGCGGAAATTTTTACACTTCGACTTATTCGATGAATTCTTTAAATAGAATTTTATAGCCGGCGGGCTTTAAATTTACTTTCGTGCTATAAAAATAATGTTTGAGTCGACTTTACCGAATGGATATTGTTACCAAGAACAAATGTAAACGGGACCGTGAAATTAATTCGAGATAAACGATGTTTTGACTCATAAATAAGTGATTTTGACACAACGAGTGTTGACTGTATGTTGTTGATATATTGACATGAAAAGTCAACTATTGGAAATTCAAGAAAGAGGCTGCACATTTACAAAAAGAGTTTGTGATGCTGTTGGAACTCAAGTAATAGTAACATGGCTAAAGAAAGTTCTATCTACATAGCGCAGACACACAAAAAGGAAATACTGTTTGCAACAGAACTCTAGAATTGCTGTGACAAATGTCTAGAAAACAATACAGATACTGCGTAGACATTTATCTACAATATGTTAAAGGGAGATGTGCAGGATTGATGAATGGAACAGATTTGCGAAAAGGGTTATTAATCAGTTGAATATCATTTTTTGAAGCTCAAATATTGATTTACACCCGAAATATTTCAAACCAATATTTTTTTTTAAAAAAAGATATATAAATGGCGTTTCCTATCCTATGCGACGCGCATAGGTGAGCTATTTTTGTATTTCCCGCGTAAAGCTGCGGTGGTTTTTATGATTGTCACGAAATCACTTCAACGAAAGTACGCATTCGGTGTACCTCGCCGACTATCGACGTCGCCATTGTTTCAAAATGCCTGGGCCACCACGAATAGTAAGCTCAGCGATGAGCTAAATATAGAATGATCGCTAAATATAGAATGTATTTTTGTATAGGGATTTCTTCAGCGGATTGTTTTCAGGTCCTGTAAAATGGTAAAATTAACCGAAAACTTCCTCCTGGAGGGTTTGAAATGTAGAGTTTAGTGAAAAGTACATGTAAGTGTTCCATAGATCGATCTGTTTACGATTTTACCGAGTATGCCTGCTCGACCTTGCACATCTCCCTTTAAGATCAGCTGTCAAAATAATGTCAGGTGTTTATGTAATAAAAATGATTTGACCTCAAAACCGAATAGAAGACATAAATGTGGCTTTTTTCGAATTTCTTAAAAACTTGAATTTTATATTAAAATTGCCTCAAGATATTGTTGATTTACATAAACTTAGTTCATGTATAGATTGTTTTAGTATAGTGAATTTCAGAGCTTTGATGCAATGGTTTTGTTTAGTTTTTATGTGCTTACCAATTAGAGCAATCTTTGATTGAACTCAGCTTGCAAATGTTAAATGTATCTGGCTATGAGAATTCTGCTTAAATTGAAATGTTTGAAATGTGGAACTTTAAACGTAGGTAATTCAAATGAAAAACTATTATTGCAAAATAACAAAAATATTTATGTCACTAAAAACCCTATAAATATGATGTGTTTTCTATATCAATTTATAAAAAGCAGAACGGTTTATACTTGATGATTTTAAAATGAGGCAGTGTTTTCGCTTCTCCTGTAAAATTTATTTATAGATTAAACAACAATTTGAAAGCAACCGAACTTGAAAATATCAAAATTTGACAGGCTCTGTTTGATTGAGCCTGTTCATGGGTAGTGATGGATATGCATAAAACCGCTCGCGCCGTTAAGCCCCAAGTTGAGCGCCACTCAATATTTATTAAAATATATACTAGTAATATCTAACTCAACGGACTTCAAAAGTGTTAATTGACAGAACTGGTTGAATGTACGCGGCCATAATTTCAGCCGCCATACTACACAGACAACGCAACTGTGACGACGTTTAAATAGATCTATGGAAAAGAACTTCGATGCCCTGATGCTTTTTCGCATTTTCTGATTAAGCCTGTTCATCGGTGGTAATGGAAATGCATATAACTGTGCACACACCAAGCCTCAGGTTGACGGCTTAGCAACTGTCCTTTAAATATGTTCACTCTCACCCCTCGACATCAAATTTAAGGTAAAACGCAGGAACTTATTTATAAGATACTTATAGATACGACCAAATCCCGTACTTTGTGTTAAAATTTCCTGCGGTTATATGTGTATGGCATGCGGTAATAGTAATAACTAATAATTATAGTATTGTTATATGAATATGGATTTAATAACAATACGAATATGGATTTAATAAGTTAAAACCAAACTCAGGAAAAAAGAGAAACTGCTAGAGTATACTGTTGAGTTTCTTTGGACACAAAAAAGGATCCATAATCGCTCCATCAACTTGGTTTCTCCTTGTCCGTGGCATCTTTTCAATGCCCTTGCGAGTTTTAAACGAAATTATCCGTGAGGAAAATGTAACATACTCTCTAGACCTGTCTAAGTCAACTGTCACTTAGATAACAAAGCAAAAATATGAATCACATCCTCTCCAAGATTTTTAAACCCTCGATATGTTATACATACGGCTACTTCCGCTTAAATAACAACAACAACTTCTCACGTGATTACAAACTCGAAAAATGATTGGATACCTCTCAAACCATAGGTTTAACAGCTAAACCCGTAGTTAAAAGTCTTAACTATATAGTTAACAGATTTTGAGGATTATTGTGCTTATTAAACTTCAAAATAAAATTATTAACTGTTACACTATGGGTTTAAGAGTTCAATCTATAGGTTTAAAGAAAATTCACTTAAAACTATGTATTTAAGTCTCTTAATACCATAGTTTAATGTAATTTTGTCGAAAATCTCTTAAACCTATAGATTAACGTCTTAAACTATAGGATTAACACTAAAACATAGGGTTTAAGCTGATAAACCTGTAGTTTAAGTAACATTCTGCACAATTTTCTCTTAAACCCATAGTTTCAACTCTTAAACTATATGTTTAACAGTTAAACCCTGGGTTTAAGTCTGTTAAACTATGGGTTTAACAGTTAAACCTATAGTTTAAGTAATTATTGTGCTAACCGCATGCCATAATATGTGCTATTCATCAGCTGTTTCAACTGATATTTGATTCATCTTTGATTCCGTCTGTGTGGAGGAAGTCAGTCATATGCCCGATCCTTAAAGACAGTTCATCTGACCCAAGAATTCCCATGAACTATCGCGGCATTAGTCTCCTCTCGTGTCTAAATAAACTGTACACTTCCTTTATGAACAAACGTCTCATTAAATATCTCGAAAATGAGCACATTCTTGCTGATGAGCAAAATGGATTTCGGCCAGACCGATCTTGTCAAGACAACATTTTTACATTGAAAAGTGTTATAAGAAATAATTCACAAGTGTTAACCAGTTTCATAGACCTACGGAAATGCTTTGACTTTATCGATAGGGATATCATGTTATACAAACTCTTGTTAAATAAAGTAGACGGGAAAATGTATAACTCAGTTAAACTATTTATCAACATACCTCTTCATGTGTGAGAATTAATGGGAAATACACCGAGTGGTTCAACTGTAAATCCGGGGTGAAACAAGGGGATAATATTTCGCCGACAATATTTTCCATTTTCGTAAACGACCTTGTACAAGAAGTGAATGATCTCAACCTGGGAGTTGACATCGGGGGCTCGAAACTATCGATACTGCTTTATGCGGATGACATCGTTCTGATCTTCAGCTCAGCGCAAGATTTGCAACAAATGCTCAACGTATTGCATAACTGGTGTAAACAATGGAGAGTTCTTATAAATACAGATTAATCAAATCAAAGTGTGTACATTTTCGCAATAATCGTATACCACAGACTGATCACCAGTTTTTTAATTGGTTTAAATGTCTTAGAAACCGTTAAAACATAAATATTTAGGTGTTATTTTTCATTGTAATGGAGATTTCTCTGCTAATTGTGATGTTCTGTCGAAACCTGCAGGTATAGCGCTGGGAAAAATTATATCAAAAATACATTCACTGAAAGACTATGGATTTAAATCGTTTGAAAAACTGTTTAACGCATGTGCTGTTCCGATCTTATATTACAGTGCAGGGGTCTGGGGCCTTAAAAGGTACCAATCAATTGACAATGTTCAAAACCGTGCCATGCGTTATTTTCTAGGGGTCCATAGATTCGCACCTACTCTTGCGATAATTGGAGATACTGGTTGGATTCCCGCATATTACCCTCGGTGGATATCCGTTATTCGCCTCTGGAATAGACTGTGTACTCTCAGCGATAACAGAATAACTAAGAAAGCCTTTAATCTTGATTATCAAAATCACTCACTTATTAAAAATTGGTGCACTGATTTTAAGGCAATACTTCAAATACTGGACTTAAGTATACATTTTGACAATAAATCAGTTATAAGTATGGTTACCGCGAATAGTAAAATAACTGATCATTATTCTAGTATTTGGAGTGCTGATATTACTAAAATGTCAAAACTTAGAACATATGTGACATTTAAAAGTGTAATTAAAACAGAAGATTATTTACTTATCAATCTTAAGAAAAATGATCGCTCTTTGTTAGCTCAATTAAGATGTGGAATCCTCCCATTGAGAATTGAAACTGGACGATATGTAGGTGAGGCTGTGGAAAATAGACTGTGTTTATTATGTGATGAACATCTAGTTGAAAATGAAAGTCACTTTTTAATATCCTGTAAATATTATGAAAACCTGAGAAGAGACTGTTTGATAAATATATTACATAACCATGCTGACCAACCTGCAGATAGACAGTTGTGTGTTTTAGTACAAAATCACCCAAGGCAACTTGCTAAATATCTTAGAAAAGCCTACTTAAAAAGAAGAAAAATTATTTGTTTAGAAACTGACTTATTTTATTATTATTCATTTGTTTAATTTCCAAATTTAAATATAAAATCTTGAAAATTCTTATTTAACTGTCATGTGAAGAGAATACAATTTAATACTTACTTACTTACTTATAGTTTTACTCTTGTTACTTAGCTCAATAGCTTAGATGTCAAATATCAATTTTAGTTGCAACTCGTGTTCTGAAGAAAGACCACAGCTGGAAAGAACTCATCGTTGAACTTTACAAAGGTGATATGCCCACAAAAGAAGACAAAAACCATTCTGCACCGGAAATTGCAGAAGATAAAGCTGATCTCTCCAACACCGATATTATAAAGGTCAAAGGAATACAAAGTTCCAGCACACGAGAAACTATTACATTATACTTTGAAAATACGAAACGTTCAGGAGGTGATAAGGTAGTGGAGATTATGGATGACATGGAAGACAACAATGTAAAATACATAAAATTCGAAAACCACGAGGGTGAGTTTTGTTTAATAAAAATTAAATTATTTCCAATCACATAATATTCAGTGTGTACATTTTGTAACTTTGTTTCAAATGAACTTTGATTAACTATGAATTTAATAAACTATCGGAATGTTTGGTGAATATATAACTGAGGTGTGTAATTACGTAGTAACTTGTATATATTTACAGTTGCGGAGAGAGCTGCAAGTAAAACTCATTCTATAGAAGGTCATGAACTTGAAGTTAGCTTGTATGTTCCACCACCATATGATGATAAGAAAATACTTGTGAGAGGGATAGCAGAGCAAACATCCAAAGATAGTTTAATGAATTTTTTGGAGGCGAAATCGACCATAAAGCCAATCTCTATATCTTACCACGCAGAACTGATGGATGTTGCGCTTGTTACTATGGAACATAAACCGGGTTTTTAAACCTATTTTCTTAATAATTATTATTTCATTAAAGAAACACGTTCTTTAACAATTTTTGCACTCGCATTTTTACTTTACTCATTCTTTGTTAAATTAAATGTATCAAGTTTTTATTGTTTCATTTTTTATGTACAGCAAAATATTAAGATAACGAAAATAAGAGAAAGGTGAAATTTAAATACCTGCAAGATATATTTTAAATATTTTGTTTTGCTCATGGTAACGTCTTTTCAGACTTTGGTAAACTGGAGAAAGCCTGCTCGAAATCAAAACTTGAGGGCGAATATTTAAAGTTGTCCAGAGTACCTATCTCAAACTGCATATGGGTTGGAAACCTTGCCCCAGATGTTACCAAAGAAACTGTACAATTGTATTTTGAGAGCAAAAAGGGAGGAGGAGGTGTTGTTGAAAATGTTTCAATGATTTCCGATGAAGAAGCGGGCTTGGTGTACTTCGAGGATTACAAAGGTAAACTTAAATGACTAACTACGGCTTAAAAATCAATATGAAATACGAAACTGACATATAAAACTCTATCAACTCTATCATTATTATCTCTACGGAGAATAACGATCCCTCGGGAATAGATTTGTCAAAACTGGATTCATAAATATCGATTTTAATTTGTAAACACAGCAGTCGTTTAGTGTTATGTTGCGGCTGTTAACAGTGTTACGACGGTTCAATGTTGTCACTATTATACTGGTCAATTATTTTGATTGTGATTTAAAGCGGTTTAAAGGTTTATTTTCTATTCGATATCTTATATGTACTATAAAACCATTGAAATTATTGCTTTTAATTGACGACATACCAATTCAGAATTGTGTAAAAATTAAGGCGAAAAGATAACCTTTTTCAGGAATTGATGATATCGTTCAACGAACACATCAGCTCTCTGGTAGACAGTTGTCCGTCAAGCGTTATGCATTGTGTTTAGGATGCCCTG
Organism: Corbicula japonica; assembly: GCA_038501625.1. NCBI lineage: Eukaryota > Metazoa > Mollusca > Bivalvia > Venerida > Cyrenidae > Corbicula > Corbicula japonica. Next base: position 280,963 of record JAZAYU010000266.1, on the reverse strand, counting down.
AAGGCGATAACGAACGGAAACTGAAACTTCCTGATCCAATTGATATTGATACGAACGATTCATACAAACTTCAGTTTCTTATCAAATCCGAATACCGTCATCACGTAGAAAATGAACTTTTGAAGAAAAGAGTAAACATTTCTTGGCCATCGGAGCAGATGTCATCTATTCGATTAGAATGTGACGTGAAAAGGAATGAAAAAGGTGCATCGTTAGTCATTAAGTCGTGGAAAGAAAATGCAATGGCAGCTTTTGAAAACCTGTTGACACCAATAATAGAAATTGATGTTTCGGTCTATCAAAATATTTGGGAGAGAGCTGACAACTACCAAAAGGCAATGACTTTAAGTAATCCTGAAGAGGTTACTGTTGTTCGTCTTCAGGACAGAGGGATATTTAAGATAGTTGGCAAAACGGATGCAGCGAACGCTCTTCGTCAAGAAATTGAAGAAGCCCTTGCTGGACTAGTAAAAGACCTTTCAAAGGTAAAGGAGGACCTAAAATTCATTAAACAGTTGGACTTACAGTTGTTGATAAAAATAAACGTTATAGACGAAATTGGAACCAGGTATCCTGATTTGAATACAGACGTAAATATGGAAGAATCAAAAATAACTTTAGAAGGAAGTTTGAGTTCAGTTCGTGACGCAAAATTGCACATTTACGAAAAGTCTGGTCAGTTCTTTTCTTTCACTTGCGGGAATTTATCTGCAGTGTCTCTTGAGTTATATGGATGTCCGGAAACAAGAAACGTAATTGATGCAAAGCTGAAAAAAGAAGGAGAACATGTTGTTTGGATGGTTGAAGGTGGGGACCTCGTTGTATGTTGTTCTGATAGAAATCTCCAACAACAGAGTTTGCGAACTATTCGAGAATCAGTACAAGAAACTTCCATAAACATAAAAGAGTTTGAAATTCCGAATTTGAAGTCGACCGTGTGGCAAAATGAAGTGGAAGATATCCAAAGATCATACGCAGGAAAAGCTTCAGTAACAGTATCCGCGGATAGTAGCGAAATTATTGTTTGTGCAACTGATGATATCATAAATTCGGTCACAGATCAAATTAACTTGTATATTAAAAATAACTCCATTATTGTTGAAACTATTGCGTGTGAAACTGATATCATCCTATTACTTGAACGACATCACACAAAAGAAATCGCTGCTGTCACAAAAGGACATGAAAAAGAATACATACAGGTGAATTTTGATAACGAACACCAACGTATTGAAGTAAAGGGATTAGACAAAGGTGCAAAACATGCAATTGTTAAAGTCAAAGAAATCCTGAAAAAGGTAAAAACTCAGAATTATTCAATGACGAGACCAGGTTTATCTGATTATTTAAAAACAAGAAAGGGAAAAGAAAATTTGGAACAAATTGAAACATTACAGCCGTGCAGAATTAAAATAGTTGGACAGGATGATTCGTCGACGCCAGATGTAATTGCCAGCTACAAAGCAGGTTCACGACATATCGTTGCAACTGTTTGTGATATTACAGATAAAGAAGTGGGCCTTATCCTTAATCCGTCAGATGAAAATTTACAGTTGCTTGGTGGCTTAGGGAGTGCTATTGCATCCAAAGGTATGAAAAAATCAATACAAATAAAAGGTCATACATATTATTTAATGATTTAACTAATCAACTAGTTTAATGGTTTATCTGCTGAAGTTAAATATAATAGAATGAAAGTTAAAATATTTGTCATACCTTGCTTTCAAGTTCGACTGCCTAGTCTTAATCGGTATTTAAATGTTTGTGCTTTTAAAAAGTATGAAATGAAAATATACATATCAGGAATGTTTCTAGTAACACAGCCTCCCCATACAGTCACAATGTACAGAGGAGAAAAGATCATGGTTATACAAACATCAATTTCAAAATAGACGCCTAAACAGTTAACGAACCTGAGAATCCGAGTGGTAAAATTCATTTCTTAATTTTCTCGGGTTCAAGCAAAGAGTAAACTTTAAAGATAGACAACGTTTATAGTTATAATAACAAACAAAGCGGAAACATGGACCATTCATGCTACATGTAAATACAAGCATTAACAAATGTAAAGATAACCTCGCAGCCACGATGCGGGGGTAGCGCCTGACCAACCATGCGAGAAACACAGTGCATACAAGCCTATCCCCCCGCCAAAAGAAAATAGTTCAAGTATGCCTATATACTGCCACCCGCGATGATTGACATTCTGCATGGTTTGAAATTAGCATGTTACCATCAAGAACGGTAAATTTACCTATACTGAATGTAGAGATAATTTTATATGTAGAATGATTTATAATATATACTCAACAAAAAAGAAACCTGACACTGTAACTTTTAATAAGTATGAGGTGCATATTCAAAATCTATATATTTTTGCACCATCCAAAAGAAAATAACCACTGAAGCACTTGTTTCATGCACCAAAAATATCAAAATGCATAACTAAGTTCAAAACATGCACAATTTTTATTACATACCACAATTCAATTAGCTTTAAATCTGATTCCAGGAAAATACACCAAATATAAAGTGTCAGGTTTCTATTTTTGTTGAGTATATAATTAAATGATGCTGCGATTTTTAAAACAAACAAAACTTTGTTTTTGTTAGGTGGACAGAGCATAAAGGATGCTTGTGCAAAACATGGACAGCTAAATGATATGGAGATTTTTATAACAGACGGTGGAAATTTGAAGACGAAATATGTGGCACATTTTAAAAGTGATGAATGGAAAGGTGGGAAAAACAAAGAAAAAGAAAACCTCACAAAAACTATATTGCTTTGTCTCATCCAAGCAAATGCTCTAAATCTGAAGTCAGTCGCGATTCCAGCTGTTGGATGTGGAGTCAATGGGTACAGTTACTTGCTCCTTAAATAAAAATATAGATATACTTTAAGAGTAATGCGATAAACCACGTTTTACATTTAATTAATTTATGTATTGTCGGGAAGATATTAGGATTCCTTCTGGTTGCCTTTAAGCTCTCACAAAAATTTCTGAAACCGATTATTCATAATATTTAAATTAAAGTGAATTCAGAACAAAACAACTTACTATATTTTCATCACCAGACAATTAAAACATACTACCTACGCAGTTAAGTCCAAAAGATATCCTGTAAGATTAAGGTTAAACAAATATTAAACTAAAATACACCACGTTCGCACGCACCCACGCACACAAATTTGCCATTTGCTAGTAACTATACTCCCACCACCTGATCTTACAGTTTTCCTGTGCAAGCCGCTACTACTGCTATCGTGGATGGTGTAAGAAGATTCTATATAGAGAAGCAAGACAGCTGTATAGAAACAGTTTACTTGTGTGACACGGATAACGATAAAGTTCAAGGATTTGCGAACGCGATGTGCTCTTTCTTAGGGCGTAACAATGTTCGAATAACTAGCGATGACCAATCCAGACCACCAAGTACAAATGAAGTCATTCCGGGCCAAACTGTAAGCGGTGGTAGGACAAAAGCACAAAAAAGAGGTAATGGTAACTTATAATCATATCATCTTACAACACTGAAATATGCATATCAGGAATCGCAACACACACAAAACGCAGCCTCCCCGCAGCGAAAAAGAAGAGAGGACAAAAGAGCATGTGTTTATAAGTATGTCAAATTCAACTAAGAAAACAATTTGCCACTTTGGGTTTAAACCAGGATCTAGGGTGCACAAAGCTCACTTTATCTCCCCCCCCCCCCAACAGATTCTCTCCTATTAACCAACATGCATTAGTTGTCTTCAACTCCACAATATTGCATGCAAAAGCACACAAACATATATAACATACGAATCTAATAGCATTACCAAATCAATATGGCGGGTATTCAATGATCTTACCGAGACACGAGCACATGGGGTCAAATCAGCAAGAACACGATGACAGGGATAAAAGAAACAAAACGAACGTATATGTTCTTTTACGATTTCCCCATAAACCTTCATAAACTCTTCAAGGCGGTACATATAACCCCGCCGGGTTCTCACTTTCGTTAATTATTTGTGGCGGCTATTTCGAAACTGATTATTTAAATACCATGCTTTCTTTTCCTCTCCACTTTTTGGCTGTGTGGGGAGACTGTGTCTGCTGGATGTGGCTATTCCTGATATGCATATTTCACTTTTTAAACCCCTCCCACCGTCGAGCAACCAAAGAGTTAAGCTATCTTAGCTGTGTTTAGTTGTACACAAAGTTTTCTCATTTAGGGCAAACTCTTATGGTCACATTTATATGCAAAGCATTAACTGGTGGCATTGTTCATGTAAGTTTATCAAGTAGGGTAATAAGCGCTGCTGCAAAAGAAATACAATTACCGGTCAAATGCTGGAGCCCCTGTCGTTAATGGTGAATTGTAGCACGGTTTGTGAGTTGCAGTCCTAAGGTTTCCCCTTACCAAAAATATAAGTATTGTCATCCTTACAAATCGGTTATCGGTGCCATAAAATGAAGAACACGTTTATCAGTGTTCCAGCGCAAACTGTGTTGGTTTGATTGGGTAAAGGCAGTTAGTGGCATACTAAAATTAAAATTGGTAGGCTCTGTATAATATTGTCCCTTGCACTTGAGTAAGTATAAAGTAATTTTTATGTAAAACATCCTTCCTCTGCGCTCTTTCGGAATTTGGTGTCGCCTGCGATAGCAGATTGACACATAGGGATCCTTCAGTCCGGCGGCCCTTCGAGCCTCACACTTTAAACAACCCAGCAACTGTTTTCTTTACCCAATGAAAACCATTAAATATCGATTCAATCTCGTGTTATAGTGGCAAAAAGTTTTACAACATATTTATTTAAATTCGATAGCAATGTATTTAACAGGCAATACATGGGAACAATCATCTATCAGTATATTCAACGTACAATTAATATCCAACGAGCAAACATGTCTGCTTAAGATTCGGCTACATATTTGTGCTAGAGCAAGTTAAAATATGAACGAGTATATATTCTCTCGTTTTTATTAATATATTGATAATAAAAAGAAGGGAAAAAAGAGATTGAATATGTTGATGTTGTTCTAGGTAAAGCGAAATCTACGGTACTTCCGACTACATCGCCTCCATCGAATCCTTCACCAACTAATACAAGAAAATCAAGTTCTCAACACGACAACATATCGATTAAAATCATAAAAGGGGAACTTGCTAAAGAACAGGTAAATAAATGTCTATGCTAAACTAACTTTTTTAATCAGGTTGGCTATACCACGTGACTTTTTGGATGTCGTGCACACACAGAATCACTCGCTTCGGGTAGGTTTTTGCTTATTTTTCAGTAATTTCAGGACCGATTTCGATCAGACAAAGAGCACCGTACTCATGTTAAAAAGCATTTTCATCGACATTTAACCTCCATTATAAATCGACTGCCGTTTTCTCAAACATTCAAAGACAAATTCACAGTCTCGAACAAAATTTATCCTTTCTTTTCTGTTGCTGTGTTTGAAGGTTAAGTCTGCTAGATGTGGCCATTCCTAATATTCATATTTCACATTTTTTGATAGTAAGAACGCAAGCACGCTATGAGAGATTAATGATTGTATATCCATACTAAAGCCTATGGAGAAGTTATGGTATTTATCTTATGTTATGGTATTTATCTTACTGTTTTAATATTCTATTTTAGGTTGATGTCATTGTGAACACGACTTCAGATGATCTTGTTTTGACTAATGGAAAAGCATCGGCTTCTCTACTGCAAGCTGCTGGTCAAGGCCTACAAACAGAAGTTACCAAAAAATATCCAGATGGTTTAAAGACAGAAAGAATTGCAGTCTCATCTGGGCATAATTTGAGATGCAAATATGTTTTCCATACTGCATTACCTATGTTTGACAAACAAAACCCAGATAATAGCAAACAGGTAAGAAGCCAGAAGATTCATTTATCATGATTAATTTCTTTGATATTTCAAACAATAAACAGGACGATATATTTTGAAAGCGTTGTACTATTTTGAATTGCTTTTTGGAAGGTACTAAAAATTAATACATTTTCATTATCCTTCTTGTTGTTTTTGCAGTTCTTGAGGAATATTATTGTTTGCTGTTTGGACAAAACAGAAGACCTTAATCTGTCGTCAATTTCATTTCCGGCTATCGGAACCGGTAATCTTGGATACCCCCGCGATATTGTCGCTGCTGTTATGTATTCAACAGTAGCAGAGTACAACAGTCAACATTCTCCCTCGCCTCTTAAAGAAGTACATTTTGTAGTCTTCCCAGGAGATGCAGAGACCGTTACGGTAGTTAATTTCTCGCTTAGTTTTTAACATATATTCACTCGTAACTTAATGGGACGAAAACATGCTTATTGTGTCGATTTATGCAGAACTTTGAATGACATTTAAAAAAAAATGTTTTTTATCAAAAGCAATACACCATGTTATTAAAAATAGTATACGGATGAATTTAGAAACGAGGCTTAACGTAGATTGAACAATGCAAGTACCGTAGGGGGCCTCAAGCATGCTCCTTTGTGGGGTAATGCATAAACTATTTTGCCACTGACCGTTCTAAGGCGGTGACCACCAGGATTCTCATTTTCGTTAATTGTTTGTGGTGTCGTTTTAAAGTTGACGTACTTATAAACATATGCTCTATTTTACTCTATTCTCTGTGTGAGGATGCTGTGTTTTGTGAGAGTGGCGATTCCTGATATGCATATTTCACATTTTTAAACAAATACCGTATTCACAAAAATACCATATCATTACAAACACTTAACAGAACAAGATATATTGAACAATATCATAAATTGAAAATTGAAGTTTAAAAACTCTATTGCAGCAAGGTATTTCACAGCCAGTTTTTTAAGGAGATCAAATTCATAAACTTACGAAAAAGGCAATTGTAATCCCTCCCGGTTATTCGTAAAAACCAAGGTTAACAACATAATAATCTACAGCGCTCTATAGGCCTGGTGATCAACTCATATATAGTTGATCATTATGCTTACCTCTTTGATTGCACGACGGTGGCTTGGGTTTAAGAGTTTATAAAGGTTTATGGGGAAGTCTGTTTCTAATAGAACCTAGAAGCTTCTTTTATGTGTCACCCTTTCGAAGAAATGGCGATACATAGGGATCATTTGTCCGTCCGTCGGTCTGTCTGTCCGTCCGTCCGTCACGAAAACTTAACGTTGGCTTTTACTTTGCCATTTCTCAATTTTCTCTTCATGAAACTTTCAAATTATTTTGCTTAGGACAAAACGCTCATGTTGATGCAAAATTATTTAGGTCAAGGTCACATTTGATGAAGTCTTTCCCCTTTTTGTACTTGAGTTTTTAACGAAAACGTAATGTTGGTTATAGCTTTGCCATTTCTCAATATTTATTCATGAAACGTTCAAATTATATTGCTAATAAGATAACACGCTCATGATGATGACAAGTTGTTTTGGTCAAGATGGAGTTATGCCGCTTTTTAAACAGCATGTTTTCCTACATTGTACTAGAGGGCGACACAACTGAAGACCCATCTAGTTTCCTTATCCCTGTCATCGTGTTCTTACTGATTTAACTACAGGTACTCTGGTCTCAGTAAGATCATTGCGTTCCCGCCCCTTGGCTATTCAATGCTATAAGCTTCTTATGTTTTATGTTTTGTGTGCTTTATATGCAACATTGTTGAGCTGATAAGTGGACTGGAGTTATTTTATTATTATTTATTTTGGTATAAGTAAAACAAAACATGGCAGAATACATACAAGTCATACAAAGAAAGAACAATAAAAAGAAAGTTCAATGTCATGACATGCAGTAATGGAAAAACCATAGACATTTCACCAAGACAACTTGTAATTGTTTTGTGATATGAGACCCTGTGTAAGTGTAGGTTAATGTACCTCAAAACCTGTTTCAAACCCCCAGTGGCAAATTGTTTTGCCACTAACCTTCCAAGATGTTTAACCCCAAGGGTTCTCTTTTTCGTTTATTGTTTGTGACGTTTATTGGATTTTGACATACTTATAAAAACATGCTCTCTTTTCCTGTCTCCTTTTTCGCTGCTGTGTTTTGTGAGCGTGACGATTTCTGATATGCAAATTTCACATTTTTTTCAAAAGATAAAATAAATTCCCAATCTTTGCAACCTTACTACTGACGTGCATTTAGCAAAAGTAACAGTTCAAAAGCTTTCAATATATCTAAATTATTTACAAATGGAATACTAAACCAGCATGCAATCTGTAAATTTCTTTTCGAGTTGGGTATGTAAACAATTTAACGCGAGACCAAAAGTCGAGCGTGATGTGGTTTACATACCTAACGAAAAAATACGAACCTACAGACTGCATACTGTCATAATATTCCTTTAATTATATACACGTATTTCACTTGAATCATTTACACGACTTTGACAACTTATAAAGGTAAATAGACTTTAATACACAATGTGGTGCATGCTTAACATAAGTTTATAAAGTTCATTCAATAATGTTTTGAAGAAAATCATCTCTAAAAATTCCACTAAAAATACCTTTTAGTTTTAGTTTTCATTAGTGAGGCAAATCACTTAATGGTTAATCACAATTTTGGTCAACTGGGCAGTATGTTGTAAAGAGAAAACTGATATTATGTTAACACCGATGTTGTTATTCAATTAAATAAGCCTACATCATTATAACTGGTTACGGATACAAAATCAAGTGATTTTTAAATAAGGAATAATGATCTTGTTACAAGTATGGGCGAGTAGTTAAATATATTCCTTTTTTCGGTGAGTAATTCTCATGTAAAGAACATGACGATATCAAATTTCTAAAACTGTTTGCTGATGAACAATAATTTGATATTACTCGTCGTTGTTCATAAACTTAAAATTAAATAAAGGAAAGCATTAATTCGTTACTCTGAAATTTTCATTTTGATTGATTGTTTTTAAACTGTTATTTATTTTTAGGCTTTTGAACAGGAAGATTTGCGTTTGAAAACAGGTGCAACAACATCTCAAGGTAACATTATTATTGTTTAAGGAGTGAATAATAGGAGGTTTCGGAAGTTCAGCGGAGAAATTTTAATCTGATAATATCACAACAGAAATATGAATACATGTGTAACGCCGTAGGGTCTGTACTTTATCCATGTACGGAAAGTACCGGGATTAGGCTAATGAAGGCAGCGAATCATATTAAGTTTCCACTGGAATGAGCTTGTGGTATAGAAGAGTATGTGCATTATTTGTTGACACTTTATGGTTTGATTTCAGAATGTGTGGATGGAACTATGTATCTGAAGGGGATAATAGGTTAGATAGTCAGACTTACTCGAACGCATAGGCTAAAATATCGACGGACTGTAACTTTGTAGTATTAAAGCTACAAACATATTTTTTTCGCATTCTCAGTGAAAGTATAGCTTTTAGGAAAGGGTGAAAAACAGGATGGTAGTCATGATATTGAAACACCGTCGGTAATTAACGATGGAATGACATCCATAGTTCGTAGAAGTGACCAACAAACTCGTATATTAGCTATAGTGGTTTTCCCCGATAACAATTTTAATACGTTGATATGTTGACTTGGGCGTTGTCTGTGTTATGCAGGTTTTAAATTCTCAGATCTCCTGTCAAAAAAATCTTTCCCTGTAATCGTGTTCTTGCTGATTTTACTCCAGGAACTCTGGTCTCGGTAAGATCATTGAGTACATACCCTTTGGCTTTACAATGCTATTAGCTTCTTATGTTTTATATGTTTGTGTGCTTTTGCATGCAACATTGTTGAGCCGATGGGTGGGTTGGAGTCATATCACCAGGACAACTTGTACTTGTTTTGTGATACGAGAACCTGTTGGTGCAAGTGTGACGTTGGTGCACCCTGGAACCTCGTTTAAACCCCCAGTGGCAATAATTTCTTAAAAGATCTACACGACAAACCTATGGACCGGACATGGATCTGTTAACATACTGGAGTATTCCTTAACGCAACACATTTTCGAGCCGTTCTGAATATTTCCGCCAATTAATGTTGTAGTAAAAATCCACTGATGCATGACAAACATACACCTCTCCAACGTTCTAATTGGTCATTTTATGTCCGTGATTTTTCCTAAGAAAGTCAACGGCTTACCTCTTTATTTGTGATAAGTTCCAACAACAGTCTTCAATTAAATATTTATTTTGGAATGGTTTGGCGAGGGTTATCCTAAATTTATATCAATATGCATTTTATGCAATTTAAGATCTAGCAACCCTAATTTTCTCTTAATTGCTTGTTTTCTTTAAATAGGACCATTCGTTAGTAGACAAACAAAAACAAGTATTAATCAGCAACATTTTTGATTGATTAAATCCTCATTCAAAGAAGCCGATGTTATAATGACTTCCCTTTAAATCAAAGACAATTCTATCTTTTCCTGCAGTGTAAGAAAAGGATATGGAATTAATTTGAGAAAACAATCAATAAAGAATAAAAAGACATTGAATAATTGATTTCGATACAATACAGTTTTTTCACAACCTCTCTTGATAAAGGGAAGAAAGGAAACTAGCATACATTTTAAACACTTACAATTAATGACCAATTAAAACTTTGGACGAGTGTAAAGACACATAAATACTGATCATAACTCTTGTCAAACTTGATTACAATTTGTGTTTTATCTCATGTGAGACAGTAATCTCATAGTCATGTGTCATGCCAGAGGAACGGCGTGTGGAAAACCATTTAGTTTTTTATCTTGGGTCCGTAAATCGCTGATCACATTGAAGTTATTTCTTTGTTTCAGTGAAAGCTCGATTTATTTTACAAGTGTTCATAAGAAGGAAATCCTATAAATACAAAAAACAATCAATTATAACAGCCGATAGGTTTTGATCACTGTGACTTTAGATTGACCTTTTGATTATTTGCAGATTGGACAGCCTTAGACGCCCCTTCTGCCGACGACTCATCTGGAGTTTACATGTTTGGAACTTTCGGAGTTTGTGCAAAAATTGGCGACCGTTTACAAGAAGACATTGAATGCATTATTAACGATACATGTGAAAGTAGTGATTTCAAAAGAGGTAAATTGTCGCATTTAAAAATAATTTGAAAACTATTTCATACACTTAAACTGATGATATCCTTTTAAGTTGTCAATGAAATATGAACTTTAATTTATTAAGAACAATACCTATGAGAAGTAACGTCTTTGTCTTCATATAAATCTTTCTATTGACAATGAAATGATCCACTAATATTTTTTTTATCAAATATACATATTGACTAAAATATGTATTTTATCATTGTTTACGTTGATGTCAGACACGAAACATCTTCGTAGTCTACATTCCACAACTTGTTTGGTTTTCTAAGACGGGCGACAATGTTCAAGATTTTAATGAACATTCGTCTTGTATTAGCCTTGACAACTTGTACTTGTTTTGTGATATGAGAACCTGTTGGGGCAAGTGTGAGGTTGGTGCACCCTGAAACCTGGTTTTAACCGCCAATGGCAATTTGATTTGTCACTGACCGTTCCAAGGCGATGACCCCTCGGGTTCTCAGCTTTGTTAATTGTTTGTGGTGTCTTTTTTGAAACTGATCATTTTATTAACCGTGCTCTCTCCCTCTCTCTTCTTCTTGATTGTGAGGGGATGCTGTTTTTTCTGAATGTGGCAATTCCTGATATGCATTATGTAGAATCTCGAAAATAAGCGCATAATCGAAAGTAAGCGCATACCGAATATAAGCGCATATGTTTCTTACAGAAAACTAATAGTAAAATAAGCGCATATCCGTCCCTTAAGCTAAAATCTATCCAAAAAATAAGCGCATAGCCGTCCCTTACAGTTAAAATGTATCCCAAAATAAGCGCATATATGCATACCTAACTTGCTCAGTGGTTTTAGTTTCATTAAGCTGGGAGTTAAATCGGCCTTTCAATTATAAGATAAATACAGTATATCTGTATCGTTTACAATGATCAATAAACGGTATTAGCCAGAAGGGTGTGAACAACTCGCATTGCTATTTTCAAAGCCAACCATTTATTCTTTTGTTCGAGTACAATGGAATAAAGTTTTCTAGTTTTCAATGTTTGTTTGATAATATTTATGTTGCTTAAAGTAAAAATTTTGTGCATATGCATTTTAGTGTTATAAAATTAATATGCTCAAGGCGGTAATATTCAAAGGCGGTAACCCCAAGTGTTCTCTATGTCGTTAATTCTTTGTGGCGTCTTATTTGAATTGACATACTTATAGCAACATGCTGTCTTTTCCTCTCTTCTTTTTTCGCTGAATGGAGAGGCTGTGTCTTGTGAGTGTGGCGATTCCTGATATGCATATTTCATTTTTTTTTCAAATATAAGATTTAGTGATGATCTATTGTTGTAAATTTGTAAATAAACATGCATTTTCAAACACGACTTTTCTCTTCAAAGACGATAAAAGTGTTTTGATAATGTTTGATGTATGCATGTCTTTTAGTGTTATTTTGTATCGAAAATAAGCGTAAATTCCGTGAATCTAAGCTACAAGCGCATATCAAATATAAGCGCATATTCAGCGGCTTAAATATAAAAAAATGAAATATGCATATCAGGAATGGCCACATCCAGCATACACAGCCTCCCCACACAGCCAAGAAGTAGAGAGGAAAAGAGAGCATGGTATTACAAAAATCAGTTTCAAACTGGACGCCACAAATAAATAACGGAAGTGAGAACCGGAGGGGTTACCGCCTTGGAACGGTCAGTGGCAAAACAAATTGCCACTGGGGGTTTAAACCAGGTTCTAGGGTGCACCAACCTCACAACGATAAGCACATATAAAAAAATAAGCGCATATTCGGCTTCCTAAATATAAGCGCGTATCGAAATATAAGCGCATAAAAGCGTCACAAATTCAAATATTATATAGTTATTGGTTTCTTGACAGGGAATGTGAGGATATATTGCCGGTCTGGGTGTCATATTACCCGAGCCGCAGGCGAGGGATAATATGACACCCAGACCGGCAATATATCCTCACATACCCTTTCAAGGAACCAAATAATTGTTTTATTATACTGCAAAGACTTTTTCAGACAAAATTTATTAGAAAACATCGATTTTTCATTTATTTCGCTTATTTAATGCCGAATGGCTTAATTCCCCTCTGAGAACCTCAATAATTACATGTCTGACGTCATTAATTTACCTGTATGACGTCACTTCTATAGAAATTGAATGGACTATCGATTTGATACCTATTTACAAAATTTGAAAATAATCTGATCGTTTTCAACGTTAAAAACATAACACAAATATTTTCTGTAACAATTATAGTAATCCCTAAGCATACCGCTTTATAATTTACAAAATCGGCTTCAAATTATGCATTTTCACGGAAATTCAAAACAAAATGGCGGACGACAACAAAAGGTGTGAGGCCAAAGAGGGAAATTAAGGCACGTGCGTTCATATCTACGGCCGATCCGTAAATACGGATATACATCTACGGCAAACTATCCAATCAAATTCAAGCAAATTTCTTTGCAGTATAATAAAAGCGTATACCCTTATTTTCGAGATTCTACAGTATTTTAACCTTTCTGTATGTATTTCTTCGCATCGAACATTAAAATAATCTGGAGGTTAAAATAAACAAACGATCAACAAATAGGATATTTACAGCAGGTTTGGCCGAGTAATAAGAATAAATGAATAAAAGAAACCCCGCTATTAAATCCACTATTGGGACAAGGAAAAGGTGGTTTTAATAGCGGGGTGGATTTTTATAGGGGTAGAAAATAGTGTAAAACTGTAAAATGGGACATCGGAATAGTGGTCTTATTAGCGAGATGGTCTTAATTTCGGGTTGGTCTTAGAGAGGGGTTTTACTGTAAATGAATGTTTCTATGAAACAACATCGGTGTTAACATAATATCAAGGGTAATTTTGTAACTACACGGTCATCAAGTGACTATAACGTAATAGAGCCAAAAATTTTGTACATCGTTTCTATTTTGCATTAATTATTTTGTTATGTCCTCAATTTGAAACTAATCGTTTTATAAAACTATACTCTGTCTTTCTGTCTGTTATATGACTGTGTGAATAGGTAATCTGGCCAGAGGGCCAGTCCTGGTATCCACTTGTTAATCGTATTAAATTGTCTAATTGTGTTCTGAATACTTGAAGAATCGGCTAAAAGGTCCATGAAATTTGGAATTTTAAAGCAATATTGAGTTAATATATACTTTCTTAAAAATATTTACAGTCACTATGAATACGTAACACAGTTTTGTTAAATTTGCGATGAAAAATATTTACTAGCACTCAAAGCTAAATCTCATTTTCAATTATGATAATCCTTGAATAATTTTAAGTTGTGTCCGAGGATGATTTGATATATTTATTGGAAAATATCGCCAAATCATAAGCACATTTCCAATGCAGGCGAATTCAATGATGGATCTTGATTAACAATATCCTAGCAAATTTGCCTAAAAAGAAGAATTGAACAGAAATTATCGGTTTATTTTCCGATGTTCAATGAATGGTATGTAATTTGCAAAATGTCGCTTCGGAAGTTCCATGACCATTGTTCTTTTCTCACCATCGTCGCAATAATTAAAAACTGTACTTTAACTGTACTTGATGTAAGCATAGTATAAATTGTAATCAGCTGTAATGAGTTCCAATTTTTGATGTATTCAGACGTTATGACTTTTGAAGATCATTGAACACGAGTATTATGTTTCTTTACAAAACTCCTATTTACCGGTAACATTGTCTAGTGTTTTTACTAGTTTTATATGGGCGGTTTCAACATCCTTCTAGTTTCACTGTATATAAACCGATTGTATCATCTACCGGATAAAGCGAGCTGATTGCATGGCTGCGATATAAACAATTGGTAAATAACACAGTGAAAATGGAGTTTATAGCATCATTTTAAGTAACTTCAACAAAAATCAGTAAGTAATGATGTTTAATCCTTTAACGGTATATTGTTTTGGTGGTTACTCCAATGAATAAACTGTTACTAAATGTAAACTACAGGTAAAAATGTCTGTTTACAGAAAAAAATATACATGTATACGACACAATGCAATAAAATTGTATTACTAACAAAAATAACAAGCAAAATGTCGTACGAGCATTAAAAAAATTGAAAAAAAGTATCAAAAGATCGTATTCCCCACAACTTTATTAAACACTTTGCAAATTTAAAAACAAGTGTGTTTACTGATTAAGTATGATACAAATTTACTTCCTTTCAAATAAAGTTCAATTTAAACGGCATTTGATGGTATGAGACAAAAAATGTCGTTTCTGTAAAATTTGACAATACGAGGTTTTGTTATTAGGCCGACGATAAACATTTACCCTGGTTTTTGAACAGTATGGATTGCAAGTGGTACTTGGAGTGGGTGAGTTGCGCGATTTCTAAAAGCATCTTGCATTCAAAAGCGAACAGAACAATGTAATTCATAGCGAGATCTATACCAATCGCCTGTTTTATCATATATTTGTCGCTTGGATTCCTTATTACAATACATCCAAACTCGCCTCACTTTTGAACTGTCTACTAAATTTTTATGACAATCACTTCGCTATATCCGTTAGATGATACAATCGCTTTATATACAGCGAGTATGTTCATGTACTTGATAATGGTCGAAACGCAGTGGAAGTATCTGACTTCCAAAGTGATAATCATGATTTATATTTTAGATCCATTGCAAAAATATGTACTTTGTTTAAGTTCACCCATACTTTTGTCGTTCGGGGCAAACCCATTATACTAAATTTATGAGAACTGTATTATTATCATTTCATCAGCAAACATAGTTAACAACAAAGTAACATTTTGTGAGGTCTTTTAGCAAGTAGTTAACTATAAATCGACGAAACCTGATTTTCTAAGAGCCAAGATAAAAAATACACTATTTATTCTAATAATGTAATTTGAATATGTTCTTTTAGGCAAATTTTCAAAGCAGTTGGTATCAAAATGCGGAAAAGTGCTGGAAGAGGAGCTAGATAATATACGTAAGTAAAACCTCACACGGACGCCATCTTTACAACTTTTACTAGCAAATAATCAGCATTTTCCAAACCGATATCAAAATATACGCCCATTCATTATTATGTCATAGGAAATGACACTGTTTTGAAATGCACCGCATACTGTCTTATTTAAGTATGTTCCTGCAATGGCAGTATGGAGAAAATTGAAAAAAAAATGTTATTTAAAACAAATAAATCAATATTGACTGTGAATCAAAATGGGTTTGAACGGTAGCAGTGTTGTTTGTTTTTGCTTATAATTGCTGGCATATGGAATCCTTTTTACAGGAGTAAGGTGTGTGCTGTTTATCTGATCAAAATCAGTCCAGTAATTACTCAGAAATAAGACAAACTTACCGGAAGCGAGTGATTTTGGTGTGTGCAGGAAATTCTAAGTCATGTGTCTAGCCACCCTGATTGTTATCTTATTAGTATAAGCTTTCATGACGATAATCCTTTATTAGTAAAATGTGTCTTCATTTTCAAGGGCATGTTCAGTTTCTTCGTCTACAGTTGTATGAAAATACTTACTACAATGCAATTTGACCAGTCGTGTGCCACACACTCGATGAGATATTATTTATAGTAAGTATTATACTGAGCTAGTATCCGCTTTGACAATGAGCAAAATGTCAATTGTTCATATCAAACCTTGATTATTCTCTTAACTGGTTCTTTGCAGAAAAGGAAATGCAAACCAACAGTATTGGATGTACAAAGGCACCTACACTTCCATGTAAATACATCATTCATGTTGTTTCAACCCCTAGAACTGTAAGTGATGCAGTCGAAAAATGTTTGAAGTTAGCAGAACGTCTGTGCGTGAAGAGTATTGGCTTTCCAGCTATGTGTACGGGTAAGCAGTTTTTCTAATAAACTTAAATACAGTATTTGAAATTGAATAAAATGATTTTCTATAATCAAAAGAAAAGGCGTTACTAGAAGTAAAATTTGCATATCAATAATTGCCACACCCAGAAAATAAAGTTTAAAAATCAGATACAATAATTACATCACTGTAATGATATGATAGTTCATATTCTACATATAAATCATGAATTCGGAAACAGCATTTAGTTAGTTCAAGATCGTTTCGTAAACGTCTGAAGAAATGTTTGTATTTAAATACGTTATTTACTTTGTTTTGGTTACAAGTACTCATTGATCTGTAAATTTGTTTAAAGTTTGCCAACTGTTTTAATGAGGTTCCAATATCTATGATGTAAACCCGTGTACATTTGAGAAACTAACAGAAAGATGTATTCATTTTCAATAACATTTAGATTACAGATTCTGCATTTTTTACCATTTTTAGTACACAAAATTTATTAAATATCGGCTTTTTTCGATTTCTAAGTGATTTGATGACAAACCCACTGAGAGCTATTTTTTCTCCTGACCGTATTGTTTTAAGATATTGTAACAGTCCTAATTTAAAGAGTACTTAAATCTGCAATTATGTTATAAGTCTTTGCTAATTATTAATTTTGCTATACCATTGTTGATAATATTGGTTAATTAGTCTTTGTTCTACGTTGTATCTATTAGATAACACAATTATAACACAGTTGTCTTGGTTGATCCATCAATCGGACAAATATACATTCTCTAATACGGTTCTGATCCAGAATGCCCAGTTGTGATTAGTATATGATACAAATTTATTAATATCTGCATCATGTCTAAGCATTAGATAAACTTTAATTATGGTCTATTTTCATATATATCTAATCTCATCATTTGTATTGTATGAGATTGTGTTCGTGTCATGTGAAGTTCACGTTATAAACATTTATATTATAACCAAATTAACATTTTTAACCTAACAAGAATCGTCCAAAGGGGACCAAACAGAAATAGCCAAAGAAATGATGAAGGGTATGAAGAATTTTGGAAAAACGAAGACACAACACTTGAAAGATGTCCGTATACTAGTTTGTCAAAGCGACTCGTCTAAACTGAGCGTTTATCAGGCAGCTGTGGAAAAAGCTAGTGATGCAAAAGCTCCTAAAACATGGAAAAAGACCATTTTAAGTTATTTGTGTAAGCTTTTTATGATCATTTGTGGTTTATGACTAATTGTTGAAAGTTTAATTTCATCATTGTTATATTAAATTTTGAATATCCATTTTAATGTGATTTTATGTTATTTTATACCAATCAGCGTTAACCTGATCTGTCAAGTTTAACTTGTCTTTTTGAAAAAAAAAGGTGAAATATGCATATCAGGAATCGCCAAATTTAGAAAATAACAGCCTCCCCACACAGTCAAGAAGAAGAGAGAGGGAGAGAGCATGGTTAATAAAATGATCAGTTTCAAAAAAGACACCACTAACAATAAACAAAAATGAGAGTTGTTACCTATTGAATTTGATTGGTTTATGAATAAATTTGTATACTCTTAGAGAGTTCCGAATATGCACCTACGAGCAAGCACGTTGTTGTTTATTTACGCTTTGAGCATTTTATTCTGTTTACAAATTTCAGTAAAACAATTTTATTTTTCAAAATGATTTTAATTTAATTTAGATTTACAAGTTGTTTTAGTGATGGAAATTAGCGTGTAAATATTGCGTATAAGGTGAAATAATGTTGACACTATTAAAACTCTAATCAAGCCTCACTTGTCCATTTATCGCTCTGGTGAGTATTTATACATATTTTAAGCCGTTTCGTTTGGGTCATCATTAATACCTTTATGATCCATTTGCAGGGGGGTCTACTGATGACAAGTCTGATGGAAGCGAACCAGCGGAACCAGCGGAAATAGAGGATAAGGAACAGTCTACACGCCCTACGGATTCTGTCACATTCAAGATCTACGCCCTAAACAATAGCGTAATTGACCAAGTGAAACAGAAAATAAATACGTGTTTAGAAGGAGAAACGATGACAAAAACGTTTGATGACAGTGTTATAGCACTTCTTGACGATAATCAGGTAACTGGGATATTCACAGCACGCTAATTTCAGATTTTGCTTAACAGAAGTCAACGTTAAATAAAGTCCAACTTATTCCTTTTACACTCAAAACAGTAAAACATGCATATATATCCGGAATAACCAAACACAGAAACTACAGCCTCCCAACAAAACCAAAAAGCAGAGAAGAAAAGAGAGCATGAGTATATATAAAATAGATGAAAATGCAAATTAAGGATTGGGATGGATCAAAATTGTACTGTTTATTGGTGTGAATATTGAGTTGCTCTCAACCCGGGGCTAGGCGGCTTGTCAGTAATATGCATTTCCATTACTGCCCATGAACAGGCTAAATCAAACAGAGCTTCAATGTTCCCTTTTCATATATTTGAAATCCACCGAACAAGACATATATGAAAATTGTTGTAGGCTCTGTTTAAGTGAGCTTTTTCATGGGCAATGTTGGAAATGCATATTACTGCTCACGCCGCTTAGCCTCGATTTGAGCCCAACTCATTATTTACACCAATAAACAGCACGATTTCGATCCATCCCTAACGATGGTTTGCATTTGGCGGTGAACATGGAACCTTCAGTACGGTATTTTCAGATTCATACCATTTCATGTCTGGCGACGTATGGTCCCCAGATAAAACAATTGGTTTACTCTAAACGAGAAAACAATGGGCGGAACTAAACAGAATAGAATTTTGACAGGAGATCTGAGAATATAAATCTTGCATATCACAGACAACGTTTTAAGCACAATTTAAAAAGCATGAGTTATATTCTTAAGTGATTGAACAATATCTAAATCTATATTGGCTGGAATATTGAAACGACCAATTTTCAAAGATAAATTACATACAACACAAACAATTAACGAAAAATGAAAACTGAAGAGGTAACTGTCTAAGCAAAGCAAGTTTCCTTTATGGGATTTAACCAGGTTATCCGCAAAGTTGCCCCAACATAAGAAGCTTATGGTTTTGTCAGGCAGAAAAGAAATATGGGTACTCGATCTTTCTGAGATCAGAGTAGCTCAAGTCAAATCAGCAAGATGTGCAGGAAGGAAGGAACAGATCAAGCTTTTACGTTCTTTGACAAGATTTTCCCTGACACCGTCATAAACTACTAAATGCCAACCATAGTCGTGCAAAACAGGAGGTTAATCTCCGAGTATACCGAGCGCTGTAGATATCACAGTGAAACATGCCTATCAGAAATTGCCACCTCAAGGAACAGCATTCTAACACAGCCAAAATAGAAAGGAAGAGAGAGTATGGTTTATAAAATGATCAATTTCAAAATACAGTTTGTCAGCCATTTCCCATCATGAAGCAGTTCCGTTCAACTTTTTATTTCTGTCCCATGATATAAATATTTCAGTAGAACGAGTTAAAATGCTAATTTAGTCGCAATGAATAGCATTTGAACTGAACATTTGCGAACTCAAACCTTTGGTTTATATGTTACATCTAGTCAAACGCCACATCGAAAAAGACTGTGGCAGAGTTTGCAAAATTTGGCAAAGCGTAGCAGTTTAACGTGATATCCATCGCAAAAACTACACTTAAATGGCCCCAAATCGAAAATATAGAAACTTTCAATATAATTGTGTTTTATCGCAAGCAAAATCATGTGCATAAATATTTACATTCTGTTTTGTGACTGTTTCCTGTAGTGATGTACCGATGATCGAAAAACATCGATTAATCATCAGTAAGAACCTGCCGATAATCGATGTGATTATCCCAAAATCGATTTAAACCGATGTAAACCCCCGGCAGTAAACTACTGCACAATTAAACATATCTTGGTCAATATTTGTACTAGTCATGATTGAAATAAATTGGTAGGACCTTTTGGGCATAAAGTGCTATCAACAACGTATTTCGAGGTGTGTATTCTTTGTTAAGCATTGTTCATTCATTCTAATCAATGCATATTAAATTTTAATAAAAACACGTGAAAAAGTTTTATTTTTGTAATTGGAACACCAACCTTTATGTAGAAAGTAGCAGCAAATACACAATAATAAGGGATATTATATAAGCTACCGATTCCAACTGATGATCGATTCTGATTTGCAACAGATATCCCAACACTAGTTTCCTGTGAAGCAAACGTTTCAAGAGAATGCGGATCTGTTATTTTAAAACAGCAGTTAGTGTGGATTCCAGAGCTGGAATTCTTTTCAAAAGATACAATGAGAAGTATACCTGATAAAAAGAGACACACTAAGCTAGAGGATGTGGTTGTATTAGCCTATTTGTCATGTTCCAAAGTCATTGCACCCTACAGAGATATTCAAAACAAAGATATTACAGTTTTTCTAGAAGTTGCTGAGTATTCAGTATCAACCGACTCACTTTGGCCAACTTCACATGATGAGGGCTGCTGTTGTGCTACCATATGTTTTTTTTTATTTTTCCCCATGTAAAGATGACTTTTAATTAATGTTATATCAGATGCACTTAGTGCAACACCTGAGGGATATGCAATTAAATTTGTGGTGTCGATGTGTTTTACTTCTTTAGATAACAGGTTAATAAAAAAGTACCAACTTATTGCATAATTATGTTATTGTGTAATACACAGCTGTCATTTCTGACAGTCAAAAACACATGAATGTCCCACGATTTTTTATTCGGAATGTCTTATTAAAATTAGTCTATAAATAACTGCTACATTTGTGAAAGTAAACACATGCGGAGACTAAAATAATTGCAACATCTATTTGGTAAGACATACTTACTAAAAAAATAAAAGACAAAATTAAGATTATTGCTTTATTTTTTTGACAACAGATAAAAATATTATCCAGAACTGGTTGACAAACTGTAGACACTATAAACAATTAACGAAAACGAGAACCCAAGGGGTAACCGCGTTGACGCAGTCAGTGACAATCAATTTGCAACTGGAGGTTTAAATTAGGTTCTAGGGTGCACCAACCTCACACTTGCCATAATAAGTTTGCATATGCATGTTGCATGCTAAAGAAAATGGGGCGGTACTAAAATACCTTATCAAGACCAGAGAAATTAAAGTCCACTCAGTTACTCTATGACATAAAAGTTACCGATCGAGCTTCGAGGTTCTTTTACAAGATTTCCCTATAAACCTCTAAAGCCCTCAGGTTATCAGTTTTGTTGATTGTTGGTGGTGTCTGTTTTAAAATTGGTCATGAAATGAGAATGGGTACTAATTGTGCACCACTTGTTGCTGGTCTGTTTTTATCCTGTTACGAAAGAGATTTATGTTATCTCTTGCTACCGAACATCAAGATGATAGTATTACAGCTCTTATCAGCACCTCGATGTACCTTGATGATTTATTAAATATAGATCATAACCATTTTCCATCACTGGTTAATAAAATTTATCCTAACGAACTACAGCTTAATAAAGCGAACACTTCAGAAATGCGATCAAACTTTCTTGATCTAAATATGTCCGTTAAAATGGTAAAGTCACTACTTAAATTTATGATAAAAGAGATGATTTTAATTTTAATATAGTAAAGTTTCCGTTTTTAGACGGCGATGTTCCTGCAACATCTTACGCGGTTCATATCTCACAGCTTATTTGCTTTTCTAGCGCTTGCAATGATGTAAATGATTTCAATAAATAAAATTTTTGCAAAACAGAAAAAAAATTAAACAAGGTTATCGGTATCACAAATTAAGGTAAACCGTTTGCAAGTTTTATCGCCGATACCCAGATTTAATTCAAAAATACAGACGCAGTTTAAAATCCCTATTAGCAAAAGGTATTTCTCATCCTGTTTTTATGGAGATTTAGTTTGTAAATTTGTAAGATAAAAAGCAATGCACATTTCTCTCGATTATTCGTAAAAACCATATGTAAATTTTAAAAGAAAGGTTACCAACGTGATATTCTACAGCGCTCCGAAGGGCCTGGTGATTAACCCATCTACAGTTGATCATTATGCTTACCTCTTTGGTTGCACGACGATAGCTTGTGTTTACGAGTTTATGAAGGTTTATGGGAAAATCTTGTAACCTAGAAACTCGATTTGTTTCTTTTATCCCTATCATCGTGTTCTTGCTGATTTGACTCCAAAAGCTCTGGTCTTGGTAAGATCATTGAGTACCCGCCCTTTTGCTTTGCATTGCTATAAGCTTTTTGTGTCGCCTGCGATAGCAGGTAGACACATAGGGATCCTATTGTCCTTACCGTTGCCTTTAACTTTGAAAGTACTTGTCCTATTTACTTAATACTTGGAATATATCATCATCATGAAAACCAACATCGGTTACAAGAAGAATGATAACTCTTGTTTGAATATATTTGAGTTATGGCCCTTTCACATGCAACTTTAACATGAAACTTAATGTTGCTTTTAACTTTGAAAGTACTTGTCCTATTCACTTCATACTTGGAATATATCATCATCATGAACAGCAACATCGGTTACAACAAGAATGATAACTCCTGTTTGACTTTTTTGAGTTATGCCCCTTTCAAATGCAACTTTAACATGAAACTTAATGTTTCCTTTTACTTTGAAAGTACTTGTCCTATTCACTATACTTGGAATATATCATCATTATGAACAACATCGGTTACAACAAAAATGATAACAGTTACTCTTGTTTGACTATTTTTGAGTTATGCCCCTTTCACACGCAACTTAAACATGAAAATTAATGTTGCCTATAACTTTGAGTACTTGTCCTATTCATTTCATACTTGGAATGTATCATCATCATGAACAACAACATTGGTTACAACAAGAATAATAACTCCTGTTTGACTATTTTTGAGTTATGCCCCTTTCAAATGCATCCTAAACATTAACTTAATGTTGCCTATAACTTTGAAAGAACTTTTCCTATTCATTTCATACTTGGAAAATATCATCATCATGAGCAACATCGGTTACAACAAGAATGATAACACCTGTTTGACGTTTTTAGTTATCCCCTTTCAAACGCAACTTCAACATGAAACATTAATCTTACATATAATTTCGAAATTACTTGACCTATTCATTTAATACTGGGAATATATCATCATCATGAACAATGCTATCAGTGAACAAGAATGATTACCCCTGTTTCAATTTTTTTACTAATGCCCCTTTCAGAGGAGACTTTAACATGAAAATGTGGCATATACTTTAAAGTACTTGTTCTATTCATTTAATACTCTGAATATATCATTTTCAAGAACAACACCTTCAAGTGGCAACAAGAATTATAACTTCTGTTTAAATATTTTATGAGTTATGCCCCTTTCAAATGCAACTTTAAAATTTAACTTTATGTTGCCTATTAATTTGAAAGTGCTTTTCTTTTTTACCTAATACTTGGAATATAATTATATATAATCTGCATGCAAATAGCCATTCGTGAATACAAGAATGATAACTCAGATTTCACCATTTTTAGTTAAGCCCCTTTCGAATGCAATTAAGGTGACGTGTGTTCCGTGGAACACCAAATTTTAGTGTAGTATTGCAATCAATTTGAATTAAACTTTTTATCATTAATGATTAAACATAGGCCTACATTTCAACATTTTGCAGACAGGCGACACATGTGTTCCGCGGAACACCAAATTCTAGCTTGTTTTATACATACTTACTCGTATAACGAAATGCTCTCTCTCTTCTTCTCTTCATTTTTGCTGCGTGGGGAGACTGTGTTTTGTGAGTGTGGCGATTCCTGATATGCATATTTCACTTTTTTTATGTTTGTGTGCTTTTGCATGCAACATTGTTGAGCTGAAGAGGAATGGAGTGATTTCACCAAGACAATTGACGTGTGTGTTGATATGAAAACCTGTTGGGCAGGTATGAGGTTGGTGCACCCTAGAACCTGGTTTAAACCCCCAGTGGCATTTATTTTGCCACTGACCGCTCCAAGGCGATAACCCTAAAGGTTCTTATTTTTGTTAATTGTTTGTGGTGTCTTATTGAATTTGACATACTTATAAACACATGCATTCTTTTCCTCTCTTCTTTTCGCTGCGTGGGGAGGCTGTGATTTGTGAATGTGGCGATTCATGATGTGCATATTTCACTTGTTACAAATTATAATATTTCTGTTTCTCTTCTTCTTGGTTGTGTTGGGGCTTTTTCTTCTGAATGTGGCAATACCTGATAACCGTTTTTCACTTTTTCATCAGCTCTAAAACCTCTGCCACCGTCGTGCAAACTAATAGGTAATCATAACGATCGAATGTAGAGCGCTGTATAATATAGTATTGGTAACCTTTCGTTTGAATAATGCTTTTCTGATTGGACATAGTTATGTCAATTG
The DNA here is from genome assembly GCA_038501625.1 of Corbicula japonica. NCBI lineage: Eukaryota > Metazoa > Mollusca > Bivalvia > Venerida > Cyrenidae > Corbicula > Corbicula japonica. The sequence goes on along the minus strand of JAZAYU010000266.1, from coordinate 255,755 downwards.
TTAGTTTGTGCATGTGATGCATTCTTTTAGTTATCTAGAAATGTTGTAAATATAAAATACTGCATAAAAGGTTCCATCATTACCACCATATTCATTCCATCGTTTGTGATGGATCAAAATTGTACTTTTTACTGGTGTAAATATTTACTTGCGCTCAAGCCGAGGCTAGGCGGCGTGCGCAGATATATGCATTTCCATGTCTGCCCATGAACAGGCTCAATCAAACCAAGCCCGCATTACTTTCATAATTGTCATGTCGGTGGCATTTAAAGTTTCCTGTACATCTGTTTATTAATCTTCGAAACAAGTATGTGTGTCACAAACAGTGTTAATTTTTTCATCCGAATACTGGGGTTCCATTTGACCCAGGAGATGACCGTTTGACTCGACTCTTGAAATTTCCTGAAAGAGCCTGCATTCGACATCCTATAACGTTTAGTTGTAATGTCGATCATATTTTCCATAAAGAAGTACGAGGTACAGTCAAAAAGTTCCAGGACTGTCATGATATCTTTTTTATTTTCCGTACGATTCAGTAATTAAATATATGACATAAAAATATAACTATTCCACTGCAAGAACATATAAATATATGTAAAATATACAAACATAAACATGTTTTCTGATCCATTAGAATAGCCCACTATGTCATGTACGGAGCACTTCCGCGAGGTCGTGACGTTCATATGACGTTTGCAAGGGTTGTTTTCATTTCATCTGTCAGCAGACGAGGAACCCAGCGCGCACATACATTATTCATGTTCAAGTCCTGGGTCACTATTTTATGAACAGACCATGACACAGCCCGACAGTGTAAGCAATATCATCTAGAGAATTGCGCCGATCAGTTGCCAGGACGTCCTTAATCTTTTTGACTATGCGCGTATCATTTCCCGGCCTTCCGCTTCGCGCATTATCCTCAATATCCGCCCTACCTTTCCGGAAACGTTTGTGCCACTCAAACACAAGAGTCCTGGAACAATTAATAACACCATCCTTCTGTTTCATGAATTTCCAAGTATCAGTCGGGGTCATACAAGACATCGCAGAGAATTTAATTACTGTCCACTGCTCCGTACGTTCAATTAACGTTGTCATTTTCTTGCTTCAGAATTTTAACACGGCGGAAATTATACTTCACAAAATGGCGATACTTCAGCCGATCACGCTAAAATTTTGTAATTGTTTGCTAGTAACGTTCCGTTGATGTCGTGCGGAAAAGTAAAGACGTCTTGGTGCTGTTATTTTGAGAAACTGCAAAAAGAATGTAGTCATCTCATTGCAAAATAAGGCAAATTCTGAAGTGCTCCGTATTATGGTTGTGGACATGCTAAATGTGAAAAAATAAATTCAAATACTTGTTCAACCCTACTTTTTCATAGCTGTTGATATTAGATTTAAATAGAAACACATGCATGCTAAATTTTATGAGGATCCGACGTCAATAATTTGTTTAAAAGGACCAGTCCGGGAACTTTCTGACTGTACCTCGTAGTTTGCCTATTCATTAGCAGAATTCCGAACAAACCCTAGTGGAACTTCTGAATTTCCTCAATATCTTAACCACGATATACATGGTTCTTGGACGTATCTTTTGTGTACGCCTTAACAAACGTTTATCTTCGCCAAGAATTATTGAATTTTCTGTAATTAATTTCCGGTTTCTTTAAGTTTAACGAGACATTTCATGAGTTACTTCGAAGATTCAAGATTACAACTGCAAGTCGTTGTAAATATACAATGTCCACCTCACAGAACCGATACACCATTCGTTATGGTTCTCACATGCGTAGTCATTAAACCGCAACAATCAATCACTAATCTTATTTTTAATGTTGTGACATATCTTATAGTTTTGGTAGGCTGGCTAAACGTTTAAATCTGTATATTGAAAATAACGAATGAAAAACAGGGCCAAATGCAAAATAACATGCAACGGAACCGATTTTAATGCTTTATTATTTCTTTATTGAGGGCAGATATAATTTATTATTAAATTACGACTTTTTATTAGAAAGATGATACTGTTTAGTTGGTTTAGGTGTAAAAAGTTTTAGTAGACTACCTTTGAGAAATGTGCAGAAAAACTAAATTGGCTGAAGCCTGACAATTTCGGAAGTGTGTTTCTGATCTTGAAAATTTTGTTTGTTCGAATTCTGTCCTTAATACTGTACTACTTAAAATTCATGCATTCATATTTTGTCAGTAAGTTTAGGCTTTTCATAATTTGTTAGTAAGCCTATTGGTAGTTATAAGTATCCCTGTGTAACTTTCCTTTCTACGGCGTGTATAGTTTCCGCTAGGAATGTACTTGTCTGCTATCTGTCTCTTAAAGAACAAACCAGTAAAGGATACAACTGGCATCTAGCAAATCTATTAAATACACGACAGCGTAAAAGAACAGCGTGCAAGCGCATAAAATAAATCTAATAAGAACCTGTCAGGCAAGATTGACATGTTCACGATGGAGTAACGTTCAATTGCTCAAATTGTCTATGGTGTATTAAATGTAGTAATGACACTTACGTCATAATACTTCACACGTATACATTTAAAATGGTGTATTAAATGTAGTAATGACACCTACGTTATAATACTTCACACGTATACATTTAAAATGGTGTATTAAATGTAGTAAAGACACTTACGTTATAATACTTCACACGTATACATTTAAAATGGTGTATTAAATGTAGTAATGACATTTATGTTAAAATAATTCACATGTATACATAAAAAATGATGTATTTAATGTAGTAATGACACTTATGTTATAATAATTCACACGTATACATTAAAAATGGTGTATTAAATGTAGTAATGACACTAACGTTATAATAATACACACGTATACTTTTAAATATTTTACATAGAAGATAAAGTTAAAGGTAAATTTCTTTGTTGTTACGTTTTTTTTATTTATAAGTAAATTTAAGGCATTTACTTTTATCGAAATCCGAGGCTGAGTGGATTTGTCGGCAACATTTTTTTTAATTTCGTATACCTGCAAAACTTTTATATCAAAGCCGTTTATCTGTTTTCAAGACATTTCTTATTTATTTGTTATTGTCTTAATTATAAATACTTGTTTGCATGTAAAAAATGTTGGGGTTTTTTTTGGACTAATAAAGAGGAAAACACTAGGTAAATTTATTTGTGTGGTTTTTTAACATGTTCCAACAGAAACAGTTATAGAATGTTGGTGAAATAAACTTTATTTCATTCTTTGGCACAGGTGCACGAGTTAGAGTGCATGATACGACAGCGTAAGATTCATGTTGAAATTGACAGAGACATACCTCATATCAAAATAACTGGAATCAAAGATAATATACATGTTACGTCAGATATAGTACACACGTAAGTGGTTTCGAATATTGTACCTATTCAGTCAGTATACTTATTGAACAACATAAAACAAGCTTGCCAATTTCTATTTAAATGTGTGTTAAAATATAGGTGTTAATGTGTGTTATGTACAATTGTTCAAATGAGGTTATAAATTGTATTATACGCGTAAACTAACACGATTGAATTTGCCTGCAGAAATGCCATTGATTGTAAAATTGTGCTATAATTATAAGATAACAATAAAAGTGTATCGAGTTTAACGATTACATGTTTTCTAAGTTTCCTGAAAGATGTGTCAGAGATGAACTTGATGGTGCACGTGGTCCAGTGGTTCGTTATCATAGTTGGTGAAGATAGTGAGGACGTCGAACCTTATGAGAAAACTCTGAATATACGTATTGAACGAGCTTACAAGAAAAAAGATCAAGCGTTTACGTACTACAGGCAAGTTCATGAAACATGTTACCTTGATTGACGCTTAATTTGTGATTGTCAAATGTGTCACATCTTGCTTCAACCTTTCATTAGTTTATTCATCTATTGATATTGTTATCCAAAATTGATTACGCTGGTAAATGTAGGTCATCATATATTATAGTGGCCACACTACAACATAAACATTCCTACGGTCGTGCAGACCAGTTATGCAGAGTCATGCGCATTTCTTGTTTGTCACTAAAGATATTGATCGAACAATAATTAATCTTAAATACTTCTATTAGATTGATAATGATATTGCCTGTACATGTGAGCGAACCCACAGCGTCACGGCGACAGCGCCTAGCCCTGACATTCTGACAAGCAAGCAACTGAGCTAGCCTGGACAACCCCCAAAAAGGTTCATCATATATCCCTGATATACGTTATCATCACTGCATGCCATCGGTAACGGGTTATTTCACTGATAACAGTACTGACTATATGTACGGAGAGACTTTTTACAGCCGCTACAATGCACAAATAACGCTTAGTTACTGTGAATCTCAAATACATTGCATCTTTCTGGGTTCGAACCCGCACCGTAACGGCAATTCTCGCATCCAATATGTATCGCTATCACGTAATGGTATGTACATTTCAATTAAATAAACACACAATCTGTAGCATTCATGCAAAAGAAACGGTCTGTGTCTCACACTATCAGCGTTTACACTGTGTCAGTTAATAGACCAGAGCTTTACCTTGTTTGATACCACATTGAATATACTAGCGCATGTTAAAATTAGAAACACGACATCAAATTCAGTTTACAAATTACCAAACAAGGATATGTTTAGTGCTATAAGACTATAATAAATGTTCAAAAATAGTGAAATATGCATATCAGAAATCGCCACACACAGAAAACACAGCATCACCACGCAGCGAAACAATTGAGAGGAAAGAGAGCATTGGTTTAATAAAATATTAATTTCAAATAAGACACCACAAACAATTAACGAATAAGAGAACCCTTGGGATTACCGCCTTGGAACGGTCAGTGGTAAAACAAGGGCGTTCCAACCTCATACTTGCCCCAACCGATTCTTATATCAACAAACAATTACAAGTTGTCTTGGTGAAATAACTCCAACCTACATATCAGATGTTGCATGCAAAAGAACACAAATATATGAAACACAAGAAGCTTATAACATTGCAAAGCAAAAGAGCAGGTACTACCGAGACCAAATACCTGACGTCAAATCAGCAAGAAAACGATGACAGGGATAAAAGAAACAAATCGTGATTCTAGGTTCTTTTACAAGATTTACCCATAAACTCTTTAACCCCTGCCAGAGTCGTGCAACCAAAGAGGAAAGCATAACGATTAAATGTAGATGGGTTAATCACCAGGCATGCAGAGCGCTTTAGAATTTCATGTTGGTAACCTTTCTTTTTGAATTTACAGAAACATTTTTACGAATAACGTGGGGAAATTAACATTGCCTTTTATTTTCTTAAGTTTATAGATTAAAACTCCTTTAAAATGGCTGTAAAATACCTGTTGCAATAGTGATTTTAAACAATAAAAACTGGGTATCGGCGATAAAACTTGCAAAAGGTTTTCCTTAATTTGTTATACCGATAACCTCGTTTATTTTTTTTTCATTTATGCAGAGATTGCATTCATTGAAATCTTTAACATCATTACAAGCACTAGAAAAGCGAACAAGCTGTGAGATATAAACTCACTAATATGTTGCAAGAGGAACATAGCCGACTAAAAACGGAAAATTTACTTTAATATTGAAAATAAAATCATCTCTTTTGTCATATATTTTAGTAATAACGTAACAGTTTTCAACTGAAAGATTTAGATTTGTTTGAAGTGTTCGCTTTATTAAGTTATAGTTCGTTAGGATAAATTTTATTAACTAGATGTGGCGAATAGTTATTATGAATATTCAATAAATCATCAATGTGTTTTAAGTTGGTTACTTTCGTGTAAAGGTAGTTTAAGTAGTTCCCTTTAGGTAGTTTAAGGTTGTGTTTTGTTGAAACAGCTGTCAAGCATAAACATTACATTTGTTATACGAATGATGTATGGCACATCATCCTTACGACGATAGGTACATGTAAATATAAATAAATATATTTAGTATAATAGAATAAGTGATGATCACTCAGCCATTTTCGACTCTGGTACATGCACGATATGTCCCATGGAAACATACATTTAATAAAGGAATTAAACGTTTAAAATAAAAGAATGCAAATAAAAGATTATTTGCATCTTAGTGAACATTTTTCAAAACGTTATCGTTCTTTTGTTCATACTTGCGTTCTATATTTCTTTCTTTCTTGTTTTCGTTCTTTAATTATATCTATCTATCTATCTATCTATCTATCTATCTATCTATCTATCTATCTATCTATCTATCTATCTATCTATCTATCTATCTATCTATCTATCTATCTATCTATCTATCTATCTTTCTTTCTTTCTTTCTTTCTTTCTTTCTTTCTTTCTTTCTTTCTTTCCATATTAATTTATAGACTACTTTACTTCTCAGTGAAGATGGTGAGCCATACGTCATCGACTTTGAGAAAATGGAAGAATATCCCCAAAGTGATCCAGGCGATACTGCTAGGGTGCTTCGTCGCGATTATGTAAATAGTATGTTACTTTGAATTTTTAACGCCTATTGACGAAAAATTCATTGTTAGATTATTGACAGATGCTTAACGTAAGCTTATTTGCTAATCTATATTATTACATCTGTTAAGCACTGCCCACTGACCATTATATAAACACCTTTTGATTTCTATATATACATCACTTCAATTATAAATCTAGCAAACAACATCGCTTAGTTCTTCTCTCCTAACACCCATCACACCAATCATGTGTTTTATCTTATTCTCGCATAAATTTGCAGAGTCGTTTATTTTTCAATTAGAAAAAGAGGATGCAATGTAGTGTCGACCTGTCGTCAACACAGTTGTGTACGCTGAAAGAATTTAGAAACGCATCTTCCTTTAATACGAAACATAGTTTGTGCTTAAAGAAGTTGCGTTTCTTGTTTCTTTAAGTAACTATGTTTATAAACTTATTTCCCTATGTTTGCTGAAGTGATCAGTTTTGCAATATTTACTTTTAAAACAAAGATTTAAAATTTAAATAAAAAATAAACAAAATGAATATGTTTTACACAGAATTTATCTGAGTTAACCGTCATATTTTATTTAATTTAATTCACCTCCATATGCATACCATCGTTTAGAATGGATCGAAAATGAACTGTTTATCGGTATAAATGTTAAGTTGCACTCCAACCCGGGGCTAGGCGGCGTGGGCAGTAATATGCATTGCCAATACTGCCTATGAACATTCTCAATCAAACCTAGCCTGCAATATTTTCATATTTGTTGTGTTCGGTTGCTTTCAAAGTTCCATCCTTATCTATCTAAATGCACCACAGCAATTACAGCAAAATAATCGATTCACTCAATCGACATGTGTCTTAACGCCACTTGTGTCAATAATTTTAGACAATAAATACGGTGCACCTCTAGAAACATGGAATATGATTCATTCTTACTGGCATTAAAAGCTTAAATAATTATTCGTACTAATTATTATTATAAAATTTGAGACAACTTCTGAAATGTATTAGCTACGTGTTGCTGAGATTAAAGACTACGTGACTGTGAACATAACTTCTGGTACAGTAGTAATTTAATTCAACTGTAACACATATTAATATATTGTTGTTTTGTGTGTCGCAAGCTTATTATAGTAATTATGATTATTTACGCTTCAATTTACTCATAGGTAGCTTTGTTTGTGAGGAACCCCACAACTGGGATGACATGAAAGGTGGGAAATTAAGAGTTGTGACGCTCGACAAGCAAAGTTCGGAATACAAGGATATTGAAAGCAAGTTTCTAGAGTCATCGTCACCTGAGTATGCATGCACAGTAGAAAAAGTAAATGACAATTTTCATTTTCTATTTTGTTTGAATACCGAATTTTGCGCAACATATTTTCGTAGTATAAACGAAGAGATTCCAGAAATTTAAAAAAATGTTGTTGACGTCAACCTGTAATGATACAGTTTATCTCTTTAATCAATAAATAGCTTTCAAAGATACATGTATAAAGATAAGAAAGCCATCAAACACGCTTAAAACAATATTTACTGATTTTATTATTTTCAGATATGGAAATGCATACATATTGCATGTACTACTACACAACCTCAATATCTGAGGAAGGCTGATGCATATTATTCAATATTCAACTGTCAAAGAAGAGATCATTTTATGAACACAATATACATGTACATGTAACAACAATTTGCTCCAAAAAAGAAAAGTGAATTTTCAAAGCAATTGAAAATTTAAACATTATGATTACAGGGCATTTAAAGTCTAGTTATTATATTTTGCAAATAAATATTTCTTATATTATGTTTGCGCTTCTATTTCTAGACGGGTGTGTCAAATAATAGCGGATGAATAACAGAACGGGTACGTGTAAATGAGACATACATCAAACAGGGTTTCATTGAATCTCATATACTGCAATTTTAGATTGAACGTGTGCAAAACAGAACCTTGTGGGTGCAGTATCAGTCAAAGAAGAAAGAACTAGATGAAGTTAATACTGGACAAAACAATGAAAGATTTCTGTGGCACGGTACAGATGAAGCAACTGTAGATAGCGTAAATGTTCACGGATTTAATAGGAGTTATTGCGGCAAAAATGGTATATACTTGTAGTTGAGATTTATTAACTTCCTTCTCCTTATTTAATCATTACATCAAACTAACTGGCAACGAGTTTACCTTTAAAACATTTTGATTATCAAATAACACGTAATCCATCGGCAAAAAGAAAGGAATACATTTTAATTAAGTATAATAGCAGGAATGTATTAGGCACTGGTACAATATCCGATTAATCACTGAAAATTCAAAACAAAACATTTTACATTTTAGCCACCCTGCATGGTGAAGGCGTTTATTTTGCTGTTTTCGCTAGTTACTCGTGTTTTCCAAAGTACTCTGTGCCCGATGCTAACAACATCAAGAGAGTATACTACTGCAGAGTACTCACCGGGGATTTTATGAAAGGTGAATCTGGAATGAGGGTACCGCCACCAAATACGAAAAGAGGAAAACAATGCGTTTTTAATTCGGTAGTTGATTCCATGGACGAAAACAAAAGACAGATGTTTGTAATATTCCATGATGCTCAAGCATATCCTGAGTATCTAATATATTTCACGTTGGACAACTAACCAGTGTACTGTTTTGCAAAAGTTATCATTGTCCTTTAATTTTCGGGTTTTAGTTGTCACTATTGCGTTTTTTATTAAGTGTGTAGTTGCAATCGGAAGAATTGCAAAGATGAATCAATTCCTTCAAATAGATGAAGTCCGATCGTATGCATATCTGTCCGTCGATACTGTTTCGACAAAATGTTGTGCAACTACTGCACCGAAATGAATAACTTCAATCTTTACACAAATCAGTATTATCAATGATGGATGAATCACAAATCACTCGTTATCATTGATTTATAAATTCAGTAAGGCTTGAACAACTCAAATTCAAAAATCATTGTTGTTAAAAGTTACTTGTTTTTTTTTGTGTGTTTTTTTTGTGAAAACATCTTTGAGCTCGAAAACATTGTTCTTTTCCGGTTTTGGCTAGTTTCACCTTCAGTCCACTGTCACAAAATGATACCTAAAACTCTGAACTTAGTAGAAATAGATGAAAGCCATCGAAAACGACAAATATGAAACTATTGCAGGCTCGGTTTGATTGAGCCTGTTCATGGACAGTTATGGAAGTGCATATTACTGCCCACGCCGCCTAGCCCCGGGTTGAGCGCAACTCAATATTTACACCAATAAACAGTACAATTTTGACCATCCCAAACGATGGCGTGCATATGGCGGTGAACATGGAGCCTTCAATGCGGTATTTTCAGATTAATACTATTCCATGTTCAGCGGCGTTTGGTCCCCAGATAAAAAGAATGTGTTTGCCCTAAACGAGAAAACAATGGGCGGAACTAAACAGAATAGAATTTTGACAGGGGATCTTAGAATTTAAATCCTGCATATCACAGACAACGCCGAAGGCAAAATTTAAAAAACAGGAAGTATATCGTTGGGTGTGATTGAACAATATCCAAATCTACATTTGCTGGGAAATTGAAACCACCCATCTCAAAACTAGCCGAAATATTATAACAAAGGTAATTTTTATTATAATCCATACGTTTTTTTATTAAAGGACACTCGGAATACCCAAAATTCACATTTTTTCTAAATAACGTTTTTTCGACGATTAAAGTTATCGTCCAAACGTTTTTATATCACATGATGTGTTCGAAGTTTTTTATCGGCTATTGACTCCGGTAGTTTCGCATTTTATGGGGGTTATATACTTTTGATAGCAGTAAAGAAAAAATCATGAAATTTTAGATTGATTGCGTTTGTCGCCATCGTTATATTTTTTCTACTTATGCGCCTTGATTATCTACACAAAACAGATAATTTTATAAAGTAACTATTCCAATTGTTTTTAAATATAAAAATGAATTTAATCACACAGAGTGTGTTTGTGTGTTATTTTTAGCAGCCATAAACATTGTTTTGAGGATGATATTATCTCCTTTACATGAACTATGATTTTTCATTCGATGTGTTTCGTTTTATGGTTAAGATCATTTTCAACAAGCAATAGATACTATTTTATTAGTTATTCTTTAATACTGTAACTTGTATTTTAAATTTAAATATATATGAATACGGCTAAAAGGCATCCGAAAATCATATCAAAATATGTAAAACATAGTATAGCATATTTGTCTTTAATGTTCATCCTATGAGTTTTTATTCTAATTGGTAAAAACATCTGAACACATAATAAATTAAGCCAGTAGAAATGCTGGTTTTTTTCCATATGGATCAAGGCACCTTCCGAGGAGTGGAGATCGTCTTGATCCAAATGCAACAATTCTACGACAAGATCTAAATCTTAAGAAGAGTTTAAACAGATTTATAAAATGTTAGATAATTTAATATTATTGTCAGCGAGAAGTAAATATTTTATTCAATATTTTTAAAATGTGAACATGAAGATAACTTCAAATTAAATAAATTGTAAACACATTAGATAATGAAAAAACATAGCATGTTTTGACTTACATCATCATCCTATGAAAAACTTTGTTTTAGGTTTAACATTGGTTTTGTATAGCTGAAAATAAAAGTTTGAGCTTCAACATATGTGTTTCAATCTTTGCCCTTTTGAATCGAGATGGACAGGTTAATTAAAAGAGGTAACATCTTTGTAACACTTAAAATTTTGTATCACTGCGAAATGAAACAGATGTGAAATATCTTTAGAATTCAATGAATCTCGTGAGTACGTTACCTCCAACGCGACTCTTCGTAAGAAAATGCACAATGAATCTATATTCATCCTAAAATTTTGCAAAAGTTTTCAAAGGTGCACCCTAGAACCTGGTTTAAACCCCCCAGTGGCAAACTGTTTTGCCACTGACCGTTCCTAGGGTTCTCACTTTCGTTAATTGTTTGTGGCGTCCATATTGAAATTGATTATTGTAATACCATGCTCTCTTTTCCTCTCTACTGTTTGGCTATGTGAGGAGGCTGTGTCTGCTGGATGTGACCATCCCTGATATGCATATTTCACTTTTTTTAAACACAAGCCATACATGTACATTTGACGTAATAATTATAACAACAACATCAGACGATTTTATAATTATAACCTGACACAAGCATTGAGCTACCCGAACATACATAAAAGGAATATAATGTTTTTATCAATATTTCGTTCGAACCAACTGACAAATCTTTGAAGAAATCAAACGAAAAAATGAAGACATCAATTATGGTCCAAGTATTTAATTAATCTATCTAGTAACCCCGGCGGTATATCTGCTTTTCTGTAAGGTATTCAATAACTTTGTAATAAAAAGTCATGATATGTTTCCATGTTTTGTTTGTTTGCAAAGAACTTATCAATCGCGCGCATTGCCATCTTGTTTAAACATTACGTGAAATAAATCCCTTCTGGTTTCAAATTCCAGTGGTAAAATATCTGCTTATATTCCACAGTGCCAATAGGGATTTTTTTATAAAACGAAGTTAAATATGCATACCAGGAAAAGCCAGCTGCAGACAACACAGCTTATCAAGACAGTCAAATAGAAACAGGAAGGAGGGTTCAGATTCTAAAATGTTCTTGGCTCAGACCGAGAATCAAACTGCCACAGTGACTGTGTTAACAACATATATCCCAGCACAATAATTGTTACAACACCACAGAAGGTTTAAATTGATAACTCAAATAAACGTGACTATCAAGACACAGGCAAGCTACTTATATTTACATTACACTGGAAGAAGTTTTAGGACCACCACACTACATAGTGCATATTGAACATTATAAATGACACAACCCTGAGCTGGGAATCTAAGCGCTTCGACTGGGCACATCAATCCGAGCCTGGAACCGACAGACTTACGGGAGACAACGCTGATAAATGTCACCATCATAATGCAATTGATATTTTTTTCAAGAAACAATAAATAAAAGTTGAGAACATTTATAGTTACCTTCAAATGTTCTTCTTCATATAAAACACACCGTGTCAATTTTCGAGTCCACATATCGGTACGATTTTCATACTCCTCTTTGGGTACACTAATCAGGAGCTGGTTAAATGGTAGATCCCAGTGCACTTCTGGTCATACATATCTTATCAGATAAAGTAGTTTGTTTTTTTTTTCTGATTTCGGAAAGATGAAAAATCGCCAGGCCTGAAGATGAGGTAATACATTGACCTATAGTGACATCAAAACCTGGACTACAGTTGATGTTGTGTGAGCTGGAGCTTTGTCTTGTAAGAAATGGACGAGCAGAAGTCAAGTTTTAGGACGCATGCTTCTAATTTTGTTCGGATAGTCTTAGAAGTCAGAACCACATTCTTATAGAAGCTTCAAGACTCGCCAACATCTTTAGGAACAGCAATGTGCATGATTTGTCTAGTATTTCTAATCGTTCTATAAGCAATTCTGTGCTTCTTGCAAGTTTCACAGTCACTTCTTGTTCTCAACTGTCCTCTCCCATAAAAATGATGCCATGTCTCATCAATCACTATGAGACTATCAAATACCTTTTTATGATATTTTAAGTACTTATTTTGCAGGTTTTAGCCATTTGTACCATTGTACGTTTCTGCTCATCGGTGAGAAAATCGGAGATCAAACGAGCACTTATTTTCCTAATCTTGAGAAGAGAACAGATGCTAAATCGAAGTTTGTCATTTGCGCTACGGTCTGGCGATGAAACACACATCTTTTTTCAATGACTGACTTGATTTTATTGAAGTGCAATTAGGACTTCCTAAGTATGGGGCATCTTTGACTTCGTGACCAGAACGGAATTTAGTAATCTACCTGTTGTAAACTGTTAACAAAAAGACATTCATTTATCAAAAAAAACAACAAATCTTTCATCGTGTACCGGTATATTTCTGACGCTTAATTTCAACTGACACGAGTGTTTATATAACCACTGATTTTAGCGTTCAATTTCAATTCGTTTTCTATACATTTTTGTCACAATAAATATTTGAATACACATGCAAGTGAAATATGCAGATCAGGAATGGCCACATCCAGAAAATTGAGCCTCCCAAAACAATAAACAAGTAGAGGGGAAATGTGAGCATGGATTATAAAATGATTAACTTCAAAACAGACACCTCAAACAATTAACAAATATGAGAATCCGAGGTGTTACTGCCTTGAAACGATCATTTGCAAAACAATATGCCACTAGCCTAATATTTTGGAGTACCCGTGACGGCAAATTGTACACTTCAAAAAGTTCGTACGCAGTGAGGTTGAGGTTTTTCGTTTAGCCCGCTCGCTGCCAGTGCACGGCCTGCTTTGGGAAAGCTAACCTGAGCGTTTTGCTATCTTAAACGAACGGACTGCATAATTTTCGGCCAGAGGTTTTAACTGCTGATAGTATAGCGCAATATTGGCCGTTTTGGACTTGTATGTCTGTTCTGGAAAGGAATCGAATTCGGTAAGGCCAAAAGTACCAATCACGAAAGAACTAACGCGTTAATCAGAAGGAAGGCTACCGAAGTGCTGATCCCATTCAACCAAATAGATAATGAGCATCTGAAATCACCGGTTCTGGTAAACCATACGATTTTAGACTACGTTAATCTGTATAATATCTGATAAGTTTCACATATCAGAATCAACATACATAAAAAAATCCGGCTTTCAAATTTCAGTATGAGCCGTTTGGAGCTGGAAGGAAGAGGTGATGTTTAGCGAATCTCAAAATACGAGTATACAACCGAATCTCAAAATACGAGTATACAACAACACAAATACACAATACCCTTTCTATTCCTACAACGTTTATAATCAATCATTTTTGTAAAGTTAAATAGAGATAATTCAGGCCTTGAAACAACGTTCAAGTGGTCAGTGAGGGTAGTACGGTTGCGCTCCGAAAATGATGAGAAATTGATGGACAATACGTTTGCCTACGGCAAAAAGGCCTCGGGATCCACGACTTGGTGAGCACTTGTTTATATTTATTTTTTTACATCTTGGCTGTGTGGGAGAGGCTTTATTGTCTAGATGTGACCATTCCTGACATGCTTATTTCACTTATTTATTTGTCGACATATTCAATGGCAATTACTCTGATTTATTTTCCATATGCTTGTAAATTGTTCGATCATATCTTATTTACTGTACAGTGATCGATTGTTGTTGCTGAATGTCGAAGCGTAAGAATACCTTAAGATACAAGTTACAGATTACGGATCACTGGTTATGGTGTTAACTTTAAATTACGGAAAGTTTGTGTGACAATTTAGTATAATATACTGTCTACTAAATGTGTCGAAGCCACCCTGCTAGTTCTTCAAAAAAGCTTGTCATATTAACATAAATCCAAATGCAATCCTTTTCTGGACGATTCGTGGGACACGCATTATATTTACAAAAACTAATCGTGGGTGATTACTAATTTGTACTAAGTCTAAAGAAAGTAACTTAAATAAGATTTTTGTGAAAATATACACTTCTCTGCAGTATTTTCGAGACTTAATTTCAGCCAAGCAATTGAAATATATCGTTTTGGAAATTCCAAGTGATACAATATGAAGAATTCAATTTGTTATGCAAGTTGGTCTCCGTTCTTTACTTATCGATATTAAAGGCATTTATTGATTTATTGATACATGTATAAGATATGAGTTGCAGTAGATCAGAAGCAGGTTATTATAACATCGAATTCAAACAATATTACTGATTTATCTTAATAATTCTTTGATATGTTTCTTAAAATTTACCAGGTCTACCTTATACATATTTTGAGAGTGAAAATGCAGCCAGTAACTTCTCGCACTGTTCTCCCCTTCAGTTTATATTGGAGAAATGATGCGTGCATGTAACATAGAGATGACCGCCATCGCAAAAAGACAAAAATAAGTCTTAATGCACCTGGACAACGGGCTAAATGCGTTCACACTTCGCTATATTCAAATGTGTCTAATATTTTGTCTGACAGAGTTCCATTTAAATCAATAGCGCGCCGAACGTATGTGTATGCATTACATACAACATAATTCATTGTTAATTTCTGACAGTGTAAGCCTGAAAGTAGAATAAAAAAAATTCTGAAACGCGTTTACTCGATGTGGGAAACCCTTATTAAAAAACACTATAATTCCATTTTCAAGCTAATATGTCACACACTGACAACTTGCTTCATTTCCGCCTGGAAAGCATTACCATGGGATTGGAATAACTTGATCTTCGCCCAATACCAATGATAGATTCTCTTTATCTTTCACAAGTAGATTGCTTTTTTCATCCTCTTCAAAACTACATCAAGGCAGTAAAACTTTATTACAGAGCAACACTTACAAGACGGAAATTAAAGCTGATTAAAGGGAAATAGTTCAGTATTATATGATCACCCAAGATTTTATCTGTATAGACATTAACGATTTATACCGATGTCGGTATCGTATCTGAAGCAATTAGAATGTCCTTTCTTTCTTGAATATTGATCGGCAACAAAAATAATATAAGGGTTTATCATATAATATAATTACACACGTGTATTCACGGAAACATTTAGTCCCTTATTTAGTTTTCAACATGGAATGATGTTCTCATTCTAATCTTACAAAATTTGAAAATATTATGTCTTCTAAGAAAAAGAAAACTATTATTGGTATTTGTAATTATTTGAAAAAGGCATATTCTATTAGGTAACATTCATTGTTGTTATGCTTCGTATTTGTTCGCCCATAGTGCACATAATTATGTAAAATTTGCGCATGTGATATGCCGATCTTGCTAATAAAGTTTGTGTTGTTGTTGTTGTTGTTGTTGTTGTATTATTCGCAGAAGTTCAACTATATCGATTTGCACAATTCGTGAATCTCCCTTTCATAATAAACCAACGTTTCAATGCAAACTGGATCTGATCTCACACGCCGATAAAAGGTCAGGGGTGGCGTGGGTCAGGTGGATCGTAGTAGCCCCAATCCGAAGCAAAAAATGTTTTCTTTATTCTTTCTGACATCTTAATTTCGTTACTCAAACTTACATACAAACATAAAGGGGTGGAGTGAAAATAAGCCCCCCCCCCCCCCCAAAAAAAAAAAAAAAATATTTATTATTGTTGTTGTTGTTGTTATTTTACTTTTATTTTCTTTAATTTTCAAACCGACAATAATGAAATCTTAGAATGTTTATTAAATCTGATCCCACTTTAACTATGACTGGCAGATCTAATATGAACTAAGGCTCTGCCTCTTATCGAGCTCTAGCTTTAATAATCTCAGATAATGATTTATAATGTCATGTATTTCGCCAAAATATTAAAAATAAGTTGTGTCTTACATTTGTTAGCCCACTCGTGCATGATATAATTATGTGATTTTTAGAAATAATTTAAGTCTGCATCAACTTTCTCTGAATTCAGCTGCACAACTGGCAATTTGACTTTTACTAAATATTTGTTGTTGTTTTTAAAGGGGTCGAGAACATTGCAAATGGCGAAAACTGGCTAAAATTTCAAAAATGAATGTTGGGGGAAATACTTTTGCCATCTAGATTTCAGTAAAGAAATGTATTTAGCTAAGGATGTAGTTAATGTTTGCAAGCTCAATTTAGTCTAATTCATGTTCTAATTACCAAACTGAACCAAGGATTTTGTCACAAAGCATGTGGGAAAAGCGATTTACTCGTGGTGATCGGTGTTGCAGACCCGTGTCCAAAAGGATTTATATAGGGAAATCAGTAACAAAAAACCCTTGTCTATCATTATAACATAGATTCGAAGGATTAGAAAAAAGTAATGTGCCGATTCCCTGTGATTAAGACATGTGATCTCATTCAGTCATTGCAGTCGAAAATATTGTTTGTGGGAGTGAATAGCTGAAAACTGAACACGAGGTATGAGATTTCTTTTATAATTTAATTTTTATAAAACACATGGCACAAGAGCAAATCTACACCACAGGGGGCTTTGAAGACGGACCCCTTTTTCTCAACAATTTGTATGAACTGGCCATCCCGCCCCCCCCCCCCCCCACCCCCACCCCCAAAACAATGAGGGTCTACACTGGGTCTAAACTGCATAAACATATCTTTCTTGTTTTGTTTTGATAGACTGGGATTGTTATCAGTCTGTGGGGCGGGGTTGGTCAGATTATACGGTACCTAGTCAAATAGCCCCCAAGTCAAAATGTCCCCATTTTTGTCAAATAGCCCCCACACTTTTGGTCAAATAGCCCCCACTAGGAAACAATTGGTCAAATAGCCCCCAGTTTGGTCAAAAAGCTCCCAGTTTGGTCAAATAGCCCCCAGTTTGGTCAAATAGCCCCCACTTTTATTTTTCTGATTTAGTGAGGATTTTCGCGTTTTTTCCCCGGATTTTTCATATTTACATGTGCATGAAAGGTAAGTTATTTTACTTTAAAGCTTTTAATTAGAATGTCTGATTTTGTTAGTATTATTTTATTGGTAGATATTTTTTACATTTGTATTTAAGGTAAGTTTATATGACGTTATTTTTTAAGAACATACTTAAAATTTATTATTTAAGTCATATTTATCAAGTTTTCTTTTGCAATGATAAAACTTTCACATATTGAAAGCGTAATTAGATAGTGCTACAACTTTAATTATCACACTGTGCCAGCATCTTTTGAAGAAATATTAATGTTGGTTCACACTTTCGTTATTTAACAAAGGTCAACAATGATTTCAACCACAGCATTCAAACTTCACAGGTTGATGGCCCTTATTGAGTAGAAGAACCCTATTGATTTTGGGGTCAGTAGGACAGTCTGAGTATTTAAATTGATAGATTGAACCCGAATTGCCGATCTGTAAGAAAATATCATTTTATTTTTCTCAAATATTACAAATTTACAGAATGTCCTACCAAAAAATAGTTAGCCTTTATTGGAATAAACATTCCCACATACATTTATCCTTTTATTGCCAATGACACTTTCCTAACATTGTCCATTATGTGTCACCTTTACCTGTAAATATAAACATTCCCCAAGATATTACTATATTATTGAAATTGTAGCTTAAAAAACAAGGTTTAAATAAAAAAAATACACAAACTTTATAAAAATGAAACATTCAGCATAGTTAGTAACTGTTTAATATAATACAATTTATTGCTTAAGTTCCAAATAATGCAAAGACTGAATATTGATTTTTTTTCTGGTGTGATATTTGATGTCAATGATGCAATACATGATCATTTTAATGATGATGATGGTGGTGCTGGTGGTGATTATAAAAACTAGTCATACATTCTGTCGTGCTGACACTGGAGTCATAGGTGAAGCAACGAAATTATTTATTGTAATATTATTTGATAATTAATACACGTAATACAATTTGGTGTAACAAGTTAAACATGTTATTGATTATACTGCATGGTGGCACCGTCGCCTCAACATCCGTGCTAGGATCTTGCCACCCTTCTACAACCTGATGAAACTTCTACATCAAGAAGCGGGCTCAGTAGATCTATACGCTTGTTTTCCGAGCAACGTCTTCAGCGCAACCAGAAGGCGGCTTTTTGGTCTATGCAGGGAATGTGTGTTTGTAGCATGGGATCAATACAGGGCAGGTGACATAAGTGACACTGGATTACTTAAGATAATCTTAATAAATAGATTAAAGTAATTTGTCTAGTTTGTTATTTTACTTAAAATAATATCTGAAGTAACATATCAAGCATATTCTTAAACTTTTAAGAAAAAAATAAAACAAGTGATCTTTAGCACTTGAACTATGGTCTAATGTGTACAAAACTATCCACAAACATAAATATCCACAAAAAAATAATATTATTATAAAAAATTAAAATTTTAAAATGGGGGCATTTTTGGGGGCTATTTGACCAATTTCCAAATGATAGTGGGGGCTATTTGACCAAAATGGGGACATTTTGACTTGGGGGCTATTTGACTTGGGGGCTATTTGACTAGGAACCTATTATACAAATTTTGGAGAAAACGGGATCCGTCTTCAAAGCCCCTGTGATCTACACAGATGGAACCAAGCAGATCTTATCACTTGTTTCACCGGTTACTGAATCATTGGTCCCAGAAACGTTAAATCCAGTTGTGTTATCACCATACCACATTTTTTGACGCACCATATATTCTGATAGTATTGGGATGAAATAAGAAGCCTTGACCAACAGGACTCGAACCTCGGATCTACAGGCCTACCATGCTGGTGTTCTACCCATTGAACCATACCGGATTAGTCTGATTTTTATTCTACCACATTTCTGCCCCCATACAGAAGACTTTTCCAATTTAACAAATTTCTGTAAGGGACTTCCCTAGTTATGTTGACTACCCCAGGCAATGCTTAACTCAAAGGAGCTCACACATTTGACAATGACAATATAGCCTCAAGCAGGACACGGACCTAAGGCTAACTGTGCCAACACTACCAAATGAGCTATCTTTGCTGCAAAATGATTCATTCCATATCTAAAAATGATGGGATACTGCTAATTTATATGGACTATAGAGTTTTTTAAACTAAATACACGTCGAATGGTATGGATTTTGATGTTAGATTATGCAACAAAGACAGCACTCCAGCATTTATTAAAGTGTGTAATTGTCGGTTTTGTAATTATTAATTTATTACTGTTTGCCAACTTCCCATTCCCACAACATTCTGGAAAAGACCATTGGTGGTGAGAGAATCATTTTTGTTCACTCTTTCAAACTGAACCAAGGATTTTGGCATAAAGCATGTGGGAAAGGTGATTTACTCGTGGTGATCGGTGTTGCAGACCCGTGTCCAAATGGATTTATCTAGGAAAACAGTAACAAAAATCCTTTGTCTATTAATATAACATAGATTCGAAGGATTAGAAAAAAAGTTATGTGCCCATTCCCTGTGGTCTGAATGCTGAACATGACCAGTGACAAAAAACTCTTATACAAAACTGAATTGTGAGGCTGGTCTACGCTAAGCTCACTGTGAGTGACTGAACATTGCGAGGTCCATTTCACAATTCAACTTACCATAAAATTTGGTTCTCCTCAGCCTTTCATCTTGTTTTCAATAAAAACACTTTTCATCTGATTTTTGCGTCACTTGGCCTTATGCTCCATTGAATTTAAAGGCCAATTAATCCACTGGCAAGCTACCATTCAGTAGTGATGAGCAGTCGGCTGAATTTTCAACATCGATTAATCGGAAGTTTCAACCAACTAATTAATCGACTAATCGGCAATTATCGGACATTAAAGAAATTATATACAATTTGCGCATTATACACTTAGAATAGCATTACAATACAGTTGTCTATGTCTATATAATTATTTTTGATGTTTATCTTTTATTATATAAAGAATAACAGGTTACTGTCTTTTTATATACGTCAAGTCCGATATGGTGGTAGGAAAGGCAAGGCTCTGCTGAGCCTTTTCAGACTACATAGGCAGAGTCCAATATCACCTGTTATCAAAAGACAGTAACCTGTTGGGAACTGTCAAACCTGCCATCCTTAAACAGCTGAAGTTTATGGGTCGTAGGCTTTTATTCCAATGTGCAAAATCCACAACTTTTTTCCAGCTAACTTTTTCGGAAAAAGCTAGTCTCTGTATTTCCTTGTTGAAATATACACAAAAGTATAGTCTTCATTTTACTTCACTCTTCAGTCAGTTGAAATATAACACCAGCAACAAAACCATTTTAGTTATTTTCAAACCGAAATGGCTTAGACGCTGGCATTCAGTCGGGAATTCTAGTCATCCAAGGTTAACATCCATCAGCACAGAATAAGAAACACATTTCAGTCTAATAAAATACATAAAATACGTCCGAAATCGAATACACTTTCAATTATCATGCCGGAAGGAACATTGATTTCGAAAATGACGTCAGCTTTACAAAGGTCGTAGCAGTGTGGGGCTGTAACGCGTGGAATTATAGACTCTAGCAATACAAAGGTTTGCATTTTCACGGATAATCGTAAATTTTATTGCGGTCTTCCTTCTTTTCCTGACAAACGTCGGCCATATTTAAACAATGAAATTCTAATCTGCGGCTTTTTTGCGGCCCCCAAATCTAGACTGTTTCAGACCTTATAAGAAGACGACTTGAGGACCGCACATTATTGCATACGATCGCAGATTATATTTGATCAAATAATTCCTTTGGAAAACATATACCCAAAACAACGAAAATTCACGAATTCACGAAATATAAAAAAAATCGATTAATCGAAACTGCTGGCTCTACGTCGCCGATCGCTGGTTTTGGCTCGTCGGTTTTTACTGGTCAGGTTTTTCCCCGTGTTTACATTGCCTGATGCTTTGTACAACCTGTAACCAGCGCAAAAGTCAAGAACATCGTTTTTAGCCCCAGTGAATGGGCATTCCTGCAACCTTAAGACGAGCTTAACGCTCGAGTCGCGAGCTCGATATTAAATCCTAAATGTTTTCTTAAATATGAATACGATGGATTTATATGAGGCTCGCATCAATTACAGTGTGAGTTTACTGGCTGAGAAAAGAACACAGTTTTAACAGATATTTATAAAAGTCTAACGAATCATTATTATGACATGTAATATTATAGCACAAGTTGAATATTCTGCATCGTTCATGTCCTAGATCGCTGTTTAAATGTTATTCTCTTGCTTATCTTTGTTCACTAAAGTTAACCATCATCATCGTAAGATGTTCCGAGTTAAACCCTTTCCCGTGACTGGCTTAAACTGCTTCACAAAAATATTTCGACGGCGCTAAGAATCAGAGTAACAATGTTTACAAGGATAGCTTTTTAAAAAGCTAGTAGACGGCTCGCTTAGCATATTGAATTTAGGTGTATGAGACTATATGTTTAAGCATTTAAATTTTTGCATGGAAAATGAAATAATTTTTTGTGGTCAAAATATTATACTTTACACAAGCGAACACCGATAGATCAGGCGGAAAGTTATAAAGTAAACTAAAATCGAATGTTTTACAGTAAATCTAATGTAAAAAGTGTCGTGTGAAAGAGAATATAAACTTCTGTGACATTAAACTGAAGAATGGCAATGGCCGAAACATTTTGAAATGAAAGAGTTTAAATAGACCTGTTTACACGGATATACACACCTGGCAGTTTTACTATACTTTTGCATTTTAAACTGAAAGGTGAAGAAAATACAAATACACATGTGACATCCAATTTGAAAGTAATAATAATAATAAAAATAACTGAAACGTTAAATCTCGTAAACTATTGCGGTTTCTTATAGAATTATCATGGGCCCTGGCACATAATGAGACTCGGCATCACTTTCCCACATAGTACAGTAGAAATTCTTCGTTTATAGTTCCATAGAGACAATATTGATAATCATCACATCGCACACAATGCTCTCGGACTGATGTTGTTAAACTGCGGCATACAACCTGAGATTCACATATGATGTCTTCATTTACACCCATAGACCTTTAACAGATTTTCTTTCATACACTCAACGAAAGTTCTAATTGGTCATCAAATGTATATGTTTACAATGTATGCTAGTTTCGTTTCTTCCCTACGCCAAGAAAGGTTGTGGAAAGAACTGTTTTGTCTTGAAATCAATTATCTAATGTCTTTTTTATCTTTATTGACTGTTTTCTTCAATGAATTCAATTCATTTTATTTACATCGCAGGGTCAAAATTAGAACAGTCTTTAATTGAAAGGGAGGTAATTTTAAATTGGATACTTTGAAAGGGATTTATTTAAACAAATGTGCTGTAAATTAATAAGGTTTTATGTTTTTCCTACGAATGAGGGGTCCTATTAAAACAAAACAAGAAATTAAGAGCAAATTTCTGTTTGCTTGACATTTTTATGCAATAAATACATTTTTAGCAAAATTAAGGATAACTCTCGCCAAACTGTTCCTATGTCAATTATTACACGATCAAAACTTAAAACTGTTGAAGACTGATATTGGCATATGATCATAAATAAAGAGTGAATTCAATGTCTTTCTAATAAAAAATACGGACAAAAAGTGACCAATTAGAACTTTGGTTAAGTGTACACACACACCGAGAAAACGAAAGATTACACACATAATATAATGTAAATCTTTTTGACGGCACATTTTTAATTTAATTGACTTATTTATCAGCGGTCCGTGGACTACTGTGCGTGAGTCTAAAAATAGGGTCGAAACATTCTAGGGACGAATATCCCAGGAAACGTTTGACTCATCTCGCGTGTGACTTCTTCAGTAGAAAAGTCATAGTAGTTAACCAATTTTTCTGGCAGATATAGCCGCAAGAGAATCCTAGGTAAAGAGAATGCTGCTAGAGATAAACAACTAAACAACCGTTACTATTTATTATAAAATTCCTGTTATCTCAACAGGGTTGCTAATAGCAAATTGGTGCAACTTAACGGCCGAACATTATGTTTGATATACCTACTATACGCCTTTCCAATAATTCGATGAATTTTTTGGTTACCTCCCCTGTCCAGTCACGTGACTGCTCTACGGGAAAAATGATTGCTCGCTGTATTAACCTATTGGGGAATATGTACCTACAACATTCTTTTTTATCATAAAAATCTTTTTTGAAAAATATATTTTCTCGTTGAATTAGTAATGATACATCAGCGTCATGATATCTTCGATAATAAATTACAAAACAACCAGGTTTTTTGCCTTAAAGTGTCGAGTCATTATTCCTCGCGTTAAACACTAAACGACTTTAACCATGGTTAGACTATTAGATTCTAACCCAGCCCTAACTAACAGCCAGTGTTCTCTCCACGGCTCAATTGAGTCTCGTTTCCAGATTAGCGTGTCTAATCAACTACTGACATTATGTTATGAACATGTCGGCGGCGATTGATTTTGAAGGCGGCATGCCATGAAAATGTCAAATTGTCGCGCACAAGGGATCACCTGTCAATTACTTAAAGGGGCAGATATAACTGACCAATAGAGATCGTGTAATTACTATCTGTTAGGCATATACATCTCCCAATTATTAACTATATCGGAGTCCTTTAATTACTGGATGTGTCAGCAAATTTTTATTGAATTAACAATTATATAGATTCTTAATCCACATTATGACACGTTATAATCAAAAGAACAGCCGTCAATAAGAAACAAATCTTGGCAAAACATTTCATATATGTTTAATTACGCGTTTGGGCTTTAACGCCAAAATAACAAACTGTCAAACCTAAGTAATCTAAATTAATTATGCAACCATACTGTAATATAAATATTCCCATCTTTATTGGAAGCCGGCATCGGAATCCTTGTATTTTATTCTACAAATGATACTTCTACAACAAACCATCAGATTACCGATCCTTTTTTATTTCAAGACAGAATCAATCATTTTTGGTTGTGAAGTATACGTAACACTTAAAAAAATCAACTGATTTATTCGTTGACGCCATGAACGCCATAACTTATTAGGACAATTCTGTTGTTCAAATGCTTAAGTATCAATAAATTTAGATTGTAATTTTATATGTATACAGATCATGTAACCAGATGTTGACATATCACGATTTCCAGATTATAGAGCATTACAAGTCATAGCTTTGCATCTTTCACATCAGTTAACTATAATTTTCAGCAGAAAAGACATTAAGATGAAAATGTTGTATAGAAATTCGTAAAATATATGCCTATGTTTGTCCAAATTGCGTTTCATACTGCTTACTATTTACAAGAACGGTACATTTTTTTAAACATTAAAAGTCTAAATATCTAACAAATAGTGAAAATAAAAAAGTCTCGCTAGAATAACAGACCAGCAGATTATTTTTTCACCACCGGCGACGAACGCAGACCTGCAATATAGTAGATAATGTTATATTTTACGTGCTTACGCCATAGTCCGATCGTTCAACATTCACGCAGAGCCTCGTTTTGGATCGATTTCCAGTCACGGGAAGTAACTCGTACAGGACTGCTAAACTGTTTATTGGAAAGGCGTATAAAATTTGTTATAATTTAAGTTGCAAAAAATCTGCACAATATTTACCATATCATGTCCTTCAGTGCATTGCTTACTCATTCTAGTTGCTTTGTTTTAATAAAGTATAAGCTGTACCTTTTTTGTTTTTCACAAACAATAAATATCATGTTTTCATGATTAGGGATAAGCCTAGGAAAGAAATGCTTAAATAGATACAGACAGAAATTTAAACATCGTACAACAGCCAGTCAAAGGACTTCATGTTTGGTTTACAACAGTCGTTTATCTACTGATAACAACTGAGTAAGAGTCTAGGGACATGTCTGGTCCGTATTTGTCATGGTCCGTAATGTCCCGAAATCAGAGCGTCTTCCAGTCTAAGCGTCTAGATAACCCAGGCCAAGGAAATTCCGCGGTTTGCCTAGATGCTTTTGAAACAACGATTTTGATTAGCTGTTATTTAATAATCCAATGATATTAAAGGATTGAAAAGGAGTATTCACACACTAATTTCCTTTATCAATTAAAGAATTAATAGAGAAAGCGAGAACCACGAACTTCCGTTCAAACGGCTTCACTTGTTTTTATTCGCTGTTTTTTTAGTAAATTTGCCGTATATCCGGCCGCCCGTGGGTGAGCAATAATATTTAAAGATTAAAACCAGTTTATTTCTTTCGTGATAAAATCTTATTAAAATCATCTCATAAAAACCGCTACGCTAACATTTTGTTAAATCTGACCTAAGTGAGATTGTTCGTGATACAACGGTTTTATTTTAATTTTATTCGAAAACAGTCACTTCTGTGCAGAACTTTTTTGTTGGGTATATTAAAGGTTGACGGACTGGATAATTTGTCTAATTAAAACAGTTAAGCTTTAACAAATAACATCGTCACTGCAGCACATGTGTTTGATTATTTCTCCGTATTGTCCGACGCATAATTGCTTTAACATTTTTATCCTCTCTAGCTATTTCCATCCGAATTAAACATTTCTCACTTATCCAGTATTTTCCTGTTTTTATCTATGTGCGTTAATGGATTTGTTATTCAACGTTGATTAGATCTAGCTCAGCTCTATCTAGTAGTATATCGAACAATACGATATTACATTAAGTTAGCTGAGTACCGGTGGTATGTGTATATATAATCAATATAGACCATGATATTGGAGAATAGCGCCTGACTAGTGTCGTGAATTAGAACGCGTATACCTGTAATATTTGTTATTACTCCATGTCACGGTACTTTGTTACACTTTGTTCATTATGTAAAACATGTATGTATATTGTTAACAAGGATATTTTGGTATTTATATGGAAACTGTAATCCACAGATGTGACGTTGATGAGGGTGCACATTTACTGCGTGTTTAACTGACAGGCGGAATACAACGGTATGTCACTCTTACTGCTGTTTAACCATTTTCTCTATTTTCAAAATTAGGAAAAATATTGTTAATCTCTGTGTGACATTATTTCACAAAATACATTGCTGTAATGTAAAATCACTACTGAGTGCATTTATTCACACGGCTACTTTCGTTTTCGCTAATGTAGGCCTTACATAACCAGTTTATTTTAAAACGAAATATGCGAAGACAGCCCTTGTACAAGTTGTAGAAATAAGTGGCAATTTACTTTACTCGACTTCCCTGGTTTTGAATTACAAGCAAATGTGATGCTTGGACGACTGAGTTTTTATATTGAGTTTTTTAGGAGTTGTTTATAGCGTGGAATTTATGTTGCCTTGATTATGTTAGCTATTTTCCATATGTTCGCAATAAAGACTAATTCCTGTTTCAGGCTGTTGATGTGAGTTGTAACAAATTGTGTAATAACTGTTGATTACTGGAATCATTCCCCATTAGTCAGCCTTTTGTTAGCTAACGCCGCGTGCATGGGTTCTAACAATCGTATTCTATTAATTTGTTTTAAGTTTTTCATATGTGACTGTAATATTCGCACTCAGTTAGTTTTATTTCAATATTTGCCTATATGAGAACATATGTAGAACTACAGTGCATAAAGCGGACGCAATCACTCAAGCCAAAAACATATGCTAACCATCAGAAATGAATTTTAGGAATTCTACTGATTGTCTGCACAAAGATTGTGAAGAACTGAATTCATCTGTTGCTGTATGAACATCTGACGAATTATTGCTGTAATTACCAAGCGGATTGAAATAAAATGCTATGTCGTTAGCATCAGAACAATAAACTTCAGATATTATTATATTTTCTAGTAATCAATACATGTATTGTGTACACGTATTTATTTTATACCGGTATTGCTTTTACTCGATTTGTTATACAGCGATTCCATTGTTATTGTGCTAACGCAATTTGTTTTTTGTTTGTGTAATTGGAACATTTCATCTAAATTCTGTAGGCAAATAAAATGCACAGCAGTAGGAAACTAATTTCTTCACTAATATTTGGCAGACAATGAGTATTAATGTCAAGTTTTTAAACATTTTGCGTTTGAAACCGAACGTAAAAATCAGGGAGAAGTTTTCTAATTAAAAAAGGCATTGACATATCGATACAAGATACAATGTAGTTAAGTCAGCGATGCGCGCTTCACACTGTCCCAGGCCCAGGATCACATACCTGAGTTTGGAGACCTGGAGACTTGTCGCCATTTCAGCCTATCAGATGCTTGAGATTTGAGACTTTTTTCCAGTTTTAGTTTTATAACTTTATCTTGAACCCCGTTCTATGCCCCGGTGCGTTCCGGTAATTTGTAGCCGGTGGACCGGGATGAACCTGGAAGATTCGTGAAGTCTAGTTCACATTTTTCCGGTATACTGCCCCGGTGGGTCCCGGTTTGGACACCAGGACCACCGGGACCAAAACCGTAATTACGCCGGGAAGAACAATATTGAATAGTGATAAAAAAATCGGCTGCTACCGTGCCAAACCGTAACAGCAGCATCAAGTGAAAATCCCCAAACGGGCATCAAAATTATAATTTTATGGGCAACGCACTTTCTCGAGTTATTCCCCTTTTAATGTTCCCTGTTTTCATCGCAGATCTCCAGTTTTCTAATAAGTAAAATTATCACAACAACCCTTAAATTGTGTTTGTCGTATAAAAATATCATATATTGTGCAAATGTTTAGGTAAGTTTAAGATTAAATATTAAATATATTGATTGTTATTTCAGTCGAAAGTCAACGAACAATATGGGAGGAGTAGGATCCTTTCCGGTTGTCCCCCTTGCTCAAGAACGAATCGTTGTGGTAACTGGTGCGAATACTGGCCTTGGTTACGAGATAGCAAAATGGTCGGCAATGATGGGCGCTACCGTAATTCTTGCCTGCAGATCCGAGGATCGAACTAAGGAGGCAATCGCTCGAATGCAGCAAGAGTTCGAGGCAGAACAGTCAAACAGAAAATCTAAAGTGTCTAAAAAGCAAACGCTCGCGTTGCAGTTTATGAAATGCGACTTGGGTTCTTTGAAATCAGTGGTTCAATTCTGCGATGATTTTAAGAAAACTGGGAAGCAACTTCATGTCTTGTTCTGTAATGCTGGTATTGGCCTTCATCCATTTAGCAAAACCGAAGATGATTTTGAAGAAGTTCTGCAGGTAAATTACCTCAGTCACTTTATCATGATCGCAAAACTTTTACCAGTGATGAAGAAGTCTGGTCCGGATTGTCGCATCTTGCTGATGTCCAGTGATGCATACAAAGCGGCTTCGTTTGATCTGAACACTATGAATTATTCGGGATCTCCCGGCGACTACGGGCTGTGGGATTATTATGGACGATCTAAATTATACCAGATCATGCAAACATATTGCCAGGCAAGACGTTTTAAAGACTCAAACGTCAGTATAAACAGCATTCATCCAGGAATTGTAAAAACTGAGTTTGGTCGGGACAGCGAGTCGTGCATGTTCCGGTTTTTCATGTGCTGTGTTGCCCCGTGTAAGCGGACCCCTCTACAAGGAGCCACTTGCTCTATAGATCTAACTGTTAATCCGAAGCACAGTGGCGTCACTGGTCACTACTGGCATGACTGTCGGATAGTGACGCCATCTGGCGTAGCGACCAATGTTGACAAACAAGAAGCTCTGTGGAAGAAAACGCTCGAGTATGTCGGCAAGTTCCTCACAGACGAGGAGAAAGCGGGGCTCGAAGGGAAATAACACATTAAGTGATATATTGGTTTGCACTTGAATTTTTACCCTACATATCATTCAGTCGCTTATCAATTCATGTAGAACGGGACCTATTTTATTTGAAACCATGTATTCGGTGTAGTTTTGAAATTACTATATATAGTTTTGTATCTGTTAATTTTTGGGACCGCAAGCTGAGAATATCAGACCGTATTGTTATTAGATCCAGATGTTCAAATTTATGTCTATTGAAAAGTATTTGTTTAAGAATTAAAATGAATATGCTCGATGCCTGTTCGGAATGTTATCACAATGGGCTAAATAAGAGTTTTAAAATAAAATTATCATTTTATACGATTGATCTAATCGTGTATTTCTATATTAGAAAAGCGATAACGATTACAACAATCTTTAAACTTGCCTTTAAGACGATTGTGGTATTTCTCGTTTTCACAACGTCATGATTGTATAAATTCACCGTTCGCATGACAGTCTCGAAATCGTTAAATAGAGACGAATATGAGTTGATTTACAAGTATTGTTTAAGAAAGATAGTCTATCCCTTACCAATAGATTGCACAATTTACATTTCTTAGAAACAAACAATCCTAAACAGGACGTGAAATAAGTAAATTGTGCTCATGTTTAATTCATAATATTGTGATATGAGAAACTACCGCAATTGTCTCTAATATGTAATAGCTTATACTATAACTAGTACTATAAAACCTTTTGCAGGTGAACCATATTTAATTATGTCAAGTTATCGATATCGTACAATAAAGCATCAGTTATAAAGCATATTTGTAAAACTAGTAACCGACCATCAAAACGCATTGTTAGTATTGCATCTTTAGTGTGTCTGTTGTGAAGTATTGTACGTTTGTCATTATTCTTTTGTCACTTGACTGTAACAATGTGCCATTCATACAATGAACTGTGTTGATTTTTTTATTGTAGTTCGTTGTTATTTTTAATCAGATGATATTAGCAGTTGAGCGCCAAATTCTCTTAATTTTAATGCTTACTTAGTAACCAGTCGACCAGCGTCCCTACACTTTATGAGTCTTGTGGTCGATAAATAGATTTATTTTCACAATGCAATACGTATATCCCTAATAAGAAAGGGGACACCATATTTAGGAGGAGTCGCATTTGCCTAAATTAATGTCTATGCCGAAGAGTTCACTAGGTTACCGGTTCTCATGTGCGAAACACTAGATTTTGCTCTTTAGGGAAACTTCCAATCTAATGACTACTCTTATATAGGAGATAATGGTGAAAAAGAAAGTCTGAATTAATTTTTTATGTTGTATCGCATTTTTGAGACCTTATTTAAACATTCAGAGAATGCAAAGCTATATCACTATGGCAACCCAGGATGTTGTGTCAAAACAACGGACAAATTACTCCCGTGAGAGCCAGTCATGTAGACACATGATTACCATCAATACTAGCCTTAATAGGTTTAATGTAAAATCAGTGTTTCCATTTGGTATTGAGAAAGAGTGTCCGTTATTTCACTGATAATCACGTTTATGTTCCCTTTTGGGGTTGCGCTTGTGTTCAAAGCCAAAGAGCTTGAGCCAGGATGTGGAGGCTGGGTCAATATATTGTGTAGATGTCCACTGAACAAATGTTTCGTTTGTCATTTTTCCTAGAGCGTGTTATACTATCTTATATGTGCATTTCCGTATCAATTGAAATATGGGCGAACTTATTTGCTATACAGGTTTACGCCCCTCAAATCACTTCATTCATTACGGGTTAAGGCTCAAATCACTTTCTGGCTTGCGTCGATAACGCCGGCTACGATCCTAAGGCGAGGTAGGTAGAGTGTAAATTTGGTACAGATTTGATACTCACAAAATGACTAATTCTTTCGTCACAACACGATCACATGACCAGGGTACTCGAATCACATATACTCGCCGAATCGCCGAGACAAGCATGGAAAGGCAAATAAAATCCGCCACAAGAGACAGTTTCCTAACATGTCCCGGTCACCGTTACCGGTGCAGAGATTATCTATCGAGCAACATACGCAAGAATGCCAAACTGGTTTACTCTTACCTGCTTCCTCACACTTACTTTCTTGTATGATAAGCCATTTGTAGAGTATTTACCTTCTGGCTAACAGTTTTGAAGCTTGACGCGCATATTGACACCAGCTGTTTGACATTAATGATAGGTAGATAGAAGAACACTCCAGAATACGCTACAAGAACATTAGCGATTTGTCGTAATCCAACACAATTACGGTGAAGAAATACTGCTATAAGGTTTTTGCCACTAATTTACTCAGTTTTCATTACCGTATAACGGTAGTTAGGTAGTTGCCACCGCTAGTAAATGAACAATATTAGAAATCCCTTCCAACTCAACTATACTATCTATTACCTTCATCTGGTTTGGTTTCAGAGCTTACATTTCGGTATTTGGAGTGCATATCCTATAAAGCACAATGAAGTTCAATACTATTAAATTCTCATTATCACTTCAGATCATTTATATAATAATTAATAAACTATCAAACATTAAACATCAACATCTGTTCATGGGAACCTGGTGCAATTACTGGAATTAATGGTTCCAACATCTGGAATTAATGGTTCCGCTTTGACTGGTCATTAAAACACTTAGCACTTTAGTGTAGATATCTGACATCGGTCAATAACAAATCTAAAATCAGGATAAATATCATCACTTGTGTCACTATACTAACCACAGATCATATGTTTTAAGCTGGAAAATATATCATGGCCCGGTATCCAGGCAACATATGACCAATAAAGGCTCGACACGGTCTTAATTAAAGTAGCTTGATTTTTTAGAAATTATTCTATCGGTTACCCCTCAGGTTCTCATTTTTGTTTGTGGTGTCTGTTTTGAAGCTGATCATTTTAATAACCATGTTCTCTCTTTCTCTTCTTCTTGCCTGTGTGGGGAGACTATGTCTTCTGAATGTGGCGATTCCTGATATGCATATTTTACTTTTTTAAATAATCATGACTCCGATTTATTAATTATTATTGATTTAACGATTAATAATACATATTATACTTACCTAAAAAATTTAATGTTTCACCGAAAGTTGCGCACTTTATGTTACATTATCCAGCGAGAGATCATTTGTCTCCGTCTTGGAGTCACGTTACTCAAGACGCGAAGGAGAGGTGACAAAAATCATCTAATTATTGGAAAGGCTTAGTCATAGTAGTAGTCATGATAAAGAACAAATGACTAAATCGTCCTATTCCGCTGCTGTGAATAATGGCAAGTCGGCGCGTAGTTTCCATTCGAAGATGCATAGTGATTCACGTCAATTATCACAACCGGCGAATCATTCTTATCCAATGCATGATGACTTGGAAAATACGAGAGATTGTGATTTAAACTATGATGAATTCTACGAACACATTCGACGTCGTACAAAGCGATATTACTTAGGGGGGTTTAAGCCGTCGATCTCAGAGGACAAAATCGCGCGATACGTTCGAAGCAAAGGACTCACCGTGACAAAAGTATCAATTTTCAGAAACGATAAACGTAAAACAACTGTTGTAAGAGTCAATGTCGAAGACGATGGCACTGCTGATTATCTGACAGAGGATATACGTTTTAGCCACGGGGTATTATTTGCCGGCCATGGTTATCACGAAACGCCCGTCAAAATCTTCACGACACAGACACTATTCATAACGATCATCAGAGAGGTCAAGAACAGCCACCCAAACACCGCCAACAGAAAAATTCTTGGAGCCGGCACAACGTAACAATAGATCGTGATCATGATCATTCAACTAATAACAGATTCTCAGCTCTTTATGATGATGTAGAGTGACATAGTATTCATGCAATATTTTGGTAAGAATTCTATGTTAATAATAACCACCAACAAACTTTTACCTTTGATAATGATTATGCCCCTTTTAATATCAACTTTAAATATATGCACATGGAATGCGACAGGCATTATGTCCAGTGCTAGTTATCTGTGTGACTGCCTTTCAAGGAACAAAATAGACATATGTGGAATTTCCGAGCATTGGCTTCGTAGAAAGGATCTCCATTTTTTAGACTGTATAAACTCGGAGTACATGTCATATTCCATGTCTGACAGTGACCTCGATATTCCTAGTTTTAGAAAAGTCGGTAAAGGAGGTACAGCCCTCCTATGGAAAAAGAACTTAAACTCTATTGTTTCTCCTATAGAAATTAACAGTGACAAACTTCTAGGTATTCAAATAATGACCAGTCCCGGAAGTTACATGTTTATGTTTCAAGTTTACTTATCATGTAAAAATTATTCTATTGAAACATATAAACTATTTTTAGAGGAAATTGAAAACGTAATATGCACTTTTGTTGATCAAGGTACGGTTATAGTAATGGGAGACTACAATACCGAACTGGCATCACAAAGACATAGTGGCGAAACTGTTTTAGACAGCCGAGGTAAATTGCTAATTCAGCTTATGTCCAGATATTCTTTTACTGCTGTGAATACACTAAGGTCATTATATAGTAACGTACCATTTAACTCAAGTAGGGAAGTAGGGAAACACTCATTGACCATATCTTTGTACAAAATGCCATTCTTGAAAACGTTATATCTTGTCAGATTTTGGATGACGACGCCCTTAACGTATCAACTCATCGCCCAATCGTGTTATCTTACACTACCAATTATGAGATCCCGGTTCATACTCAATCTAATACGAACAAAATTATAAACTGGCAGAACGTTAAGCAAGACCGCTTAGATCTATACAAAATGTTCCTAGAAAATAGCGATGTTTTAAAATGCGCTCTAGATTTCCAGATAAATAACACCCAATGCATAGATGAATTATACTCAGCAATTTTGCTTATCGTCAACCTTGCAACCGACATGTTTATACCAAAGGTACGCTTTAAACCATACATTAAGCCTTACTGGAACCAAACTTTAACAAATTTACATAAAGATTTAAAACTTAAACGCATAAAATGGATTAACGACAATAGATCTAAAGTTGCAAATTCTTATATAGATTACAAAAATTCTAAGAAAAAATTTCGCAAGGTCCATAGACAAGCCTCGCTTTCTCACACCGAAACCCAAGAAAAGGAAATTGACGACGCGGCTGAATTTGACAACAATGAATTTTGGCGACTAATAAATAAACGGAGAAAGAAAACATCGTACACAAGCGGATTTGAAATGAATTTTATACAAAGATCCGAAAATTATTAATGAAAAATGGATGTGCTACTTTAAAGACCTATATTCGCCGAGTTCGGACCCTTCATTTGACGACGCGTTTTTTAATCAAATTAATCGTGAAATTGACGAATTAAAAGGATTAATATCCACACACAACGGGCCATCCTTTGTCATTGAAGAATCTTCACTATCTGAAGCACTAAAAACTTGCAAAAACAAAAAAGCTTGTGGATATGACGGCATCTTTTATGAAAATATAAAACACGGCGGAAACCTATTACTGAGAATCTTGACAAAACTATTCAATAGCATGCTTAAATTCTCGCATACACCCACAGACCTTAAAAAAGGTATCATTACCACACTGTACAAAGGTGGTAACAAAAAGAAGAACGATCCTAGTAGTTATAGAGCTATATCGTTATGTTCATGTATCTTAAAACTATATGAAAAAAAACTTTAATCAGTTATATTGACAAACACAGTAACTTTAAATTAAATCCTTCTCTAGGTGGTTTTCAAAGAAACGTCAGTAGCTTAATGACGTCATTTATGACTAGAGAATGCATATATTAAAGAGAATAATTCCGTCATATACGCATGCTTTCTTGGCGCGAAACAAGCATTTGACCGGACCTGGATAAATCGTTTATTAATAAAACTGTTTAAAAGTGGAATTGATATAAAATTATTTAAAGCTATTATGTTCTTTTTTACAAACTGTTACAGCTGTGTGAAATCCAACGGGTATACGTCCACCTGGTTCCAAATCTTACAAGGTACACGTCAGGGTCAATGTATAAGCCCTTACCCCTATATCGTCTTCATAAACAGTCTGTTAGATGAGATTGACCAAAGCGACGCCTGTTTCAAACTGAACAACATAACATGCGTTTGTCCAACGTCAGCTGACGATATGGTTATATTATCTAGCGTTAAGCATGGTTTAGACAAATTGCTCAATATATGTTACTCTAACTCGACTAGAGGACGATACCTTTATAATGCAGATAAATGCAAAGTCGTAGTATTTAATGAAAAGAAACCTAAAGACCGGAAGTGGTATTTAGGAAACGAAGAAATCCTAGAAACTGACTCTTATGTCCATCTTGGGGTCCCTTGTCATAAACAATTATCGTTGACAGAGAACATCCAAGAAAGTTGTCACAAACTTAGAAAAACCTTTTTCAGTCTAGTTAATTGCGGTATTGAACATAATGGCCTTAATCCGCTAACCTCAAAGAAAATGTATGAAACAATCGTACTTCCTAGAGCGATTTACGGCAGCGAACTATGGAACAGTGTTACTAATAATCAATTAATGCCATTAGAAAGAGCTCATCGTCAGTGCATTAAATACATACAGTCAATCCCATTTCAATCTAGGACCGACGTAGCACTTAGTAGCTTAGGTATCTATCCGATTGAGAACTTAATAGATAAAAGAAAATTAATATGTCTCACTTAAACTGCAAATTTAAAATTAAGAAGATATTTGCCTTAAGATTATTTTCCTACCTATCCAAACCAAATATCGCGCGAGGATTTATTCCCGATATATTTTCGATATTAAGTAAATATCAGCTACAGAACTATGTCAGAGAATATGTTACTTCAGGTGAATTTCCGAAACAAAACGAATGGAAGAAAATTGTTAAAAGTGCCATTCATTATGTGGTGGAATATAACTGGAGAAACCGAATAATATGCGACGCTACTCTCCAAGGTTTTAGTATAATTCATTCGAAATACGAGCCTTCATCCCTTTGGAATTTTTGTCGCATATATAAAGATTACCATCCTCAATGCATCTCAGCTTTTGTCCTCTTAAATACATTTTTCTCAAGAAAGTATGCAGTTATTTGTCCTAAATGCCAATTGTCTACACTTGACATAGCTCTGCATTCGTTGATGTTTTGCGTCTCAACTGACTGTATAAGAGACAAGCTATGGACTAATTTGTCGAAAATATTAGACACTACTATTTATAATAGCTTCATTTGCCAATCACCAAAATCCCAAAGCTTTGAACTTTTTTTGCATTCATATGAATTAAGTGATACTACAAGAGTACTATGTTTGAAAGCGTTTATTAACGCTATTCACAAAATGAGCTAATAATTTGTATTTACTTATCTCTCTTTAAAACTGGGACTAAATTATAGAGTAATAATTACGTACAAACTTAAATAGGTATATAAAAGTTCTACAAACTTCAATTTTGCATTAATCATGTTTTGTGTTTATTCCCCGCGGTGAGTCTTGTAGTTTCGTTTCGCACAAGGCTCTTGAGGCAGGGATGAAAGCCACCTAACACTGTATTAAACTATTATTAGTGTGCTGCATGATGCTATGTTCTCGTTTACGTGCGCTGTACAATGCTGTAGTTTTGTATAAGCGTACTCTATGCTGCAGTTATCTTGTATAAGTGTTCTGTATGATGCTCAAACTCTGGCTTAGTGTGTTGTATGATGTTGTAAGTTTGTATTAGTGTGCTGTACGATGCTGTGATTTTGTATTAGTCTGCTGTACGATGCTGTAAGTGTACTTTAATGTGCTTTATGACATTGTAAGTTTGTATACGTGTGCTGTTTGATATTGTAAGTTATGTAAGTTATTATAAGCGTGCTGCATGCTGATCTAATCTTGCATTAGTGTGCTTTATGATCTTTTAATTTTGTACAAGTGTGCTTTATGATGCTGTAACGATGTATTAGTGTGCTGTATGATGTTTTTATTTTGTATAAGTGTGCTACGTGATGAGTAATTTTGTATTAGTGTGCTTACTGATGTTCTAATTTTGTATAAGTGTGCTTTATAATGCTCTAACGTTGTATTAGTGTGCTGTAAGATGATTTTATTTTGTATAAGTGTGCTGCATAATGCTGTTATGTTGTATAAGTGGGCTGTGTGAGGTCCTTATTTTGCATGAGTGTGCATTATGATGCTGTTATTTTGTATAAGTGTACTGGATGATGTTTTAACTTTGTATAAGTCTGCTGTTTGATATTTTAATTATGTATAAGTGTGCTCTATGATGCTGTTATCCTGTATTAGTGTGCGGTAAAATGCTGCATTTCCGTAACAGTATGCTGTGTTAGTATGCTGTATGCTACTGTAATAGCGTACTCGTAGATCATGTTTTTGTTTGTTTTTTTTTCTCCTAATCCAATTTAATTTTTTATTTTATTTATTTGTTCCTTGTTTACTCTGTGGTTGTTCTTTCTTGTTCTTTTGTATGTGCGTATGCGCTATCACTGTAAGAATCAGTGTTATAGCTTTTATGTATCTATCATTGTTATACATGTCTTTGTGCTCTTCATATTTGGAGGAAATAAAGAATATATATATCTAATTATTGGAAAGGCGTAGTCATAGTACAATTTATGTTTTTCTCTACACGCCGGGGGAACTCTGATATGGAACATACCTTGCGCTCCCGACAAAATCATATCAGCCGCTTCCGGGGTTCCATATCAGACGGAATATTGCCACTGAAAAAGGTAGGTGATCCTGAATTTTTATTAATTATGTAAATTAGGGCCCATTTCCAGAAAAACTCGAATGCTATTCGACCCTCCATTGAATCACGAACAAAATGATATTAGTCTCTTTTGGATCAGTTAAAAATCGACTGTAAAAGGATGAAAAATATCGACGAGTGATCATAGCTGTATGTCGCACTTGAAACATTTTTGAAATAATACGGTGTTTATCCCATTGTTATGTGACAGTTACTTGTATCCATTTGTTAACTCGGATCATAAGTTCAATTTGGTATAATGTTGAAGGCCACATATTTAATACTGCTTAGTTATTTATAAAAATATTTTGAGCTCCATATCAGACAGCCAAGTTCCATATCAGAATTGGTCATGTAGGAATATTTACGCTAGTTTGTTTAATTGTGATGACCTAACTTTAATGTGTTTTTAATCTATTTCATTTACAGACGGTAAAGACATGGAACGCACTGAATGGAACATCTGCATCAAGCATTATTTCAAGAATCTGATCTGTCACCAGTGTCATTCAAGCTGGAATTCTAGGATTCAAATGTGACATATGCAGTGAGCAATTTGAGTACAAGCGGACTCTAAGACATCATACTGCCGGGAACAAAATCTGCTTGCAACAAACGCAGCAAACTATTCATTGATAAAGGGAATTACACATCCGATATGCAAACCTGCGATGACAAAAATCAATAAAAAAAACCTGTCAAGATTGCAGAACAAAAAAGTCAAATGACGCCAGCTGAACTAGGGCTGGAGATAATATTCTCAAATTGTTATTGATTTATTTTAAAATGGTTTAAAATTACACATTTCCTTTGTGTTTTCATTAAAAGCTCCTTTAAAAAAAATAAATGTGTGGTTTTTGAAAATCACATACAAGTAACCAATGTAAGACTTTCATTTTTTATTAATTTATCTACAATAAGCTTAAAATATCATAATTTACATCAGTTTTGCTTTTAAAATTAATGTATTATTTCCAAGAGGCATTACTATACAATTAACACTTCTAAAAGAATCACAACAAATGTCATGTAAGCTAGGTTACAGATGTATTTATACAAATTAATAATGTCGCATATTTTTGATAACATTAAAAAATATTATTCACGAAAAAGGTGATTTTCTTGAATGTGAAAGTATTTTTAAGTCTGTCACTGGTAATACACCTGATGCATGCACTTGGAAGTCGTACTTTATGAGGCAATCATTTATAAAAGTAAAGTTCACATTGTTTCGCCATTGGAACTTTGGTTTCCTTGATTGTGTGCTGGAACAGGCATTTTACCCCGCCGTTGTTCTTTGATACCAGACTTGAAACTTAAATGTTTTCTTCTTTTGCCTTCTTCTGATTGGTGTGTCGAAGAAACGGTCCTTGGTTTCTTAATTCCATCCGACGTTAGTATGCCCTGACCCAAGCGATCCATCCCCTGAATATTGGAAAAGAAACTCTTTGAGCAAGGACAAATTTAATTTTGAAAATCATTCTACCGCAAAATATTATATAATAATAAATAAATAGTTAAATGTAAAACACCCTTTCGTATATAATTATACATGCTAAAAAGCATTTTGATGCAAAACTACGTTGTCTGATATGGAACTCGGCAGCCTGAAATATTCCAACGAATAATTCTGTAGCCGTACATTTCTGGGCACTGAAGTTTCATCCGATGGGAGATGATCATCTAATTTCACACATACACACGATAGTACTTCCCAACAAAGGAATAAACAACGTATTATTTCATAAAATGTTCGAACATCGGCCTACATTTATGATCTTTTCTTGATATTTGACATCTGTTTTTACAATCGATTATGAACTGATCCAAAAGAGACTAATATCATTTTGTTCGTGATTCAAAGGAGGGTCGAATGGCATTCGAGTTTTCCGGGAAATGGACCTTAATTTATGCGATCGATGAAAATTTAGGATCACCTACCTTTTTCGGTGTCAATTTTCCGTCGGATATGGAACCCCGGAAGCGGCTGATGTGATTTTGTCGGGAGCGCAAGGTGAGTTCCATATCAGAGTTCCCCCGGCGTGTCTATAATTATGCCTTCGACGATGTGGTGACTAACCTCCTGACGTAACGTCGGACGTCATCGATCATTTTGTCTACGATTTCCAGGGCCAGAATGGGGAGTCGAGGCATGTTGACAGGGCAGCAGGATTTATTAAGGGCAGGAATGGTGGTGGGGTCAGCTTATGAACTTGGAGTGAGGTAGGGAATAGGAGCAGGGCCGATCTCTGAACTAGGCAATGCAGGACAGATGGGTCTGCTTTATTAGTAGGAAGAAGACGGTGAGAACCACGATGCAAGCCAAAATAAAGATAGCTCGAATGTAAGGTAGCAACGTGAGACAGGGAATCAGTGCATCTTTTAAGACGATCAAGTAAAATGCAGATTCAAAGAAAATCTTAAGTTCTGGAAGAAAACCAACGTTTATTGACAGTCTTACTTTGATCATTTAAATTACTGGAAATCATTAAGTGTCTAGTAGAGCTTCAATCGGACATCGTTCCCTTCTCGATCACTGCCAAACGTGCCAAACAATCAAAGACAATCTTATCATGTGGCCGCATATGTCATTGTGCAAATCGATCTTATCTGTATGTATATGTGATTTTACATGAAAGAAGAATATCCAATCTCGTAGACTACTTTGAACTAAGCCTGAACTGGTTACCACGGAGAAATCGACATCTTCGCTCAACTACTGTTGCTGATCTTATCATATATGTTACATGAACAATGATTATAGTCTTGAAGAAAAAAAACAACGACAAAGACATCTAACATGTGTTTATTCCGCATATTTTATACTTGCCCTAATATATATATTCATTTTATGAAGGTTGAGTTGATGTTTCCTGAGATAGTCTTATCAATGCAAAAAAAGGCAAACAAAACAAATATCCAACCATGTTTGGATGACATTTTGCATTTTAGTCTATAAGACCCCTGTAAGAAGAAGTAAATAGAATTGATCGAAATGTTTCAGCACCGAGCAGAAAGTGTCTTACTAAATAAATCTGAATTAACACTAGAGCTGTATTAGTTGATGTCTTTTGTACCAGGAATCTAGATCTACCAAAGCTTTCAAGAATCCTTTTTGTAATTACTTTTAAAAAATACTGCCTTGTTAAGCAGTCAGCGCACGTGAAAAGACAGGTCAGGTTAATGGAACCTAATTAGGCATATTCTGATAAGAAAATTAAATAAGTGGGATCAAAGGTGACCGTGTATAAGGACTGACGAATTGTGTTTAAGGATAAACTAAATAGCCACTAGTACTGCTTCAAAAGAATATCAAGGTCCCAAGATTATAGAACGGAGAATAGAACCAGTCTCAAATCTCAAGGACCTGATTGGCTGAAATGGCGACTGGTGCTTGAGATTTGAGACTGGTTTCGAATCTTAGTTTTATAATCTTCAGCACAGGAGTACTGCAGTAATCAACTACCTCGACCAATATTCGCCATTAGACCATCTTTTACGTCCCCATGAACTCATTTATTTCACTTGTTAGATTTTAGAGTACTCTAAGTAGCCATATATTTATGTTAACACTACCTTTACTATTATTTGTAATAGAAAAACTTCTACTTCCATATCCGTTCCTCTCATAGATTATAAGGATTCATTAGGTATATTAAAAAAGTAATATATGCATATCAGGAATCGCCACACTCAAAAAACACAGCCTCCCCACGCAGCGAAAAAGAAGAGAGGAAAAGAGAGAGCATGTGTTTTTTATAAGTATGTCAATTCAAATAGGACGCCACAAACAATTAACGAAGAAGAGAACCTTTGGGGATACCGCCTTGGAACGGTCAGTGGCAAACAAATTGCCACTGGGGGATTAAACCAGGTTCTAGGGTGTACCAACCTCACACTTGCCCCAACAGGTTCTCGTATCACAAAACAAACACAAGTTGTCTTGGTGAAATAACTCCAGCCCACCCATCGGCTCAACAATGTTGCATGCAAAAGCACACAAACATATAAAACATAAGAAGCTAATAGCATTGCAAGGCCAAAGGGTAGGTACTCAATGATCTTACCTGTTATGTTATGTTTGGAGCTACTGTTATGTTACGTCTATCACATATGTCCCCTACTTATATTAAGGAATCATATTATAAGAACGACAACACTGTGTGTTCTAACTACTTGATTTAATGATACTCAATTACATGTGGATTATAGGATGAACTGTTAAGAACTGGATGAACATGTATTAAGCTATGCAGGCTCCCTCTGGTGGGAGGGGCTTATCATTAACTGGCATTGATTAATGGCACCAGTATACGGCATTATGCTTCATCTCCCTTCTTTATCTGAAATGCATGTCATCAAATAAAACTAAACAAAATAATCATAGCAACATGATAAAATCAGGCAATCACAATAATTACATATGATGACAATAAAATGTGGAACTTGTGCTTCGGTATTTTCGAAGAATTACGTAATGTAATGTTCTTCTAATGATACTCTGTAGTCACTGTATTAATTAATTGGCAGTCTATTAATTTCAAGACTTTTATGGCCCAGATTTACAAGTCTAACCGCACACGCGGTGTTATCACTCTTCCTGACCGTGTAACATAATTAGGTCCACTGTGAGAGCTTCTAACATTTGATTGTTCAGCAGAGTTCAATTGCTGGTTAGTTCCCGGGTCAAATATTTCATCACTGCCCTGACCCTCACAGCTGGAATCCAAAGCACCATGTCCTAAAACTGGTTCTCTAGTCTTAAGCAAATCCCTGCGATTTCTCCTATATAACTGGCCATTTTCCGTTTCTACT
Source organism: Corbicula japonica (assembly GCA_038501625.1). Lineage (NCBI taxonomy): Eukaryota > Metazoa > Mollusca > Bivalvia > Venerida > Cyrenidae > Corbicula > Corbicula japonica. Next base: position 212,703 of record JAZAYU010000266.1, on the reverse strand, counting down.
ATATATGAGCGTTCAATGGGGTTATCAAGGACAATAGCAGGACTCCGTGTTTTATCTAAACGTTGGATTCTGGCTGACTCCCCAATTTTCAGAGGAGAGAGGGGTTTGGCATTGCGATCATAATAATGTTTTTGACAGGCCTTTGACTGGGTGATTTTCTGTTTAACCAAATCAGGGGAGGGTACTTTCGGTATCAAGTTTTCAGTGACAATAGGAAGGACAGATCTTTGCTGTCGTGACAGGGCCAACTGTGCTGGGCTATAGTTATCAATGTCCACAATAGGGGTGGATCGGTATTCTAGAAACCCGATTCTTGGGTCTGAGTTATGTTCCTTGGCCTTAATGATTATACGCTTGGCAACTTTGACCATAGCCTCTGCTAAACCATTGGTTTGAATATGGTATGGACTGCACTTACCGTGTTCAAAATTCCAACTTTTTGCAAACTCATCAAATTCCTGACTTGCAAAGCATGGGCCCCCATCGGTCATAATTTTCTCGCAAATTCCCCAGTGTGACATGATATCTTTCATGTGAGACTCAGATAACAGTTGAGCTTTTCATGTTTGAGAGTTCACAGACTATGGGATATCTTGAGTAGTAATCTGCCATGACCAAGTAATTAGCTTCCCCTATTGAAAACAAATCGCACCCTGCTATCTGGAAGGGATACTCTGGAACTTCAGAGCTAATTAATGGCTCTTTTTGTTGAGATGACGTGTGTTCCAGGCAAATCTGACACTGATTGACCATTTTGATTATTTCATTAGAAATCCCAGGCCAAAACATCACAGATCTAGCACGGCTAAGACATTTCTGGGCGCCAAGATGACTAGAATGTAGGATTTTTAACATCTGGGATCTGAGGGATCTTGGGATAACGATTTTTTCGCCCTTCATTATAATACCATTAACAACTGTCAATTCATCTCTGTAATTCCAGAAAGGTGCTACAAGAAGGTCACAATCTTTTTTCATGTTAGGCCAACCTATCTGAATTATTTGTTGCAAAGCACACAGTTGGCTGTGTGTTACCTGATTTCCTCAAGTTTTTTGTCAGATATGGGCAACGAAGAAATAACCATGCACACATGTGCATCAACCCCTTCAGTAAGATCGGGACTTGTTTCTGGACTGGCATTGCGGCTGAACCCATCGGCTAGAGGAATTGTTTTACCACCGACATGCCGGAACTCGAACCTATACGGACTTAGCTTAAGGACTAACCATTGCAACTTAGGAGGTATAAAATGCATAGGCTTCTGGAGCGAGCCTACTAAGGGTAAGTGGTCATTTTCAAGAATGACATCACGACCATAACAGCCCAGCAAACATTTTATATCGGCCCGACATCGGCCCGATATTGGATTATATATCGGCCCGACATCGGCTGCCGATATCGGCCCAATGTCGGATGTGCAACTCGGCTACACATCGGGCCGATATCGGCAACCGATATCAGCTGCCGACATGCAGCCGATATTGTGCCGACATTCACAGATCATCGCTTTTTCTCGCTAAAACTCCCTTTTCTTGATAGTTTAACCCCAATGCAAATCAGATAGGCAAAAGAAAAACAGAAGAATGCATCAATTTCAACAAATTTATGTGGGATTATGTACAATATCGGAAGAAGAAGGCTAGTCGCGAAAATACATAACAAATAAGTTAAATCACGATATTGTCAAGAATATTGTATTTAAATATCAACAGCACTCATTTCTTTAATACAACCAAATAAGTTTATTTAATAAATACATGAAATCACCAGATAAAAGGTTGATTTTTTTCAGATCTCTTGTTTCGCCGTTGGATTCCAAATCGCGCCAGAATTTAAAAGACCCGGATGAACGGTGTGGCGGTAAAATACGCTATTGTGCAAATCGCAAACGAAATCGATTAAATTTTGATCAATCGACTGGCACACTTTGTAATATGTTTACAATATGAAATACTAAATGGATTAACATTAATGATCCATTGAATACTCAATAATTGGAAAAAATACTTAATAGTGCAATTATTTATATCGGCCCGATATCGGTCCGATATCGGAAACCGACATCTATATTCCGACATCTAGCCGATATCGGCCCGATATGGGAATGTTTGCTGGAAGTACTGGTGAAATTTGGTGAGACCAAAAACACATGATAGTAATTCCTTTGAAATTTGCCCCATGTTCTGTTGGGATTCTGTTAAACTTCGAGAAGCAAATGCAATAGGGTGTTTGTCTTGCAGTAACACTGCGCCCATAGCATGACTAGATGAGTCAACTTGCAAGGTCAAAGGCTTGGATGGATCATAGTATGCCAATACAGTTTCCTTACAAATGCATTCTTTCATTTTTTCAAAGGACTCACTTTGTGGTTTCTGCCAAGAAAATAGGACATCCTTATGCAACAATTCTCGCATAGGAGCGGTCACTTCTGAAAGGTTATCACTGACATAACGACTGAGGTAATTGACCATTCCTAACACCACCTGAAGTTCCTGCTTAGAAGTGGGAGGTCTTAGACTTTTAATTGCCTCAATTTTGGCGGGATCAGGCTTCAAGCCTTCTGGTGTGAGCACGTGACCGAAGTAAGATATTTCGGTCACGCCTACTTCTAACTTCCTTGGATTGAAGCGAATCCCTTTGGTTAACGCTCGGTCTAGGACAGCTTTCAAATTTTTGTCATGTATTTCCCTGGTTGAACCCCAAACACACAAATCATCAACTATAGTTGCTACCCCTTCTAGGCCAAATAATGCTTCCTCAAGACCTGATACGTTCAAGCCGTAAGGACAACGGAGATACCTAAATACACCTAGGGGGCTGTTGAAGGCGGTCAAATATGATGATTCATCGGACAATTGTATCGACCAATATGCGCTTGTAAGATCCAATTTAGTGAAATACCTGGCATTGCCAAACTTATGCAATACATCATCAAGTGTTTTCAGAGGGTAGGGCGTCCGATTAATAGCTTTATTGAGCGAACGAGGGTCCAGACATAGACGGATATCCCCATTTGATTTCTGTGTAACCACAAGATTGTTACACCATTGGGTCGGTTGCTCACATTTAGCAATCACGCCCATTTCATGCATGCGATTAAGTTCCTGGCGTACCTTAGAATGTCTTCTAAGGCAACAGGAATCCTACGGGTAGGATGGACAACAGGCGTGACGGTGGGGTCAACATGAATTACACATTCCCCAGGGAGTAACCCAGTCCCATCAAATACAGTGCTACAGTCCCTTAGAATGGATTCTCTTGTGAGAACATTTTCCCTGTCTTGTGCCCCTTTTTCACCCTTTTGCACGGAATGTGCCAGTTCAATTAATTTAACTCTAAGCATGATTCACAACCAAGTAATGCGGGTGACTTGGTGTCCACTATATGGAAAACTGCGTTCTTAACTACACCTGTACCCAAATGTTTGCATCGCAAGGTAATTTCCCCCATGCTACTCAAAATGTTCCCATTATAGGCAGTTAACTGAGACTTGGACTTCTTCAAAGGTGCTTTGATTCCAAGACTGTGAAAGACAGACAATGGTAAAATATTTACCTGGGATCCAGTGTCACATTTGATTTTCACGCCTTTTTCCTGATTCCCAATTTGTAAGTCCGTATCACTTGACCGTTTTCACACCGAATTCGATCTACACTATCGATAGAAAAGCTATCCTCGAAGTCTTCCGTAATCTCATTAACTTTAATGTTTTTAAAACATTTGCTCCAATGGTTCCATTTTGAACATTTGCGGCATTGTGTCCCCTTGGCAGGGCACCGTTGATCCTCTGTGTGTGATCCTCCACAGCGATTACAGCATGTTCCCCGTGCCTGCTGATTTCCCGTGCGCTCAGGTCTCGATTCTGTACGACCATGCTGCCTTCCAGTGCGGCTTTGCGTGTTGCCCCGACTGTAGGTTCGTGTTGTTGAGTTGTCGGACGTCGACAACGCATGAACCTGGCTAGTGTCCTTGTTGAACATTTTCATTTGTGATACTGAGTATTCGAACTCTTGGCACATTGAAATGCATCTGTCCATTTTTTAAGTCTTTCCCGACTTGCAACAGTTTTTCGCGTAGTTTTGTAGACGCGACTCCAAATATGATCCGATCTCTGACCAAATCATCTTTTAATGCACCGAAGTCACAATCCTTGGCTTTGTTTTTCACCAAAGTGATGAATAGTTCCATGGTTTTCTCGCCCTGCACGATGTTGTTGAACTGATATCGTGCGAATACAGGGTTCAATGTTGGAGCAATATGTGCACGAACTTTATTAAATATTCGCTCGGGCTTCTTCCTGCCCTCATCGGACATTTTCCACTGCGTGATATATTTCACGCCCTTTGGCACCCATGTACAGTAGTAACATTGTCACATGTACGTCCTCAGCTTGGTCCTTTAAAGGTTCTTTGAATATTAACTCACAGTGTTCTTGAAATTTTTCAAATTCTTCCACCATGTTTGACGCACCCCAGTCCATCTGCGGAGCGGGAATTCCACTGAGATTCATGGTTAACAGTTTTAAGAATTAATATTCCAACGTTCGAGGAATTAATTTTACTAATTGTATTCCGTTTTTAATGAATTACAACAGTAAGTTCCAGATTCTGACACCATGTTATGTTACGTCTGTCACATATGTCCCCTACTTATATTAAGGAATCATATTATAAGAACGACAACACTGTGTGTTCTAACTACTTGATTTAATGATACTCAATTACATGTGGATTATAGGATGAACTGTTAAGAACTGGATAAACATGTATTAAGCTATGCCGGCTCCCTCTGGTGGGAGGGGCTTATCATTAACTGGCATTGATTAATGGCACCAGTATACGGCATTATGCTTCATTACCGAGACCAGAGCTCCTGGAGTAAAATCAGCAAGAACACGATGACAGGGATGAAAGAAACAAATCGAGCTTCTAGGTTCTTTTAAGAAAAGATTTCCCCATAAACCTTCATAAACTCTTAAACCCCTGCCACCGTCGTGCAACCAAAGAGGTAAGCATAATGATCAACTGTAGATGGGTTAATCACCAGGCCTGCAGAGCGCTTCAAAATATCATGTTGGTAACCTTTCTTTTTAAATTTACAGATGGTTTTCACAAATAACCGAGAGAAACTAACATTGGCTTTTATCTTCTTAAGTTTGTAAATTAAATCTTCTTAAGTTTGTAAATTAAATAAAGGAACCAGTCCAAACATCTGCGGAAATTGAATTAACAAAACTAATAACCAAAATTATTCCTAAAGCTTCTTTGTATGAATTCTTAATAGGCATATTCAAGCTTGTTTGTTCTAACACTAAGAAATAGACTTAGAATCTACATGGGAAGTGTCACCCATTCTCCCTTTGTTTTTAAACTGCTACTTTTATTTAACCTTTCACATCTAATGCTTATCTCTCGGACGATAATTTTAACCTCTTCTTGCCATTAGCCGATATGTGGTTGTCACAGATGACATTGTTTCGTTCGAAGTAGGTAGTGAACTTTGTGGGAGTCTTGTATAAAGTACCAGAAACAGTTTTTAACCTCAACTAGGTAAGAATGGGTTACGTCCCTTTATTCATTATCGTTATTTGTTTCAGCTCAGGACAACAACGGCTTTTATAAGGTAATGTAAAATGTATGTGTTTACCGTGTTGAATAATTAAATTTTGAAATTTAATTGAACAGAAAAAATCTCAGTCTTCACCTAACTTGTAAAATTACTTTGGTCTCGGGGATTTCAGTATCAATAAATTTGAAAAACAGAGATTTGACCCTGTTTAGATTTTCTACAGGGCCAAATTGATAAAATTAAATTCAAATTTCACTTAAATTCATAAATGGTAAGCAGCAGCCATGATTCCAAAGGATATCTGGTAAGTTAAATAGTTTAGTTGTCCCACATAATGGTACAACACCTGTCATACTGAGGACATTTCCTTATCTCTTCCATACTAAGTGGGGCACTTCACAAAACATATTTAGCTCAGCAAGACAAGGTGTGCCGGAGGGGCACAGTGTCTCAAATGTTTATACCAAGCATATACCAAGTTGTGTCTCCTGGTGTCAGGTTACTGCATGAAGCATCCAGTCTATGTGCCAAAATAATACTCCGTGGGAGAATGTTACATTCTTGTGCAGTCTTTGGGAAGTAGAAAGCTGGTTTGTTATTCTATCCTGGAGTAGCTGGTGTTGGCCCCAGATTCAGGCATCACATCTCTAGTAGTCTTCACGAATGGGATGAAAAACTGCCAGTCATTGGGTCTGGTGAAAACATTTTTCTGCCAGAATGAAAAAGAATTTGCCAAGACCGAAAAAAATGCCTAGATCTATATTCTTGCTAAAACCATACAGGGTTTCCCCCAGGCCTTTTTCGCTAGTCGCATGCGACAAGCCATAATTTCAGGACCCAATTTGCCACATGCCATAATTTGTCCGACATGCATTATCTCCCACTGCGACTTGTGTACCTGTTGATTGCATTCAGACATGGGGCGAATTAAATTTTAATGCTAATGCATTAATAATGCATTACTTTTTGTCAGTAATGCAAGGTAATGATTAATGCAACAGATTTAGCATTATTTTAATGATAATTTAATGCATTACATATGCCAAAATGCTGTAATGCTTAGCATTATTGAGCATTAATTGGATTTTGTTTACTATTGGATTTTGTTGATTCGTTTTATTAAATAATATTTATATTAACAGTAACCTTTTTATGCAATGATACTCGAAATATTTAATATGTTATACGTCTTTTACATATCTTATTTATAGCAAGAGAAAAACATTTATATGACAGTTAAGTATTTTGATATGTGTTTACTATTAGTAAAACAAGATACAGACTATAAGTGAAGTCTTTTCATCAGAATGTTGTAAAGTTTGAACATTTTTTATGATTAAGCAATGAGATCTTGAGCTTAGTTGTCTTAAGAAAATGCTAAATTTAAAACAAATCAATAGCCAGTGATCTATAAAGCTCTGTCAACAAATACAGCACTTTTATTTTATTTTAAATTGTTTTAGTGTACACATTCATTGGGACAAGATATTTCCCACCAATTGTCAAACACTTAAATATTCCTGAAAATGTTACTGATAGAAATTTGAAGTTCAGTGCAAAATACCAAAAATGTTGTTCTGAAATAAAATAGCATGGAAATTAAATTAAACCTTCAGACTTGCAAAAAACTCATACTTTCACAATCAAATGAAGATATTTTTCCAACCATCAGGCTGTCAACCAGGTCATCTCCAAAATATAGGAAAAATATAGGAATATTTTTGCAACAAATATAGGAGTTTTTGGATGATTTTGAGGCAAAATATAGGAGTTTGGAACTGATAATAGTTTTATTTACTTGCACTTATACAAATGATTTTCACCTGTGCATTTACTGTTTCTACAATTATCAAGGTCCAAAATGTCTACTGTAAAAATGATGGAAACCATTAACTTTAACATCAGCACCATCAAGCACATCACCAGCATCTGAATGACCATTCAAACAAGGGGGAAATGCAGAAAATGCATTAACAAAGCCGGATTTTTCAGTTTTTGTTTGTCTTCTATGATATATAGTACTGTACACAGCATCGGCCCATCCACATAGTCATAATGCTTGGTGTAAAAATCTGGGTTACAATGTCCAAAAGTGTTCAGTCAAAAGTGACCCCAATGCCTTACTTTGGACAAACTCTATTGAGAACCTGTAGGCAATACATCATACAAAATTATATGCCCTTCACTACTCTAGAAGTTCCGGAATAAGCGATTTTTAACATAATTCCATTTATTTATTTAATCTGCATGGAACAGTACTACAGTCAAATAAGTTAGTTAACCTTAATACAAAGAATATTGCTACAAGTTTCAAGAGAAATGATAAAAATGTATCAATTTATAACCATAACTGAACTTTAATTCAAACTGCTATTGAGTTTCTATACAAACGCAATAATTTTCAAAAACCAAAGCCTTCTTGGGAATAGGACATTATACCTGTTAGGCTCATTGAAGTTATCTCAATATTGAACAAATAGTTGTTGCAAATTTTAAACAATATTGTTTTTATTACCTCCCTTTATTTGACTTTGCCTTTTGAATCGTATTGTTTTTGTAAAGACACCTTCTTTTGCATACACTCTTTTCCAACAGAGTTTGATAACTGGAAAACTGGACACAAAAGTCAGCTGAAGAATTCTTGTTCACAGTCAAGCATGTTTTTACAAGGGGTCCATCTTGACATTTTAGATGACCATATACACTATACCAAATATAAGCTTTCTAGTCCTTGCAGTTTGTGAATAAAATTTAATAATCTTAAACATTTTTTGCATTTGGTTGCAACTGCAACAAGAATTCTGCATAGAAGTGAAAATTTGTTTTTGTTAGGTAAGCCTTAATACTCAGAAACCTGCTACAAAGTTGTTAGAGAATCAGATTAAAACTGAAGTAAATGCCACCTGCCAAGTTTTCACCAATCTAAAAGTTGAGTTTTGTTCTAGAAATAAAAAGAAGAAAGCAAAAGCAGTATCAAAGCAATATTTACTCTCTTCATTAATCGGCAAAACAAATACTAAAAAATATAGGAATATACATAAAAATATAGGAGAAATATAGGAATATAGGAGGCTTTTCAGAATATAGGATTCTGATCCAAAATATAGGAGAAATATAGGAATATAGGAATCGGTTGACAGCCTGAACCATTTATCCAAATTATTCTTACTGAATCAGTGTCATTGTAAAATATTAGAGGCTATGTCAGATTTCAGGAAATCAGCATTAATACAGATGCAGGTGACAAAATGATTTAATTAGATAAGTTGACAGTGTAGTCCTTTGTCAATACAACACTCTAAAAGTGTGAAAACAGCAATAAGTCAAAGATAACAAAAGTGTTAAAAAGCTAAACCTGTATTAATCTATATGTACTGAGAATAGTTTTGTTGTAAGTTCTTAAGGTGTCACTTTAGATCTTCACACTTTTAGACTGATACTTTGTATATTATACCTTGTGGGTGATTTTTTTGGGAGATGATCCATTTTGTACATATACTGACAGTTGACTTTTTATTTTTTTGTCAGTTCACTTGTAAAATAATGCTTAATTTAATGCATTACTTTTTGAAATAATGTTAATTTAATGCATTACTTTCTCAAAATACAGTAATGCTAATTTAATTTAATGCACAAATTTGGCAAATAATGCTAATTTAATGCATTACTTTTAAAAGTAATTCGCCCCATGTCTGATTGCATTATCAGCATGAAAACTCTATTCCTAATAAACAAGAGACAGCTGATCGCGCCGATAATTGACAGTGTCATCCGCTTTGCGAGTTAACCAATCACTTACAAGAACTGGTGAATAACGCATGTCGGCTCCGCCCACATGTAGGTGACAGTTGATTATGACCGCATGTGATAAAATCGTAGCCGAATCACTATTCATCCGCATTGTCAGTAATCAGAACAAAACTCTATACAAATGACTTACTTCTGCCATCTGACCATTTCGAGCAAAGAAGGAAGGAACTAAAGCATCCCCTTTTTGAAAATATCCATGGAAAATATAACTTTCTGACATCTTGATTATTCCGTAAGATAGCCAATGAATGAATGAACAGCAACAAAGCCATTTTCATTTCGATTAAATGCACCAGCCCGGTTAGCTCAGTAGGTAGAGCATCCGCTTCTGGACTGGGAGGTCGTGGGTTCGATCCCCGGCTGGGTCATACCAAAGACTTTAAAAATGGTAGTAATGGCTTCCCTCCTTGGTGCTCAGGGTGTAAGGGTTAGCATTACGACCGATTCGGCGGGTGCCGGTATAGGAGGACCCGCAAGGAGATCCGAAGTCGGAGGTGCTGAGCCTGCAATATGGCGGTCTCCTATCCAAAAGCGCAGCACCACGCTTACACGCCGAAAAGGTGAACGCCAAAAAAAAAAAAAAATTTCGATTAAATGGAAAACAAAATAACCTAGACGCTGACATTGTTTTCAGAACGTCGTCGGTTTGATCTTAAAACATCCCCAGAACAAAAGAGAAGCACTTAAAACACATTTTCAATCCAAAATACGCTGTAACATCCAGCAATTATTCAGTATTGTCATATGCCGCAGTGAAAGCTTACACAAATGACGTCATACAGTAGATCGACTTCAGAAGCCGTTTACGGTTATTATTTTTCTTTCTAGACATAGCGCAGTTAAAATGATCGATTTTATTACATGTTTTACAAACGGGACAATTTTTTGTAATGCTTGTGTTTCAGCGAAAGATTGGCCCATCAAGTTTGTGTAATTATACAAGTTTATTTAAATAAAAAAGCGCGTTATTATTCACATTCCTATAGTTCTTTAATTGAGAAGGCATGGCGCATCATTTCTTTTTCGCACAGGTAGGTATAATTAGTAAATTTTATGAGTTTTAATTGCTATCAAAAAAGCCAAAGGTGTTATTTGCGGTCCGTTTGTCTGTATTTGAGAAGAAATGGCACTTACGGAAAAAGAGTGCGGTTCATGCAAGTTTTGCCGATCTTGCAAAAGGGGGATAATAAAAAGTGCAACTGCGTAGTTTCCACCATCAAAAGATATTTTATTGAAAAAAAAAATGCTTTAAGTTTTCCTGAAACATCTTTATATAATTACAAATAAGCACATTATATTGTAATTTCAATTTATTTTAGTTTTCATGTTTATAAATATTTCTAATTGATATTAGATCTAATTAAATGATCGGATCTGAGGAATTTCAGCCGTTGTTTTTTAATTAGGATTTGTGTTTCAATTTTTAAAAAGCATAGGATTTTTTGGTGTAAGAATTCAATTTACGACTTTTGAATCTTTAAATTGTTATAAATCTGTTAACCTACAGCAGCCAGAGTACAGTGTATGTAAAGACACATTTATTATTACCATGTATGACTCATTTAAAGGCTTTAAATGAATAAAGCCACTTAAGATTAAAAACAATTGTTTTTCCATTTATTTATTTAAATGAGAAGCAAAACTGATATATACACAAGACTGAAAATTTAACAGCGGGTAGCAAAACTTAAACAGCGCATTGCAGCATGCAACAAAATCAGTCTATGCTGCGACGACCCTTCCTGAAATCCTGGGGAAACCCTGCTATACTATTTCACTATATTTATGCTATATAACCACTCTTAATCTGGAAATTTAGAACAGGTTTTCAGTCATATTAAGAAAAGAAAACTAAGTTTTAATGTTTTAATTTATTTCTCTGTAAACAGTAGGTGCTTATATCCTAAGACAGGCCAGTAGATATTCGAAATTCAGCGATTCATCTTGAAAGTCTACACATTCAGAGTCATCATCATCACTGTTTAGCATTTTCATAATATTTTAGAAATGACATTGTAACCTTTTTTTTAACCTCCCAATAATTAGTTTCCATGATGTTAAAAGCCATAAAATAGAAACATTTCTTTTCTTAATGTCAAAGTTTTCATGGTTGATAATCTGGGAACTTTGTAAACAGAAGTGACCATTCAGTTGTGTTTCAAGCAATTCAATTTGTTATTCAGATGCTGCACAACCAATCAAATTTGTGGACACATCACACAGTTATTATACCGGAGATACTGTTTGCACCGAGATTTTTCGTACCCAAAATGGCAAAAAAAATTGCTGGTTGGCAGGACCTATGACTTCATAAAACTGCCAGACTGTAGCAAATTTTGCCAGACATGCCCGGTGGTCTGGTGACTTTCAGGAAAACTGCTCTAGAGATATCCAGAGGGAACATTTTTACGGACTGTAACAAAGATTTCTTGTACAGCCCAGAGAATCTATCCATCTTCTTGTATATCATATATCTTATATTTACTTACCCTTTTTTTAGGTTTTTTATTGAACTTATTTTTATCATAGTATAGTTATTTATTTATAACTTGTATATTTCTCACTCTTAACCTTTTAATCCATTTATAAGTACTTTATCGTAAATGTGAACAGTGTTGATCCAGATCTTCCGCAACATCATGCCCCTAGCAAAGACTATCCTTCATGTCACAAGCACAGGCTTAATTATTATTTTTTAGTTATTTTTCAGCACAGATTTTATCCTTCATGTCCTTAGCAGACTTCATCCTTCATTCCCCCAGCAAATACTTCATCCTTCATTCCCCCAGCACATACTTCAACCTTCATTCTCCCACCACATACTTCATCCTTCATTCCCACAGCACATTATCCTTCATTCCATCAGCACATACTTTCTCCTTCATTCCCGCAGCACATTCTCCATTTTTCATTCCTCCAGCATAAACCTCATCCTTCATTTTCCCAGCACATACCTACTTGATCCTTCAGTCACCCAGCACATACTTCATCCTTCATTCTCCAACCACATACTTCATCCTTCCTCCTTCATTCCCACAGCACATACTTCATCCTTTATTTTCCCAGCACATACTTTATCATTCTATCCCCCAGCACATACTTCATCCTTCATTCTGCCAGCACATACTTCATCCCTCTAGCACATTCTTCATCCTTCATTTCCTCAGCCCAGACATCAGCGTACATGTCCTTAGCACAGATTGCCCCTATCACAGACCCTAGTACAAAACGGGGTTCTTTGACAACACTGTACATACTTTTATGTGTGTCTGTCATCAAGATGACTTTGTATCATCTTAAAGATTTCAGTCACAGGGATTGAAATATGAATTAAGGTGTGATTAATTTATTGAACTCTTATTGTTTTATATGTTTCAGGAAATACAAGATTAATCAGAAAAATGAATGCATGTGAACAGAAACTTTTTATGCAAAGTCTTTGGATTTCAAAGCCCGAGAAGGTAGCACATTCACGGTGATGAACTGATTTATTGCTATCAAAAAAGCCAGTTGATTAGCAAAACAGTTTGCGTTAGACAAACTCTTTGAACAATGAATGCTAAAACAAGTGACAAGAATATGTTAACCAATAAACTGGTGAAAGTTTCAAGTCTAGACAAATCAAAGGTGACAGTTTCAAGAATTGTAGCTAAACATGAAGGGAAACCATTCAGCAGTACTGAACTCAGTGGCCTGCACACTGATACAACTTCTCACCAAACCAGCAAGCTTACTGCTACACTAAATGAAACACATTGTGTTCTGGGAAGTGTTAACCATGATATGATAGCTATAACTGATGCTAAAATGTGTACTGTATTGAAAGAAGATGGGACAGTGGAGGAGGTTGATCCCAGCAGACCGGTATTTAAGGACACTGCTGCTAGTAACTCTTGTATTGCAGAAACTGTGGCACACACAGGGGATTCCTGCAGTAAAATAACTCAAACGTCAAGTACAGATGTTGATTACATGGGAAATAACATAGTAGGAGATAATATGAAAGGTAATACAATGTATATAGAGGAAGGTGCATATGACAGTCATATGCTGCAGGACCAACATGATGTGGAAGGCAATGAGCCCAGTCATGAGAATGTGGCGGATATAATCAAAAAGAGAGTTAAATATAAAAGAATAAAACGAGTTACATGCCTCAAATGTGGAAAGGTGTACAGCAGTAATGGTGCCTTAGCAAAGCATCTACATGTACATTCAGGTAAATAATGTTAGTAAGTTAACCCTTTACTTCATGCCTTCTGTGACCAGTGTAGATCCTGACTAGCTTGTACATCTGTCCTTTCTGATCTGGATCGAGACTGGTTCCATCTTGTTCAGAAATACCCTAAAAAATTTCAAAGTTAACAGTTTAGATCCTTGATCTACACTGTTCGCCCATGCAATGAAGCCCACACTGATGAAAAACTATTGAATCATACATGACTGTTTATATTCAGATTTTATTGGATGTGTGAACTGGGTAGAACCAGATCAGCACATACATAGTACATCTGATCAGGATCTTCACTGTTTGTTTCTAAGTTAGAAATAACCTAATGAATCAAAAAGCCAACAGTGTAGATCTAGATCAGACTGCATGGATGTGCTGGCTGATCTGTATACATCTACACTGTTTGCCCTTGAATACAGCCATATTCCATGCAGTTAATGTTAAATAAATGGCAACAAATTTAAAGCCCCAGCCCTAAACTTAAGTAAGAATATACTATTGAAAAATCATATTTGTCCATACAGACTCCAATATATAAACTCTCTAACAGAACACAAAAGGTCCGATTAAATTCTTTCAATAGACCGAATTTTCAATGATATTGTTAAATTATCATTTACTAACTTTTAAGAAGCTAAATATAATAGAGCTATATTTAGCACTGACGAAGAGACCACATCATGCACGATCTCGATTTCTGTGACGTTTCAGAAATCCTACTTTTGCTTTTAGTAGCGCTGACCAAATTTATTTTAGTAAATTAAAATTTTATTAGCCCGAACTAATGCTGCAAATTTGTGCCTATAGTTCCAAATACATCTAATATTTCATAAAGAGCAGGTGAAATTGAAGTAATGCCACTTTAAATTACATAAATTGTGTATCTTTTATAAGACCCTAGGCCTAGAAAATAATGTCAAAAGTATTTTTCAGGGAATAAACCATTCCAGTGTGAGATATGTGGAAAAGCGTTCAGCGTCAAGTATTATTTGGACTGTCATAAGCTGAGCCATGGAGGACAACGGAATTACAAGTGTGAACAGTGTGGCAAGTGTTTCCTGAGGAAGCCAGCTTTGAACGTACATAAAAGATCTCATTCAGGTAGTATTGATAAAAAACTTCAGACTACAGTTGGGAGTTGTATTACAAACAGCTCTAAAGAACTAATCTTTTACCCAGTTCAATGCTTTGATTTCTTTACTCCATATATCGAGGGTTGCAAGCAAGATTGTCGTAATTACATTGAAATAAAGAAGGAGTTACGGCAGTCTTGCATGCAACCCTCGATATACAGGATTATTTCATTTGCTGGCTGATCTGGATCTACAATGGTCACTTCTTGGTCAGTAATAACCGAATTAATCCAAGGAGAACACTGCAGATCCAGATCAGATTGCACTGATTGCACTATTGTTTGCTTTTTGGTTAGAAATAACCTAATTAATCTAAAACCAGACAGAGTAGATCCTGAGAAGTGCCATCTGATCTGGATCTACACTGTTCTCCCATGGAATAACAGCTATATCCCAAGGAGTAAAGCGTTAATTATTTGCATTTATGGCTGATCATTTAAAGCCAACAGATTGCTCTTATTTTGTCCAATTCATTGTTTTGGATGGCTTACAAAGTGGCAGATTTCTTATGATGCTGCTATTTTGAAGTACCAGTATAACGTGTTGCAAAACAGACAATATGTAAGCTTTCTGCTGAACATACCATGCATGGGGAAAAAGTCATCCAAGAAAGAAACATAAATTTGTCAAAATATACTTTAAAATCACACTCAGGAGTGATGAGTCTGACCAGATCACCCAGTCTCACATTTCAAGCTTATTATTTACATAAGTCAGAAAATGGCCATAATATCTCAACCAGAAGCTGCTAGATTGCTCCAGTCACTCTGGAGTTATAACCCTTAATTTGCAGAGTTTTGACCTAGCACTGTCTACAACCCAACTAAGAGAGCCTTT
Source organism: Corbicula japonica (assembly GCA_038501625.1). Classification (NCBI taxonomy): domain Eukaryota; kingdom Metazoa; phylum Mollusca; class Bivalvia; order Venerida; family Cyrenidae; genus Corbicula; species Corbicula japonica. The sequence goes on along the minus strand of JAZAYU010000266.1, from coordinate 197,123 downwards.
GTCCAGTATTTGCCAAACTTGGTTAGAGTAGATTCTACTAAAGTAATGATCAGCTACACTGCCCCAGCCACTCCAGTTTTTCCCTTCTTATTGCTAAGATTTCAATAAATTAGCACTGTTCATGATTTTAGCAGGTTTTAGTCTTGCTTTGTTTTTGTTTTGTTTTTACTAATGAAATTGGCAGAAAGATACTTATAAAGGTATATTTAAACTATTCAGTCATTATATTAACTTTGTATTATAAAGATTGATGGTTGGCTGCAAAAACACAAGTCACTCATTGTAAAAATCTGTTACAGTAACTGTTATAAAAGCTATTTATTGACTACAATTACTTAACCGATTTCTCCAAATATACACATTTTATTGCACATGTCAACAGTAGAACCAAATCAGCCGGCACATCCCTGCTATCTAATCCAGATCTCCACTATTTGCTTTTGGTCAGAAATAACCAAACAATTCAAAAGGCTGTGTAGATCATGATAAGATGACATGGATGCACCAGCTGATCTGGATCTACAATTTGTCCATGTCATAAAGCCTATACATGCATATTTTGAGGAAAGAGTTGAAACATTTATATTCATTCTTATCTAAATTAATTGTATTTATCTTTGAAATTGTAGATATAAAGGCATTTGAATGCAAGGAATGTGGTAAGAAGTTCAAATCAAAAGGTGGCTTGAAGCTTCACATGGTTGAACATGGAGAGGGGAAGAAGGTTATATGTCATCTGTGTGGAAAGTCTTTCAATCATGCAAGTTACCTCACCAGCCATCTTGCCTCACATTCAGGTAAATGTTTCTTTTTCTGTTGACACATACAATGTAGGCGTCCTATTGCCTGGCATTGGTGGCAACCAACTTTAATATGAAACCTAATGTTCCCTGTAACTTTCAAAGTACTTGTCCTATTCACTTAATACTTGGAATATTTTATCAGAATGAACAACGCTATTCAGTGACAGCAAAAATGATAACTCCAGTTTCACTATTTTTTTTAGTAAACTCCTTTTAAATGCAACTTAAGCAACACACCACCTGATACAGATCTACAATGTTTGCTTCTTAGTCATAAGTAACCTAATGAATCTAAAACAGGTGTAGATCCTGATCAGACATCACAGTTTGCCCATGTGAAAAAAGCCATAATGAAAATTTGAAGTCTCTTTCACCAAAAGTAACTTTGGATTATGAAGGATTAAAATCTACACTTCCTGTGTTGCCCTTTGGAAGAAAAGGCAATAGATAGGGATCGCTTTGTCCATCTGTCCGTCTGTCATGGAAACTTAACATTGGCTATAACTTCGCCATTTTTTAATATCTCATGAAACTTTCAAATTATATTGTTTAAGGCAAGAAGGTCTTGATGATGACAAGTTCTTTAGGTCAAGGTCACATTTGATGGAGTTATGCTCCTTTTTGTACTTCGATTTTGACATGAAACTTAACATTGGCTAAACATTTGCCATTTCTCAATATTTCTTCATGTAACTTTCAAATTATATTTCTCATGACAACATGCTTGTGATACATTTTCTGATGATGATTGTATTTTATTTTTTAGTGATTGTAACAGTAACAGAAAATAAGTCAGTCTGTAGTTAATTCCTTTTCTCCCCATACTTCTATTTCATATTGTTATCTTTTCATCTCTCAGAGACTGCATTTTACATTAACTTTTCACACCCCTCCGCACTCACTCAAACACTCTCATGATCATTTGATAGACCCATGCTCTAGTTTCCTCTCTTCTGACTGCTTAGGGAGAATGTGTGGTGAGACTGTGTGGCGAGGCTGTGTGGGAAGGCTGTGTGGTGAGGCTCTGTGGGGAGGCTGTGTTTTCTGTAGCAATTCCTGAAATGCATATTTCACTTGTTTTCGTTATTATTGTAGATGAGAAACCTTACAAGTGTGACCAGTGTGGCAAGGCTTTCCCGTACAGTCAGAGTCTGGTGGAGCACATCAGAAGACATAACGATGTGAAGCCTGCTGTATGTGAAACGTGTGGCAAAAGGTGAAATCGGCTTCTGTTCAACGTTGTTAAGATAGAACTAAAAACACTAAAAACATTTTAACCCTTTATTCCATATATGTTTAAATGCATGTGCGACCAGCTGGCACATCTGATCAGGATCTACACTGTTCTCATCTTGGTCAGAAATAACCTAATAAATCAAGCAAAAAGTGTTGATCCTGATCAGATGGCACAGATGTGCAGGCTGATCTGGATCTACACTGTGCCCATAGCTTAAAGAAATATACATGGAGGAATGGGTTAAATGGAAATACTATTATATTTTTCAACATGTACAACTCTTACATAGGTAATATAATTTTTAACAGTATTTCAGTTGAACAAAAACCTCAGATTTGAAATATTTCACTGGCAGTTTAATGGGTAAAATTCAGATTGTCTAGGTTTTATCACCATTTACCACCTTTATCTCAGTAGAAAACAACGTCAGTTGATATTAAAAATATCTACAAATTAATTATATCTTCAACTCTTGAAATATTTATGAATAAATGTTCTTTGTTTTAATTATTAGACATTTAATTCAAGTACAACTAATTAAGTTTGCTGCTGTTATTCATAAGATTTCCTTATATTGAATGACAACTAATATCTTTACCCCTTATTACATATAAATGTATATGTTTGCCTGTGCCGCCTGTGTAGATCAAGATCAGGATGTTGATCAGTGTAGATCAAGATGGCACAGACGTGCCAGCTGATCTGGATCTAGATCTACAATGTTCTCTCATGGGATAACAGCCATAAGAAGTAAATGGTTAATCATAATATTACATCAAATTAATTTTTTTTCCTGTAAAATTATTGAAATGTTATGTTACCATTTGCTCTTGTTGTCATTAGTGAATTTTTATTTTCAGTTTCAACAACAAACGAGCACTCAAGGCACATATGTTGTACCATGACAATGTTTCTCAGTTTGCATGTAACGAATGCAAAATGTACTTCAAATCTCTTCCATCTTTAAACAAACACCTTTATAAAACTCATAAGAGAGAATATATCTGCGAATTTTGTGACAAGACCTTTCATAACAAGAAATATTTGCATGTTCACCTGGCAAACTTTCATAAAGAAGAACGAAAAACAGCTCCTGATAAGTTGGCAAAGGCGAAAAAAGCGGAATGCTCATTATGTCATCAGACTTTCTACAATAGATACGTTCTTAGAACTCATTTAGCTAATAAGCATGGACTATCAGATGAAGAAATTAAATCTCTTCTTCAAATACGAAAAAGAGCTCAGAACAAAAATGGAGAAATGCCGAGAAATAATTTTATTCCAAATGTGAACAAGAAAAACGACCTTTCAAGGTCTCTAATAGATAATAATACATTTCGGGTATACTATCGGGACGACGAAATGGCTGTTTATGTGAAGGGTAATGACGGGGTAAATAAGAAATCAGTAGATATATCAAAACATCCGTATATTGAAAACGATATGGTAGATAATACAAATGTAAAATATGTTTTTGTAGAAGGGACAAATGAAAATAATAATAATGATAGCAATGTGCATGACTCTGTTGTGGATGTTGAAATGGATCAAGAACATTTGATCATTCAAGCAAAAAACAACCAAGATAATTCTAGAACAGTCAGTCTTCTTCAAGAACAAATTGAAGTCAAGACTTCCTCAGAATCTGATTATGTAGATAATCAAAATTATTATGTGGTTTTCACAGACAGTGAAACAAATGTTGGTAACATAGAAGAAGTACAAGAAATACAAGGTGAAACAATTTATCAGACTGTTGATGAAAATGGTACAGAACAAATTTTGGTTATTTTAAATGATAATAAAGAAGAAAGTACTCTCCTAGAAAATGGCCAGATTTATGAAATTATGAATAGAGATAGTGGAAACACAGTTGTGGAAAATGGTGATAATTTTCAAGCAGAGGGGATTGAATCAAGCTCAACTTACTTGTTTGATGGAAGAGAAATGAGTGATAATGTGAACTCGGCTATAAATAATGATACAAGACAGACTGGGATCTCTAAAGACATAGACAAGACCAAGCTACAGTCTGGTACAGCCTTTACACCAAGCCAGGATCAAACTAATTATCATACAATACAAGACAAAGTGCCTGACATTGTTTTAACTATGCAAGGATTAGAATCCAGTGTCCCTCTACTTGATCAGTTAGACAATGTTTTAGATGAACTAGCTAGTGAAGAGAAGGGGACTCATGAAAAAGATACCAATAGGGATAATGAATTCATTGATGAAACCAGAAAGAAAATTCCACGGGTTGTTGATGAAGATTCTTACGCTGATGATTACCATTCTGCTGCAATGGAAACTGATGATGAAAATCTAGGAACAAAAGTAGAAATACTAGTGCCTAAGACAACTTCTGCAGTTGACTTTGCTGGTTTTGAAAATGCTTTGAAATCAAAGTCAGAAGAATTCCAGAGTCCAGCAGAATATAAAGCATTCCTTGATAAAATGATACAGTCTTTAGAAAATGTAAAACAATCAGTTCTTAAATAGCAAAAAGCAAATAGTTTTTTAAGAAACAATACAAAAAGCAGTATTCTATAGAAACCTAATGAAAGTATTATACCTTTGTTTGGAAATTATTGAATATCAACATTATTCATATTGTTTTTAATTTTAAGTAATATCAGTACATCATAATACATGTATGCTTTAAAAAAAATGACACTGCATAATATTGACTATTTTCCTGGAATCAAATTGACAATCTTCAATCTGTGTGCATTCTGGTTAGAAATTAAAACTGAATGTATTTCCAATTTATCTGTGCATTTTCATATTTCTAGTGCACACAGCATGTGTTTTGTCATTAGTTGTATAGGAAAGCCAAGAAAATATACATTTTGTAGAAGTATCTCTATCTCCAATCTGGTTAAAATCATCTCCTGAAAACCGCTACGCCATCAGGATCTGACGACAAATAACGAAAACATGCTTTTATCACTAACCCTTTGAACCAATCAGATTGTCGCCTACAAATTGCAGAATGAAAGTAAACACAGTGTTTTAAACCATGGGAAATGTTGACAACATAAAACATATTTTGCTGAAGATATGTGTTTATTTAGTATTGCATTCATTTCTACTGTAATGACATCTTCAGATCATTTTGTGAGCGTTATAAATCATGCTTCCTGTGTTGACAATTTCTAAAAATAGTAATCAGGGAAAACAGCTATAGCTTACATACGCAGGCCGTCATCAGATCTAAAAGTTTGTTAGATCTGACTTTATTGAGATTGCTCTATCTCATAATTATTCAAATTTGTGTCAGATTTCTTTGTTCGCTGAGTAGCTATATGTCTGAAAGAGCATTTAGCGGGGCTCTTATTGTATCACCTGTGATAGCAAGTGAGACACAAAGGGATCATAACATCCAGTGGTGGCTTCGGTGGCACGCAACTTAAACCTGAAACATAATGTTGCTAATCACTTTCACAGTGCGAGAAGCAACGTGGCCACAAGGTGCAACAATCCAGCAGAAACTGTATGGAGATGTTGACGACCTACGGAGGACCACAACTTTCATCACGGATGCTGGGGTGGTCGTGTAGAGCGAACGCCAAGAAGACTTTCACAGTACTTCTCCTATTCACAAAACTGGAATACCAGTATGCCATCTGCCTGAACAGAGCTATTTCTGGCAATGAGAATGATAACTCACAATTGACTTCTCCTTGCCATTGATTAAAACCTAAAACTTAATGTTGCTTAATATATAACTTTGAAAATACTTGTGCTATTCACACAATACTTTTGAATATGTGATTTGCATCAACAGGGCACAAGATCATAAAACTGAGATTAGACCAGTCTCAAATCACAAGCATCTGATTGGCTGAAATGGCGACCAGTCGCCATTCCAGTCAATCAGTTGCTTGAGATTTGAGACTGGTCTCCAAATTTAGTTTTATGATCTTGGGCCTAGATCTAGTTTTGCAACAAGAATTATTAACTTCTGTTAGACTATTTTTAGAGTTACAGACCATTCTAATGACTTAAACTTGTAACTAAATGTCACTTGAACTTCAAAGACACACCCTTATTGCGTGGGCGAACAGTTTAGATTCAGATCAGCCGGCACATCTGTGCTGTCTAATCAGGATCTAAACTGTTCGGTTTTTGATTCATAATTTATTTCTGACCAAACTGCTACCAGTGCAGATCCTGATCAGACGGCACTGATATGCCGGCTGATCTGGATCTACACTGGTTGCACAGGCGTGAAAATGCATATATATGGTGGAAAGGGTTAAAAATACATGATCTGTTGGCACAATACTTGGATTATTTTATCTGCATCAACATATCAATGTCTAACAACAATAATGGTAACTTATGATTGACTATTTTAGTTATACTCCTTTAGGCCCGAGGAAGCCCGACCTGATGATGATGATGATGCCCAAGGTTATAAAACTGAGCATGGAAACCATTCTCAAATCTTAAGCATCTGATTGGCTGGTCATTGGTTGACCAGTCACCATTTCAGCCAATCAGATGTTTGAGATTTGAGACTGGTTTCCAATCTCAGCTTTATAACCTTCAGCCCTCTTACAACACAAGTGACTTTAGACAAAAACTCAATATTGTGTATATCCTTCAATTGTCTTGGTGTTTATCAGGTGAAACTTGAAATGAATCGGTTTGGTGATTTCTCCACCTTCAAGCTAAGTTCTGGTCCTAAGGTTATGAAACTGGAAACCAGTTTCAAATCGCAAGCATCTGATTAGCTGAAATAGTGATTAGTCACTATTTGTCAATCAGATGCTCGAGATTTAAGACTGATTTCCAATCTTCATGAAGTTTTATGACCTTCACCCCAGAAAGCTTGGTCCGCTGCCGCCAACTTGAGACTTGCCAAACCAGAGTAATTGACATAGAAATGTCACCAATAGCATTAGACTTACTAGACAAAAATTAGTTTCAATGAAATGCTAAAACAGTTGGTGTTGACACATTTAAATAGTATGCCATGAAAAGTGGTGACATTGAGTGTATTATTAATCCATGTTTCTATGACATATAAAGCTATGGACATTTGTTAACATGAATTCAAATCCATCACACATCACATATTTTATACATTTATTAGCATTTTAATATATTTGAGCACAATTTAGTCAAGGTCTAGTTGTTATTATATACCGCTTAAATGTTCTTGATCTTCGATGGTGAAGATGGTCTGGTTTTTAATGTGCATGAACACAAGTAAACAGCCTTGCTGAGCTATTGTTATATTACTGTACAGTTTTATGAAATACATTCCGTGTGTAAACTTGCAGGGCTGTCTCCATGCTTACCCTTTACTCTATAAATTCACCCTTTATTGCATAGGTGAACAGTGTAGATCCAGATCAGCCAGCACATCTGTGCAGTTTGATCGAGGTCTACTTTGTTTGCTTTTAGATTCATTAGGTTATTCAGACCAAGATGCCACCAGTGTAGATCCAGATCAGACAGCAATGATGTGCCAGCTGATCTGGATCTGCACTGGTTGCACATTCATTAAAATGTTTATATATGGATTAAAGGGGTAATCATGCATTTGAATGAAAAACAGTCGAAATTCACTATCAATAATTAAATGTATCAAGATTATTTGTTTTTGCAGTTCCTTTATCATGTTGATCCGTGATTCACTAATACCTGTCCTGTCATTTTTTCCCCTTTTAGCTATAATATATAAACTGGTTAACAGTCATAAATTCATATTAAATGTTATACATTTACATGTATGTTGTTGAATGGCGCTGTTTAATTAATATTAAAATGTTATTTAACTAATAAATTATCTAATATTTTGCTCATGACAAATTTGTTTTCCATGTGGTTATTGAAAATTCCTTTTTGTATCCCAGTTTGAAAAATAAGATCAGCCGGCACATCCGTGCCTTCTGATCAGGATCTGCACTGGTCGCTTTTTGGTCAGAAATAACCTAATAAATCTAATAGCAAAAAGTGCAGATCCCGATCAGACAGCGCAAATGTGCTGGCTGATCTGGATCTACACTGGTCACTCACAAAATACAGGTGTCTATGGAGGAAAGGGTTAATAATGTTTAAATGGATTTTAATAACTGACAATTGAGTAGACCTTCAGTAGGCAAACATGGCAGGTAAATTGGAGCTGATTACCCCTGTTAATTTTATCAAAGTGTTAAAATTTCAAGGTGATTGTAAGTTTCAGACTTACTTGATGTTAAGTACATATATAGAGAGTTGAGGAACACTTTGTGTTTTGATTAACCCTTTACTCCATATTTATCACCAGGGTTACCAATTTAGATCCAGATCAGTGGGCTCATCTGCGACATTAGATATGGATCAACAATGTTTTTCTCTTGGTCTGAAATAACCTAATAAATCTAAAAGCTAACAAATTAGATTGTGATCAAATGGCATAGATGTGCCAACTGATCTGGATCTAAAGTGTTCGCCCATGCCTTTTCTATGGAGAAAAGGGTTAAGGTCACAGTGATCTCCAGTTCAACTTTGGTTTACCATAATAACTGAATCATTGATAAACCAAATGCTACCAAACTTAGGCAGAAAAATGTCCAGCATGGGCCTTCCTAAGTAGATGATCCCTGTTGTGTTTTGGTTCAGAAAATAAGTCATAGTCATGGTGACTTGGAAATATATACAGTAAAACCCCTCATCAAAACCACCCTGAAATTAAGACCACCTCGCTAATAAGACCAGTATTCAGTTGTCCCTTTTTGCAGTTTTGCACTGTTTTCTACCCGAAATCAAGACCACCCCACTATTAACCCTTTCCTGGATAGATACGCATTTTTACGCATGTGCGACCAGTGTAGATCCAAATCAGCCTGCACATCCGTGCCGTCTGATCAGGATCTGCACTGGTGGCATTTTGGTCAGAAATAACCGAACGAATCAAAAAGCGAACAGTTTAGATCCTGATCAGACGGCACTGATGTGCCGGCTGATCTGGATCTAAACTGTTCGCCCTAGCAATAAAGGTGTATCTGTACGGGAAAGGGTTAAGACCAGTTTTTTCCAGTCCCAGTGGTTGTCTTAATAGCAGGGTTTCACTGTACATGTTTTTGGTTTCTGATCAAATGCTGAAGACCTACTCCACCAAAATCTTTGAGTGTACATTTCACATGGTTAGAAACTGATTTCCATCGATGTTGGGTTTAAACAGGTGTGTCTATTGCTTCTACCCACGAATGTTAAACATTTTTTTTTCAAGTTTATTTTCATTTACATTTCTCAGTACAATACATAAAGAAGAGAACATTTATACAGTGTATACATAAAACAGTACTTTTACTCTGTTCAGCATGGCTATAAAAGGACAGCCGCGTCAATCGAGTGGAAAGGAAAAAGTTATTACCTCTCACGCACCATATTACTTGACTGTGTTGTGTGACCAGAGTAAACCTACCAATATGGTTTTATGACCGTAAACTAATTTTAGAAACCTACAGGTGGGTAGTTTATTTTTTTTAACTTCTTCATTTTTTATTGATTGTGAAACAAGTTATTCCGGCATATATAAATCACACTCAATGACTGCTTTCTGGGTTTCAAATCAGTACTCTGGCTGAATGTCGGTTTGGGAAACTGCAGACGAATCTCATTCCTGATGGGATTTAAACCTGCAGTCTCCGGATCTGCAGTCCGACGCTCTACCCCTAGACCTTTAGTTAAGTCTTGCATGCTTTGGTGAGAAGCGTAAGCATTACCAACTGTTGTAACCCCATGACAAACTTTATCATTTTCAGCACAATGGGATAAGAGTCTTTACAGCAATTAAGATATCAGTTCAAAAATGTGTTTATGCATATGATTTTGAAACAATTTAACCGAACAATTTCTTTGACTTATTAGTACATAAAAATATTTTGCAAAATTTAATGTAACCAATTTATACTGTGTGATGTGTTTTGAACGAAAAAAGACATCTATACGAGATTCAATGTGGATTATTGACAACAAATTCTAAAGCAGGAAGCCAATAGTTGGAACCATTTAACCTTTTAGACTGAAGAAAACACTTGTTTTTAGATGTAAAACTTTACTTGTTACATAACCCACTCTGGCTCTAACGAAACCTTTAACCCATTCTTCCAAACATGCCAAATATATGCATTTTATCGCATGTGGGACCAGTGTAGATCTAGATCAGCCAATCATCCATCTCTCCAGGATCTGCACCGTTCACTTGTTAGTAAGAAATAACATAATACATTGTTTATAAAAAAGAAAACAGTGTAGATTCTGATCAGATGACACAGATGTGCCAGCTGATCTGGATCTACAATGTTCGCCCATGCCATAAAGGCATATATTTGTTGGAAAGTGTTAAAAAATACTGTACTTCCTAAATTATGTTTTTTTTATAGATAACAACAGCAATTACAGATGACAAAAATTTAAGTCAAGTTCAACAGTACTATTCAAAACAACTCTGTTCAGTTTGTACTAAATCAAACATTTTGCCGAGCAAAGCTTTGTAACCACTCTTATTTCTCAGTTTTATTAAAGTTTCTTTCAGCGAATCTTCGAGTTCAGTAATCTGCTCCGGTACACACACATCATATGACTTAGAACACATGGAATAGTCAATCACTCGAGTGTCTGTATTGCGAGTCATTGATCTAGTTCTACTTTGAATATCGGGTATGTCAGCTGGCTGCAGTGAGCTTGCTGCAGTTTGAAACTCAGCACAAACAGGTGTTAACTTTTTGGTTGTAGATGGACATTCATTAGCTCCTTTAAGTGTCAAAGAACCTGTGGCACTAGAGGAACATACACTCTGATTTGCTGAAAGTGCAAACTCATTTGTTCTATTTTCCCTCTCAGATTTTGAATAATGCTGTGCAACATAACTGTAATTATTTTCACTGTCGTGATTAACAGAATAAGCATTCGCTGCTTTAGCATTGACAGAAATCAAAGTTCGCCCTATGCTAGAATGGCAACTCAATCTATCAAGATGTCTACTTTGTGCACTAGGAAATCTGATTTCCTTCGCTGGTGAACTGGTTGCTATACATTTAAATGCACTGTTTTCATCAACACTCCTGCTTCTTTGCAAATTTTGGTAATTTTCTACACTCCAAACTGAACAATTTGCAGCCTGCTGTGGAGATTTTATATTTTTCATATTATCTGTTGTAGGCTCCTTTGATTCTAAAGGCAGTGTTGTTCCCTTGTTAGGATCAATAATTCCAATCAATATTCGTGTACCATTTTTGTCAGTTCTAAAAATTGAAGTTGGTTTCCTTGCTACTTTGTCCTCACATGCAACTAGTTTATCCTTATTTTCTTCCTTTTCAAAGCAGGTATTTTTAAATATACTAACTTTTCTTTGAGAACTTGGTAATCTGTCTGTAGATAAGCCCTGTAGGAGAGGTGTTGGTAAGTTCCTTTCATTTCTTTCACTTAAACAATTGTCCACGTTCTCTACTGAATTTACTGTTTTAATAACTTTTGATCTTCTGAATCGTTTTTCTGGTATTTTTGGAACAAGGAACAACTTATCATACCTATATGCTGCTTCTTGGACAGATGTTGCTGTTTTATAGACAGCAGTTGTATCTGAAATATCTAATGTGGCATTTGCTGATGTTTGTTCACATAATGTTGTGCTAACTTGATATCTACTTTTATCTCGAAGTTTGCCTTTACTCAGTTCAGTTTCTGTTAAACTGCATGACCCATTCATGAAAGAGTTTTCTACACACACAGAATTGCTTTTACTACTTGATAAATCTAATGCTTTATCACTCATATCTGGTATCATTAATCTAGAATCAACTATTATTGACTCATTGTTATATATATCACCAACATTTTCAGTATTTGTTTCTGGTAGCATACATTTTGTTGCTGCTATAAAGCATGGTAATATATCAGTTACTCTGGAAGGTCCTGAATGTATTGTGTGCTGCATATCCTGTGTTTTTAGGTTATCGAATGATCCCTGAATGCTGTATTTTTCAAAGTACTTTTGGAATGCCTCACAACTTTCTCTTGGTCTACATTCTTTCAAACTTCTATTGGGCTGGGCACATTTAGCAAAGTATGTCTGAAAAGCTTTAGGGCTGTCTCGATCTGTGTTCTTGCTTTCTTCTGCATTTGCCGAATCTAATCTGGCCTTCGCTGTGCACTGACTTCTATTTCTACATGGATAGTTATCAAAATATTTCTGCAATGCTTCTGAGCTTTCTCTTACTTGACATCTACACGAAAAGCCTGATTTAATGTCCGTCTTAAACTGTTCATCAAATTCATCAAACTCGTGCTGCATTTCTTCATAGGTTTCATTGTCATCACTGTATACTGTGATATTGTTTACATCAAGTTCTACAGAGCCCTGAACACTGTCTAACTGCGAATCCTCAGGTTCATCATTAATAAAAACAGCATAATGGGTTTGGTTCTTGTCTTCACTGTTACCATCACTCATTATGTCATCACTTTTATCATCAAAAACTCCCAAAGACCTCTGATAATCTGAATCATAACTTACGCTGGGTTTAACTATTTCCCTATGTTCAGCGTTTGACCTCCATTCCCCATTGTTTTCATAACTTAAACATTTTGCTAATGGATTTGCGTAGAATTTACAACTTTCCTCATTATTCAATATATCAGCAGACGTTCTTAGTTCACAATCGGGATGTCTTTTCACTTGATTTCTCTGTGCATTATTCACATTCCCTAAAAAGGGTCTATAACCTTCACTATTTGTCTGAAATTCTTCATGATAGACCTGATTGAATCTCTGATCAGTGTTGTCAGAAGATGATGCATCTGCTATTCTCTGTAGTTCAAAATGTTCATTTTCAACACGACTGATTGCCTTGGATGAATGTAAAGAGCTAGCTTGTTGTGTTTTTCTGCTACTATGAACATTCTTTGAATTGATGTGTCCATCTGAGATCAGATATACAACAGCACTAGTTTCCCCTTTAAACTGCTTTTGGTCATCAACATTTTCCCTGTGTTTAACATCTTGGTTATTTTCTTTCAGATTCGATGAATTATCAGCACAAGATTTTCTATTTTGTATGTTATCTCTACTGTTTTGCCGCCTTTTCGGAGACTGGTTAACCAATCCCAGCCCTCTAACTGGACCTTCTTTCAACCCATGCTGACTGATATGGCATGATTTATCGCTTGGTTCATTACTCAGTGTTTGATTACACATCATTTTCTTTTCATTAACATTTTCTTGAAAATTCAGCTTTTCTTTCTTATGAACATGATTCCTGAACTCATGACTTTTCCAAACTTTTCGGTTGGAGAAAACTGCAGGACAGTAGCAACATTTATACTTAGTTATATGTTGTTTGTTACAATGTGCTTTAAGGGATTTATCTTCTTTAAAATAAAGGTTACATTTACTGCAATGATACTGGCTTGAAGGCAAATGTAGCTTCAAGTGGGGATTTAACTCACGGTGAGTATAGAACCTGCAAAAGAGAAGGGAGAGATTGTTAGATGATTAACGAAGCAAAGTGAAAGCTGCAACAGATAGTAATACATTTGCTAGTATATATCCAACCTTGGAAAATAAAAGGAATTGCATCATGCTTTTTCAGGCAATACCAACTAATTTTAAATTGAAGCTGTTAAAGTTGGGATGTTTAACAGTACATAATAATTTAAATATATAATGATTATTTAAATCTATAATACTGTAGAATCTTAAAAATAAGTGCATAATCGAAAGTAAGTGCATACTGAATATAAGAGCATATGTCTCTTTCAGGAAACTAATACCTAAAAATAAGCAAATAACCATCCCTGAAGTTACATTCTATCCCAAAAATTAAGTGAATATATGCATACCTTACTTGCTCAGTGGTTTAAATGAAAGTTTCATTAGGCTGTGAGCTAAATCGGCCTTTTAAGAGGTCGCAAACATTGCAAATGGCGAAATCTAGCTAAAATTTCAAAAATGAATTTTGGGGGAAATACCTTTTGCCACCTAGATTTTTGTAAAGAAATGTATTTAGCTATGGATGTTGTAAATGTTTGCAAGCTCAATTTAGTCTAATTCATTTTCTAATTTCCAAGCACATACTAAAACAAAAGAAAAACCGTTTGCATGAGAACTCTGAAATTCATTAACCATATACCAAAGCAACTCATACCTGAAATAATTATATGCTGGTATACAATGTTTAGTGCCAATTCGTCACAATAATGTTAGGTGTTTCAAGAAATTCAAGGAAGTCTTACTTCCTGGTTCAAAGTGAAAGTAGAAAGTGAAAGTAGGAAGTAAGTTTTCCTTGAATTTCTTGAAAACCCTAACATTATTTTGACGAATTGGCACTAAACATTGTAGACCAGCATATACTTATTTCAGGTATGAATTGCTTTGGTATATTATTCATGAATTTCAGAGTTCTCATGCAAATGGTTTTTCTTTTGTTTTAGTATGTGCTGGGTAATTAGAACATGAATTAGACTAAACTGAGCTTGCTAACATTTACTACATCCATTGCTAAATCCATTTATTTACTAAAATCTAGGTGGCAATAAGTATTTCCCCCAAAATTCATTTTTTGACATTTTAGCCTGTCTTAGCCATTTGCAATGTTTGCGATACCTTAATTTTAGATAATTATAGTATCTCTGTTTCGTCTAAAATTATCAATAAACGGTATTAGCCAGAAAGGTGTGAACAACTTGCTTTGTATTTTCAAAGTGAACCATTTATTCTTTTGTTGGAGTACAATGAAATAAAGTGTTATAGTTTTCAATGTTTGTTTGGTAATATTTATGTAGCGTGAAGTAATAATTTTGTGCTTACACAGTTATGTGTTATAAAATAAATAATGGATGAAACTTCAAATATAACTCCCCCCCCACAAAAAAAAAAAACGAAAAGGAAATTATACAGTTCTACAAAGAATGTCAAAACCAGTAAAAAAAGTGTAAAGAATTTGGTCTGAACACTAAATGTTTATGAGGATGATTAAATCGAAGGAAAAAATAATTTTATCTTTTTGAATGTTCAAACACGTCTTTTCTCTTCAAAGACGATAAAAGTGTTTTGATAATGTTTGATGCATTGTGTTTCAAAAATAAGCGTACATGTATATTCAGACAATCTAAGCTATAAGTGCATATCAAATGTAAGCGCATATTCATCGGCCTAAATATAAAAAATAAGCGCATATATGGCAGCCTAAATATAAGCGCATATTAAAATATAAGTGCATAAAAGCGTCACAAATTTATATATAAGCGTATACGCTTATTTTCGAGATTCTACAGTATACAATCATTTTATGACCATATCACATTTCATTTCAAGAAAGTGAAATATGCCTATAAGGAATGGTCACATCCAGAAGACACAGCCTCTCAACAAGACAAAACAAAAAAAGAATAAAGTAAAAGACAACGTGGATTTATAAAATGACCAATTTCAAAATAGACGCAACAGCTAATGAAAATAATGCAAATGCTAGCAAATCATACAAATGGTTCAATGTAACTTGATCATTTAACCCTTTACTCCATAGATAAAACTTTATTGCATGGGCAAAAAGAGTAGATCCAGATCAGCTGTCATGTCTTATCATGATCTAAATTGTTTGCCTTTAGATTATATAGGTTATTTCTGACCAAGATTTATCTAGATCACATCTAGATCAGATGACAAGGATGTGCCAACTGATCTGGATCTACACTGGTTGCACACGTGTAAAAATGTGACTATAATATGGAGTTATGGGTTCATTTTTAAGTATGTTAACCTTTTCCTCCATAGACACAAGTTAAATGCATATGCGAACAGTGTAGATCCAGATCAGCCGGCGCATACGTGCCATCTGATTAGGACCTGCACTGTTCGTTTTTTGATCTGGATCAACACTGGTTGCACACGTGTAAAAATGTGACCATATGGAGGAATGGGTTAATTTTATAAAGTATGATAAATGCATCTAGTTACCGTTTCCCACAAATATCACACTGTATGGTTTTAAGTTTCTTGTGTCTTTTAAGATGCTCCTGAAAGCTTTGTCTGTACCGGAACATCTTCTTACATGTTGAACACTCAAACGGCTTTACCTCTGATAAATAAAAACACAAATAATAGCTTTGTTACAACAACCATCCTAAAATTAGGCAAATTCCTACCTCAGGTTGATTTGACACCTAAGTGTTTGCATTTTTTGTCACATACTTTCCTGAATACCATCACTCTAAAAAGCATCGCAAAATTTCATTTTAATTTCATATTTGTAATATTTACATTTTAACTTCATCCTCTACAATGAAGTCTTATTCACATAATGACTTATAATTCCTGATGGTATAAAGTGTCAGTGTGATGTAACAATTAGAGGCGTGGCTACAGTAAAAGCCACTCACAATATACTGGATGGTGCATAATGTTTTGACGTGTGACGTCAACGAGCACGCACGTTTTGCCATGAGTTGCTGCACAAAAGCGTGCCATCATTTACTATTGTCGCCATTGTGGCTGCTCCAACAGCCATTAGAAAAAACGTAATATCATGATTTTTTTTTAATTCTGGATAAATGAGAGAATCTATAAGTGTAAATATAAGGACTGAATCCATATTTGATGGTTTTCATTTGGGTTTTGAAAAACAAATGAATTGTTTATTAGTAAGCATGAAGCCCTTCGGGCACACACAACCCAACTGTTTTCCACACAGACACTTGTTTAGGGGTCATTTACTGGCCCTATATGCCTATAGAGCTATATAGACCTATATATAGGCTTACAGGTCTCTAGATCCAAAAGTGGGCAATTTCAGGAAATAAACAGATGATCTACAGCATGAAATACAACTACAATCACTTAGAACACAAAATATCCCAGTTTGAAAAAAATACCCGTTCACCTATAATTAACCATACTCTGGTTAATTATAGGTGAACGGGTATTTTTTTCAAACTGGGATATTTTGTGTTCTAAGTGATTGTAGTTGTATTTCATGCTGTAGATCATCTGTTTATTTCCTGAAATTGCCCACTTTTGGATCTAGAGACCTGTAAGCCTATATATAGGTCTATATAGCTCTATAGGCATATAGGGCCAGTAAATGACCCCTAAACAAGTGTCTGTGGTTTTCCATACCCAAATGAAAACCACCAAATATTGATTCAATCCTTAATACAATACTGCCAAACTCGCGAAGTTTCATTTACCTGAATGAGTTTTCAAGTGCTGCTTTAAGCTATAAGGGTTACTGAAAACCCTACCACAAGCGTCACAAACTGCTTTAGTTGTCATGTTTGAATATTCTTTTTTACTGTTTTAATTAATTCATAAATGGTGTTTATTAACAAAGGGAGCTAATCGTACCAAGAACAGCTTAAACGTGTGTTAGCCGTTCCAATTCGAGCCACTTAACCGAGTGCATTGCAAAGACATGATGCATTTCAGGAGCTCATTGTTGTCCGGTTGATGTACCAGGATATCATAGACGAACATTTTTAACTAAGCACTGTACATAAACTCCAGTATTTTAGTAACTGATTAGCATTTATCCCCGTAAATACTGCATGGAGACTGTTGCATATCTGAGGGTGAAATAGCCCAACTAATTGTGCGCAATAGAAGAGCTTTTCTATATATATGATTGTCGCTCTAAGCGCACAACCCAGTTACTATTCAAATCAATGCGGAAAATTTTCCTTCTATGTTTATATACTAGCGATCAGAATTTGAATCGCAACTTTGGCGACTTTGACGGCTCCATAAAGCATCTTAAACCATATGTATCGTTAAAAAATTTACATACCTGAAAAGCAACATTCAAGTAGAATCATTATATGTAATCCTTCATAAATAACGGTTTCGTTTTTTATGCAAAACTCATTTAAACCTACACCCAGGTCAACAGATTTCGATTACATCGCCTAAAGTTTACCTGACTCACGTTTATCAATAAACTTCACCTTACCAGCTTGAAATAGGTACTGCGGAAATTCTTGCTACGGTAAATACAAAGCAACTTATAAAATAAAGGTTTGATGAATAAAAGAAAGTAATCTGCAAATAATTAACAAGGTAATATACACAACATTATTAAAGGTGCGATTGAAACTTAATATAGCGGGGCGGGTATCTAAATAGATGAAAAAATAACTTTGACAACCATCGAACATGACAAATAAGAAAATAAGAGTACGTTATGAGTTTTTCGAAGCGTACAGCCTCCCGCATTGTAAAAATATGTTTGAATAAAAAGAAACGTTTTCATTGGTTATCTGGATTTCGTATCAACATGTAAACTGCATATAACGTGGTAGGTTTAACAAGTTATTTTGTGGAATATTCGTCATTTTATTGTTACTTTCATCATAATTTATTGTTATAACCACACTTGAACATACCAGTGTTAGAATTTTCATGTGGGAGTGAAAAATAACAGAATTTAAATCGGGTCGATTTCCACCACAGTTTTGATCGTAACTGCTTGAGACGTAAAGAACAGGCAACGAAAATGTCCGTATGATAATGGGTCTGTTCTTGCAGTCGAATTATTGAGACTAAGGGTGAAAGTCCTTGTTCATTTTTGTCTTCCATTTTGCTCCAATTCTGCAAGTTGGCCAGCATCACAATAGCATTACCTGCAAACATAAACGGATTGGAGGGACATATTTAACCTCATATATGTTGCAATAGCCGAGTTAGTACCGTGCTTTTTACAATCTCGCCATTGAACAAGCTTTTATAAGAACGTGACAGGGTCAGACAAGTTTGATCGATAGGAATGAACATTTCAGAACCGTAGTTACTAATAGTTTAGTTAATATTTCGCTTATTTTCTTTTAATACTTGATTGCTTCCGTATTTCCGATGATGTACACTAGTCCAGCTTCTGAACGCATGTTGTCAGAGCAAAACTTTTAAGACTACTACACTTGTTATGTGCATTAAAAGTCTATCTTTTCACTTCAGCAAAAGCACGATAATTGATGTATGCTTATCTAAACATATCAGTTGATAAGTTCCCTTTAATCGCCCATACATCAATTGACGGTTTAAGAGTTTATTCTTCCATCTTAGAGCGAACTTTGTTTTGACTGAGATTGGAAACAAGTCTCAAATCTCAAAGCATCTGGTAGGCTGAAATGGCGACTGGTCGCCATTTCAGCCAATCAGATGCTTGAGATTTGAGACTGGTTTCCATGCCTAATCGAGAGATATGAGATTTTTTTAAATAACCACTGGATCTCATTCTTAGATCCCGGTTATTTGATTAGTTGAAATTTAGCACTCAACTTTTAAGGCCTGAGGCTGTTTTTATAACTTTCGCTCTTAATCTCTTGTTGCAATTTTGGGGTTGAAAACGAGTAGACCGACGCTTTACTTATTGAGCTACCGATGCCGACTCATCATAGAGTTTTACTTGCTAAAATTTTACTTGAAATCATTAATGCATGAAAGTGAACATCAAGACTTACGATAATGTTTCATTACTAATGTTGGGCGAGACGTGTGAACGCTCCGCTGGCTTGGTATGAAACGCATGACCTATCTAAACGTTTAAATTAAAACCTTAACGCTCCAACGAACCGGACGGCAATTTGTGAACATTTAACCCTACAGAGGCACGTTGATTACAACATAAACTACTGAAATTCGATGCAACATTTGTTAAACTATAAGATGTGTGTATATATTATAAATATTCATGAACAATTGTCATTCAGTGGGGGACGGGGCTAACATTAAAAAATAAGCATCTTAAAGCGAAACACTTAATTGTTGTTCTTATTAAATTTAACAATTGAGACCCGTACAACTTCACGGAACATGTATTCCAGAAAGTGTTTCTCAGAATTTCAAAAAAAAGTGTATTTGCATATTAAGAAAAATTGATTCAAAATTAAGTGCCTATGTACGTACGTATAAAATTAACAGTTTACATCTGTCTACCGGCTGAATAATTATATGAATGTATGCCACAGACATCTGCCGTAAGCCAAGCGGTAATGAATTAAAACTTGCAATAAATGATAAGAATGTACATGTATATATATATTAACTGCAGTCAGCTAAGCGGTAGCTGTCGTTGACATGTCGTCACGTGAATGTACTTACATCTGCCGTTAGCTAAGTGGCATCTGTCGTTGACATGTCATCAAGTGAATGTACTTACATCTGTCGTAAGCTAAGCGGCATCTGTCGTTGACATGTCATCAAGTGACTGTACTTACATCTGCCGTAAGCTAAGCGTCATCTGTCGTTGACATGTCATCAAGTGAATGTACGTACATCTGCCCTAAGCTAAGCGGCATCTGTCGTTGACATATCATCAAGTGAGTTAATTACATCTGCCCTAAGCTAAGCGGCATCAGTCGTTGACATTTCATCAAGTGAATGTACTTACATCTGCCCTAAGCTAAGCGGCATCTGTCGTTGACATGTCATCAAGTGAATGTACTTACATCTGCCGTAAGCTAAGCGGCATCTGTCGTTGACATGTCATCAAGTAAATGTACTTACATCTGCCGTAAGCTAAGCGGCATCTGTCGTTGACATGTCATCAAGTGAATGTACTTACATCTGCCGTAAGCTAAGCGGCATCTGTCGTTGGCATGTCATCAAGTGAATGCACTTACATCTGCCGTAAGCTAAGCGGCATCTGTCGTTGACATGTCATCAAGTGAATGTATTTACATCTGCCGTAAGCTAAGCGGCATCTGTCGTTGACATGTCGTCACGTGAATGTACTTACATGCTGTAAGCTAAGCGGTAGCTGTCGTTGACATGTCATCAAGTGGATGTACTTACATCTGCCGTAAGCTAAGCGGCATCTATCGTTGACATGTCATCACGTGAATGTACTTACATCTGCCGTAAGCTAAGCGGCATCTGTCGTTGACATGTCATCAAGTGAATGTACTTACATATGCCGTAAGCTAAGTGGCATCTGTCGTTTACATGTCATCACGTGAATGTACTTACATCTGCCGTTAGCTAAGCGGTAGCTGTCGTTGACATGTCATCACGTGAATGTACTTACATCTGCCGTAAGCTAAGCGGCATCTGTCGTTGACATGTCATCAAGTGAATGTACTTACATCTGCCGTAAGCGAAGCGGCATCTGTCGTCTTCGTGTCATATGCATATGCCCTAAGCAGCAGCAGCAGCAGCAGCAGTCTTTTGAATAGGATTGATAAATGAATGTTTTCTTATTCAACTATTTTTATGATTATAAAGCTTAAGCCGCTGGTAAAATGGGACGCCTTCATTTGAAAAGAGAGATTTAATAGCATCTGTTTGATATATTGTTTAAGATGTAGTTGTCTTAAAGAGTTATCTACCTTTTTTAATATTTTGTCTTTAAGCGCTTGCCTAGTAGAGTTTATGTAAGGGCATCTAAAACTAAATAGAATCGAGCGAATGGGAGAAAGGGACTTACAACATAATAATAAACTTAAATGATAGTTTTAAAACCAAAAAAATACGCCATAACATGTGAGCATTCACCGAGACGTAACTATTTGCGATCCACCCTAAATGGCATCATCCAAGCGATTCAATATTGCACACTTCAGAAAATATAACCACGCCAATGTTCATTTTGTTTCGCAACAGTAAGCTTCAAAACATGTGCGTAGCTCTTAGAAGAATTGTTGAAAGAACATGGGAAATAATATTCGCAGTGCCATATATACTTCGGCGAGGCGCTGTACGATTTTTCTGGGGATTCGCATCTGATTTTAGTGTCCGGAAACGGGTGAATGTTCTTGTCAATAAAGTAATTTTGCTGACAGTAGTGACACTTATCGGCATCAAACAGGAGGGTAGTCGGGCGGGGCGGTATGTGCGGGAGGGTCTAAAAGTCTATGTTAGGGTACAGAGGCAATTTAATGCAATGTTATATCTATAATTTATATATTTTTGTAAACGGACGATAAACAGAGGGCGCAGTTGTTCACCCGCTGAGCCATGTTCTCCATAAAAAGCTTGCGCGAGAGTTTCACTGCGCATGTTCACAATGGCACTAAGGTTACATAAAACGGGCATCGGACCTTATTCACACCTCAACAATGTCATTTTAGTCGATTCCGACATGCTACTAGTATAAATATCAGTTTCTGGTATTCTTAAGTGAAATTAATTCGATATTTTACTATTATTTATAACTCATAATTAATTCTGGAATCCAAATTCGTGCTCCGTCACAGCTTTTTCGTTAACAAACACCAGCGAAGCATGCATGACTGGTAGGTAATACGTTCCGCTAAAGCCTTCAGTAATAATGTGAGTTTTACACCAGTCTTCTTAAGGGCTGAAGAACAGTGGGATTTCTTAACGCCTTCGACATATTAATCAAAGTAAGTAAATTGGTTCATCTGCTTAATATCAGTTATTTATTTTTATAGCCTTTGTCCGCTTAGATGAGAAAAAATATCATGGACTTACGGCTCAAAATTGAAAGCTAACGTTTTGTTTTATGAGTCTCTACATTTTGGCCGATATTTTATTTGTATTTCTACTCCTAGATCATGCGCAATTCTAAATAGACAATATCTATGAGTTTCATTGAGAACTTAAAGAATCTATCTATGATCGACCGTACATGTAAACCACCGGGGGACTAAGAGACATGGGACAGACGCCGAGACAAATCTGTATAATATTCAAGATAGTTGAGTAAATTAGAAAAGAAATTTGTTTTGAAAATCAAGAAGTAATGATACGTAAAACCCCTGTCACATTAGGGCCACGTTCTCACGGCGATCCCACGGTGTCCATGAATAATGCAGAACGCGCAGTGACACCGCAGCAACTAGACGCGCTGGCATGTCATAGAACGCCGACCAATGGCGCGAACTAAAAGCCCGCACAGAACAAACACTGTCGCTGAAAATTGCCCATTGTGGCCGCCGTTAGGTCGCCGTAGCAGCGCAGAAAGGTTTCAACCCTATACGAGTTCCGCTAGCGTGCATAGACGTCGCAAGTTATGACGAGTGTTGTGCAAGAAATGACGAGTGTTGTGTTAGTTATGAAGAGTGTTGTGTAAGTTATGTCGAGTGTTGTGTAAGTTATGACGAGTGTTGAGTAAGTTATGTCGAGTATTGTGTAAGTTATGACGAGTGTTGTGTGCAATTTATGACTAGTGTTGTGTAAGTTATGTCGAGTGTTGTGCAAGTTATGACGAGTGTTGTGTTCAAGATATGGCTAGTGTTGTGTAAATTATGTCGGGTGTTGTGTAAGGTATGACGAGTGTTGTGTGCACGTAATGACAAGTGTTGTGTAAGTTATGTCGACTGTTGTTAAGTTATGACGAGTGTTGTGTAAGTTATGACAAGTGTTGTGTAAGTTATGACGCGTGTTGCGCAAGTTTTGACGGGTGTTGTGTAAGTTATGACGGGTGTTGTGTAAGTTATGACGAGTGTTTTGTAAGTTATGACGAGTGTTGTGTAAGTTATGACGAGTGTTGAGTAAGTTATGTCAAGTGTTGTGTGCAAGTTATGACTAGTGTTGTGAAAGTAATGTCGAGTGTTGTGTAAGTTATGACGAGTGTTGTGTGCAAGAAATGACTAGTGTTGTGTAGATTATGTCGAGTGTTGTGTAAGTTTTGACGAGTGTTGTGTGCAAATTATGACGATTGTTGTGTAAGTTATGACGAATGTTGTGAAAGTTTTGACGAGTTTTGTGTAAGTTATGACGGGTGTTGTGTAAGTTATGACAAGTGTTGTGCAACTTATCACGAGTGTTGTGTAAGTTATGAGAAGTGTTGTGTAAGTTATGACGAGTGTTGTGTAAGTTATGACGAGTGTTGTGTAAGTTATGTCAAGTGCTGTGTAAGTTATGACGAGTGTTGTGTGCAAGTTATGACTAGTGTTGTGTAAGTAATGTCAAGTGTTGTGTAAGTTATGACGAGTGTTGTGTGCAAGTTATGACTAGTGTTGTGTAAATTATGTCGAGTGATGTGTACGTTATGAAGAGTCTGGTGTACCTTATGACGACTGTTTTGTAAGTTATGAGGAGTGTTGTGTAAGTTATGACGGTTGTTGTGCAATCTATGTCAAGTGTTGTGTAAGTTATGACGAGTGTTGTGCAAGTTATGACGAGTGTTGTCATAAGTTATGACGAGTGTTGTGTAGGTTATGACGAGTGTTGTGTAAGTTATGTCGAGTGTTGAGTAAGTTATGTCGAGTGTTGTGCACGTTATGAAGAGTGTGGAGTACTTTATGACGAGTGTTTTGTAAGTTATGAGAAGTGTTGTGTAAGTTATGACGAGTGTTGTGCAAGTTATGACGAGTGTTGTGTAAGTTATAACAAGTGTTGTGTAAGTTATGACGCGTGTTGCGCAAGTTATGACGGGTGTTGTGTAAGTTATGACGAGTGTTGTGAAAGTTATGACGAGTGTTGTGTAAGTTATGGCGAGAGTTGTGTAAGTTATGAGGAGTGTTGTGCAAGCTATGATGTGTGTTGTGCAAGTATTACTATTGTTTTGTAAGTTATTAGGAGTGTTTCTAAAGTTAAGACTTGAATTGTTCAAATTTTAACGGGTATTAAGGGGCAAGTGTTACGCAGCTTATGACGAGTGTTATGAGAAGTGTTGAGCAAGTTATGACGAGTGTTATGAGGATGGGTGTAAAAGTTATGAGAAGTGTTAGGATGATTCTTGTGCATCTTTTGACGAGTGTCATGAGTAGTATAGACCAAGCTACATTGTATGACAAATGTTATGAGGAGTATTCAGCAAGTTATGACAAGTGTTATAAAGAGTGTTGTTCAAGTGCCGAATGTTATGATAAGTGTTGTGAAAATTATGACTAGTGTTATGATGAGTGGTTTGAAAGTTATGAGAAGTGTTATGCGGTCTGTTTTGCAAGCTTTGACGTGTGTAAAGATAAGTGAAGTGCAAGTTATGATGAGTGCTGTGCAAATTTTGACGAGTATTATGAGGAGTGTTGTGCAAATTTTGAGAAGTGTTGTGCAAGGTATGACGAGTGTTAAAACGAGAGCAAAACACTCACACAACACACGTCATGACCGATTACGATGTCCTTTGATCACATGTTAGAGAAATGAAGATATTTGACAACTGCTTTTTTCAAATTCTAATTTGCTGACTATGTGACTATGTAAATATCGTTTTCAGTTTTAATTCACTGTTCTGAATTGAATTTAAACGTAAGTTGGCTTAAACTTTTAAACACTATATACTTATATACTTTTGAATGAAATCCTCAACTGTCTCGGCCGGTTGGCTGATATATTATCGTTCTGTTTCAGCTTCGCATATAAATATGACTGAACTTGTTTTCAACCTCGAATCGGGGTCACGTGATCTGACATTTCCTGCGTCGTTTACCAGTTTGATCGTCGACATCAGGAATCCCCGGCGGAAATGTATCAAGTCCGACAATAAGCTATATGATCGCGTATCCTAAAGTCGGAGATGATTACTTTCTGTTTCAGATGATTGGACTGCTTCTGTTGTCTCTGGGTGCCTTCATTGATGTCGCCATTGGAGGTGTAGGATTCCCGTTAAACGGTGGCAGTGATGGCGTAAATGGGATCCAGTTTTTTGATGGGACCGCAACTGTATGATCATTAGTTGCACGTTTAAAATACGATTCTAAACGTCTCAAATTAAGTCCGATATGTTTGTATACGTTATTGTTTATTTTGAGGCTTGTATGAAAATTAAACGGTCAGGCCCAGCGCAGCTGGGCGACCGTTTAATTTTTTATACAAGCCTCAAAATAAACTATAACGTATATAGTGGTCGAAATTATTTTTGTAACTGACAAAACAGTCGCCGGCTAAATAACCATATATGGGTATGCAAAAACCAATAGTCAAAGTGAAAGTAGTTTTGTCATTCAATGGCCCGTAAACATACTGAGAGAATATTTTAGAAAGTGAATTATGAAATTTCTTTATCTGAAAACACCATGTGAACATTACTGATTCTCAGAAAAAACCTGTGGAGCAGTCTATCATTGCTTTGAGTAACAAGGTTTCAACCGTGGAAGTTCCATTTTACCCTTTATTCATTAAGAAAAATTTATAGCAAGGTAAAATAGTTTATTGCCGGATCAACGGGCTCATCCGTGTAGTCTGATCACGACCGACACTTCTCCCTGATAGATTCACTAGGTTATTTGTTACAAAAAGTGTAAAATACTGATCAGATGACATTGATTTAATAGGTGATCTTGATCTAAACTGGTCGCCTATGTGATAACAGACGTATATATGAAATAAAGAGTTAAGAAATTTAAGAAGATTATCATAAGCCAAACAAGTCAAAGCTAATATATTTATAAGATTTTCCTTTTTCAGACTTTCTAAGTCACGCCTAATTGAACACTGTAGAAGATCGTCGACGAACTATACATGTTTATCAATAAATGTTCGAACAATAATATGGAGGAAATCGGCCAATAATAAACACATTTCAGACGCGCGACTTTATGAGAATGAAGGTTCGAAATATTTGAAAAATACTGCATTGTCATTGGCTCAAAAATAATTTCAACCATTATAAAGAGATATAAATAAGATAATTTTAAAACAAACAGACACAAATTGGTTTACCTTTACTCTATAGAAAAAATACTGGTAAAAACGTAAAAAGGTTAGTGTAGATTCCGACCGAGCGAGGCAAAGTTTTAATAAACGGGGAGGTAGTTTTGAAAATCCAATGGTAAAAACTCTCTATCATTGACATTAATAAACTTAAATTATTAAGTGTTAAAATATAATACACATGTATGAACTGTGTATTTGTAAAAAATGAAATATTTATATCAGGAATGGCCATATATTATTCACTTTATTTATCACCGCTGTAAGTCGTCAGCATTATTTTTGCATACACATAATATCATTTACATGAAATCGTTAATGTTTGACATTTTTCTATTATTTGCAGACGGACAAGATAAACTGTAAGTGACTTTTTAACTCTAAACTTGACAGTTAGCATGATAAAATAAAAATAAAAAAATAGAAATAGTGTCAATTTACAGTCGTGCCTTCGATTTTTTGTGATGACTGTTGAATATGTCTATCCTCTCACGATACTGATAAAAAGCAACGCTTAAACTGATGCATGATATTTCATTTAGTTTGCTCCCTAATACACTTGTCAAAACGACATCCTATTTATTTTAAACGGTTTCGCTTCGAGGAATTATATAACCACCTATTATTGCACTATTAAGCGCAACATATACCCGTATAACCGCTATCAATTCTGCTCAACGCACCAAATAACCGCTAATAATCCCGCTCAGCGCAGCATATTACCCATCAGATCACCATATAACCGTTAGATATTCCACAAAGCGCACAGCATTACACTAGATATTCCGCTCAGCGCACAGTATTACCGCTAGATATTCCGCTCAGCACACAATATTACCGCTAGATATTCCGCTCAGCGCACAATATTACCGCTAGATATTCTGCCCAATGACAATATTACGGCTAGAGGTTATGCTCAGTGCACTGTATAACCGCAAAAGATCCCGCTCTGCGCACCATATAACCGCGAGAGATTTCGCTTTTAGCGCACCATATAACTGCTAGAGATTTTGCTCAGCACACCATACGACTGCTAATAGAGATTCCGCTCAGCGCACCACATAATAGCTAGAGATCGCGCTCGGTGCACCATATAACCGCTAAATATTCTGCTCAGCGCATCACATAACCGCAAGAGATCCGGCTCAGTGCACGAAACGTCCGCTAGAGATACCGTTTAGCGCAACCTATAACCGCTAGAGATATTGCTCAGCTCGCCAGTGAACCTCTAGCGATTCCACTTAGTGAACCATATAACCGCTAGAGATATTGTTCAGCACACCATACGACCGCTAGAGATTCTGCTCAGTGCACCTTATAACCGCTAGAGATGATCCCGCTCAGCGCACCATACGACCGCTAGAGATTCTTCCCAGTGCACCATATAACCGCTAGAGAAGATCCCGCTCAGCGCACCATACGACCGCAAGACATCCTGATCACCGCAACAATATCCGCTAAATGTTCCGCTTGACGCACCATATAACCGCTAAGTGTTCCACTTAGCATATAATCAAACCACTAGATGTTCCACTTAGCGCAACATATAACCGCTAGCGATTCAGTTCAGCACACGATATAACCGCTAGACGTTCTGCTAAGCGCACCTTATACATTGTAACCGCTAGAATTTCCCCTTTTGCGCACCATATACCGTCTTGATGGTCTGTTTAGAGCACCAGAAAACGTTATAAATTCCGCTAAGCGCACCATATAATCGATACCGATTCTGCTAAGCGCACCGTATAGCCGCTAGAGATCCCGCTCAGCACAACATACGACCGCAAGAGATTCCGCTTAGTACAATAACATCGCTATATGTAGCTATTCTGCTCAGCGCACCACATAACCGCTAGATAGTGTGTCCAATACCATATTACAGCAAGAGATTATGTTCATTACACCGTATAACCGCTAATGATGATGCTCAGCGCACTATATTACCGCTAGATATCCCGCTCAGCGCACCATACCACCGCTAGAGATTTCGCTCAGCACACCACATAACCGCTAGAGATTTTGTTCTGTTTACCATTTAACCACTAACAATTCTGCTAAGCGCACCATATAACAGCTAGAGATACCGCTCACTGCACCATATAACCGCTAGAAATTCCGCTAAGCGCACCATATAGCCGCTAGCGATTCCGATCAGCGCATCATATAATCGCTATCTACTCTGCTCAGTGAACCATATTACTGCTGGAGACCGCTAGAGATTTCGCTCAGCACACCATTTAACCGCTAGAGATTCCGCTTTAGGCGCACCATATAACCGTTAAAGATTCCGCTTAGCGCACCATAAAACCACTCAATGTTCTGCTTAGAGCACCAGAAAACCGATAGAAGTTCCGCTTAGCGCACCTAACTGCCGTTAGAAATTCCGCTGAGCGCACCATATAATCGCTAGCGATTCCGCTTAGCGCACCGTATAACCGCTAGAAATCCCGCTCAGCACAACATACGACCGCTAACGATTCCGCTTAGCACAGAACACCGCTAGAGATTCTGCTTAGCGCACCATATAACCGCTATATATTTTTCCCAATGGCCATATAACCGCTTATGATTATGTTTAGTGCACCGAATAACCGCTAATATTTACATTCCTATTGATTTCTTCGTTAAAAAAAATTCGGTTCATTTTGCATGAACCGCATGACCCGTAATGACGTCAGTAACGTCATGGCTGTTACTATTGAAAACTCCCACGTATTACTCCCCCTTTTCACTTAATACTAATTTTTGAAAGCGTTCGACTAAAGTTTATTTAAAGAAAAAAAATGAATAAAATGCTAGCCCGCTTTATGGATTTGCCAGCTCTCGCGTGCACGTCTAATCTGCATGAACCGCACCAAAATAAGAATCATTCCTTAAATGATTCTTCTTAGCGCACTATATTACCGCTAGACATCCCGCTCAGCGCACCATATCTACGCTAGAGATGTCGCTCAGCGCACGACATAACCGCAAGAGATTTTGTTCATCGTACAATCTAATCGCTAGCAATTCTTCTAAGCGCAACATATAACAGCTAGAAATTCCGCTAATCCGTAATTTACTGCTGGCGATTCAGCTAAGTGCACTCTATAACCGCTAGAAAATTCCGTTCATTGAACCATATAACCGCTAGAGATTCCGCTTAGCGCCCTACATGACAGCAAGAGTCTCCGCTCAGCGAACTATTAAAGCGCTAGAGATTCCGCTCAGTGAACCATATAACCGCTAGAGATATTGTTCAGCGCACCATATACGGCTAGCGATTCTACTCAGCGCTCTATATAACAGCTAGAGATCCCGTTTAGCGCATCTTATTACCGCTAAAGATACCGCTCAGTGCACCATATAACCGCTAGCGATACTGCTAAGTGCACCATATAACCGCTCTGTGCAACATATTACAGCTAGAGACTCCGCTCAGCGCACCATATAACCGCTAGACAATTCAGCTCAGTGCAACATATTTCCGCTAGAGACTCCGCTCAGCGCACCATAATACCGCTATCGATTCCGCTCACAGCATCGCATAACCACTAAGAGTGCGCTCAGCTCACTATATATCCGCTAGAGATTCCGCTTAGCGCCTTACATGACAGCAAGAGTCTCCGCTCAGCGAACTACTTAAACGCTAGAGATTCCGCTCAGCGCACCATATAACCGCTAGAGATTTCCATCAGAGCACCATTTAACCGAAAGAGATTCAGTAAATGAAGGGATGAGCGAGGGTTTGTCACGTGACAGTAGTCTGGCAATACATTAAACGAAGGGATGAGGGAGAGCTGGTCACAAGTCAGTATTTTGGCAATAAACAAAACAAAGGGATGAGGGAGAGCTGGTCATGTTCCAGTTGTCTGGCAATACACTTAACGAAGGGATACGGGAGGGCTGGCAACGTGCCAGTTGTCTGGCAATACACTAAACGAAGGGATGAGGGCTCGTCAGGTGTCAGTGGTTTTTGCAAAACACTAAACGAAGCGATAGGCGGAATCTGATCACGTGTCAGTGTTTGGCATTACATTAATTGAAGGGATAAGGGTGGGCTGGTCAGATGTCAGTTGTCAGGCAATGCACTAAACGAATGGATAAGCGAGGGCTGGTCTGGTGTCAATTGTCTGGCAATTCACTTAACGACTGTATTAGCGAGGGCTGGTCACGTGTCAGTGGTATGGCAAAAAAGTAAACGAATGAATGAGAGAAGGCTGGTCAGGTGTCTGTTGTATGGTAATACACTAAACGAATGGATTAGCAATGGCTGGTCAAGTTCCAGTTGTCAGGCAATAAACAACGAATGGATGAGAGAGGACTGGTTACGTGTCAGTGGTCTGGCAATACACTTAATGAAGGGATAAGGGAGGGCTGGTCAGGTGTCAGTGGTCTGGCAATTCACTAAACGAAGGGATAAGGGAGGGCTCGTCAGGTGTTAGTGGTCTGGCAATACACTTAAAGAATGGATGAGGGAGGACTGGTCAGGTGTCAGTGGTCTGGCAATACACTTAACGAAGAGAAGAGGGAGGGCTGGTCAGGTGTCAGTGGTATGGCAATACACTTAACGAAGGGAAGAGGGAGGGCTGGTCAGGTGTCAGTGGTATGGCAATACACTTAACGAAGGGAAGAGGGAGGGCTGGTCAGGTGTAAGTGGTCTGGCAATACACTTAACGAAGGGATGAGGGAGGGCTGGTCAGGTGTCAGTGGTATGGCAATACACTTAACGAAGGGAAGAGGGAGGGCTGGTCACGTGTCAGTGGTCTGGCGATAAGCAAAAATGAAGGGATGAGGGAGGGCTGGTCACGTGTCAGTGGTATGGCAATACACTTAACAAAGGGATAAGGGAGGGCTGGTCAGGTGTAAGTGGTCTGGCAATACACTTAACGAAGGGATGAGGGAGGGCTGGTCAGGTGTCAGTGGTCTGGAAATACACTAAACGAAGGGAAGAGGGAGGGCTGGTCAGGTGTCAGTGGTCTGGCAATACACTTAACGAAGGGAAAGGGAGGGCTGGTCAGGTGTTAGTGGTCAGGCAATGCACGAAACGAATGGATGAGGGAGGGCTTGTCAGGTGTTAATGGTCTGGCAATACACTAAACGAATGAATGAGGGAGGGCTGGTCTCGTGTCAGTGGTCTGGCAATACACTAAACGAAGGGAAGAGGAAGGGCTGTTCAGGTGTCAGTGGTCTGGAAAAACACTAAACGAAGGGAAGAGGGAGGGCTGGTCAGGTGTCAGTGGTCTGGCAATACACTTAACGAAGGGAAGATGAAGGGCTGGTCAGGTGTCAGTGGTCTGGCAATGCACTAAACGAAGGGAAGGAGGAGGGCTGGTCACGTGTCAGTAGTCTATCGGGGATCGGTGCGGGCTGGTTACATGTCAGTGATCTGGCAGGGATGAGTGCGGGCTGGTTACATGTCAGTGATCTGGCAGGGATGAGTGCGGGATGGTCACGTGTCAGTGATCTGGCACGGATGAGGGCGGGCTGGTCACGTGTCAGTGATCTGGCAGGGATGAGGGCGGGCTGGTCACGTGTCAGTGATCTGGCAGGGATGAGGGCGGGCTGATCACGTGTCAGTGATCTGGCAGGGATGAGGGCGGGCTGATCACGTGTCAGTGATCTGGCAGGGATGAGTGCGGGCTGGTGTCGTGTCAGTGATCTGGCAGGGATCGGTGCGGGCTGCTCACGTGTCAGTGATCTTGCAGGGATTAGGGCGGGCTGATCACGTGTCAGTGATCTGGCAGGGATGAGGGCGGGCTGGTCACGTGTCAGTGATCTGGCAGGGATGAGGGCGGCTGGTCACGTGTCAGTGATCTGGCAGGGAATAGGGCGGGCTGGTCACGTGTCAGTGATCTGGTAAGGATGAGGGCGGGCTGCTCACGTGTCAGTGATCTGGCAGGGATGAGGGCGGGCTTGTCATGCGTCGGTGATCTGGCAGTAAAATATTTTTTGCAGTTGGTATTACGTGCAGACAAGACACGACGAGCTCCACTACTAAGACGATCGAGCTGTACGCGTACCAGGCGGATTCTGCCTTTGATTACGACCAGGGCAACCCAGCTCACTTGGCAGATGACCTAATTATGTAAGTTGACGTGTATTTTATTGCAACAGCAACAGAGCAAGTAACGATTGTATTATTTTAATTCAACAATGACAGCTTACAAAATTACTTGTCGGATGACAGTTTTGTAAATTAATTCACTCACTCGCTCACTCGCTCGCTCGCTCGCTCGCTCGCTCGCTCACTCACTCACTCACTCACTCACTCACACACACTCACTCGCTTGCTTTGGGCACAGGTTAAAAAAACTGATCAGAAACGACTGAATTTTTATACGGTGGATTGTCCGTTTTGAAATCCGGTTGATGACTGTAGAAAAGTTGTGACAATTCGATGCCGACAAACTATATGATCTGCGTAGTTGGATGTACAAATTGTAGAATATTGGTTTTAAGTTAATTTCGGACACTTTAATTCACGTGTCCTCTCGTGTACTTTCGTTGATGTATGTTTTGTTTTCAGATATTCGACTTGTTATTTGATTGACACTACCGTCTTCTTAAACAACGACGAAGTACAAAAGGCCACGCCAACGGCTGCCTGTGGGAACTCGGCAGATTTCACATTGTTAGCTACTCCGGACGGTGTACAAAGCACATACCAAACCCGAACCATGCAAAAGTCCATTACCATTACCCCAAGTGATGCCACTTACCCTTGCGGTGCAAAGAAAGAAGTGAGTGTTTTACACGTATTGTATGGCATGCGGTTAGCACAATAATTGCTTAAACCATAGGTTTAACTGTTAAACCCATAGCTTAACAGACTTAAACGTAGGGTTTAAGAGTCTTAATCCTATACTTTCAACTTTTTTGGAATTAAAACTGTAGTTTAAGACCTTTACATCTGACGTATAAGACTATATGTTTAACAGATAAACCCTATGTTTAACAGTTAAACCCTATGTTTAAGACTCAAACCTATAGATTAAACTTTATTTCTCTTAAACATATAATTATATTCAAGTTTTAAACTATAGGTTTAACTGTTAACCCCATAGTTTAAGAGATCATTTCACTGTTTTCTCTTAAACCTATGGATTAAGACTTTAAACCATAGATTTCAACTTTTTTGCTTAATCACATAGATTAAAGTTTGATTTTACGTGTTTTTGTCTTAAAATTAAATGGTTAAGAGATTTAAATACTTAAACCCGTAGATTGAAGTCATAAACTATGGGTTTAAGCGCAATTTGCACATTAATTACTTAAACTATATGTTTAACACTTAAACCCTAGGTTTAACAGCGAACTAATAGAAACTATTGTATAAAGGCGTTCAACCAATGAAATCTCACTTGCTGTTTTACACGTGATTAGCGTTGTCGATGAGGTAAACATGTCGTCTGCTTATGGTTATATACTCGATGTAAACGGCCATTCGCAAAATAATAATAATATTAAGTAATTATAACCTTATATGGCGTAGTGGATAAGACAGAATTATTTTTTCGGCGTTAGCTGTCTAAGCTCACTTTTGACCTAATTTATTAACCAATGAAGTGTTGTAAATAACACTCGTATTATATTATAATGCAGCGGGAAAATTAAATAAACTATTTCGATTGGTAGCTATTTCCATCGGAGAGGCATCTAGCAGGGTAAAGAGATATCTAGTGGGATTGTTAAACAATTAGTTAATACACTGTTTGAAACGATTATTGCTGTGACGTTTATATCTTTTATTCTCTTGTGTTGAAAGATGTTGAAATGAGGCACACTACAGTACTCGTCATTGTCTAGGATTTTTTGTCAACAAAAATACAGTCACTCTTTTATATCAACCTATACAAAATGAAAGTGAAAGTAAGTGGAAATGGCTTAAAGAAAACGATGTTACACTTTCACTGTAAAGCTGAAAATTTAAGTAATAAAATCTTCGAGCTTGAATTATTGTAATATTTTTGAGTATTTAGTCATTGGAAATTTATCCCAGCTCTTTCAGAAATTGAAATGTTTACCCGTCTCTTAAACCGGTCAGCTGTATATAATATGCTACGCGATATAAACAATGAGTTCGCTATTTAAGTCTTGAAGTCTTCACTAAATATATTTTATTCTTTCAGCAATTGATATATCATCTGATACATTATGTTTTAAGAATAAACACAACCAATGCCTTTTACAATACGTTTCTTATATAAAACTCATTCTTTATCGCGACTGAGGATTTTACAATGTGCTTACTTGTCTTAAATCTGGCAACTACGTGTAATATGTTACGCGAAAAAACTTCGGATCCGCTATTAAGTCATTGTGAAGGATTCACAATGAAATTATTTAATTTACACGTAAATCAAGATGATTGAATTATACCAGCTACAAAATGCATCATTTCATATACAGTCGACGCCGTTTATCTTTTTTAAAGATATTTCTTGTTTATTTATAAATTAACCTGTATATACTTGATTTCTTAAGTTTATTTATAAATTAACTTGTATATACTTGATTTCTTTAAGGAATAAAACTGGAACTGTAGTATTTGATTTCGGACAGGATTTCTTTGAAGATACAGGAAAACTAAGATACTCTTCGTATCCGAATCTGGACATTTTTTCTGTTTTTCTTTATTCGTATTCAACAGTAGAAGGAAAAGTTATACGCATTTTATCTGTTTGTTGTTGTTCTTTTTTTGTCGGAGACATTGGGACCCACCGTGAGCAAATAACCATGTAGTAAGCCCCGAGGTGGCAGATTTCTTCTGGTTGGGGCAGTACTGGCTCTGTAAGTTTGTCGCCGCATAAAAATATAATATAGATATATAGATTGGATACACAAAATGATTTGACGTAATTATGATATGTCACTTCTTTGGACTTCATGAAAAAATCATACATATGCACTAAAGACGTCCGGTCAAATATTTTTTACCAAGTTAAACATTCTCTTTGATATTTTAAAACCTCGTTCAAATGGCATCGTCATTTACAATAAAGAAATTTAACAAAGTAGATTTAATATTATCCTGTTCAACAAACATCAGGGATCGACATAAAACACGCAAGACCAAAAACACAAGAAGTATACGTGTTTGATCATACTGTAAAAACAACCTCACCGGATTATCCGATAAGCGAATTTTTCACTATAAAAAACAAAGAGGTGCATAACTTTTTTCCTGCTCATCTCAATTTTTAGGTGCAAACGGTTTCATAAAATTTAATCTTTGCTTGATATTTATATATTTATTTCATAAATATTGAAGTATATTGCGATAGTCTATTTTGAGGTTAAAGTTAACCATCTCAGCCTCCTATATATTTTATGCAAACTTTGATGCAAACGGATCCAAAAAACAAGACAAATTTATCGTTCAACTGATATCATATTTTTTCTTTGTTAAATTATGTTGCGATAGTCTGTTTTGGGGTTGAAGTTAGAATATTTTTTATTTTTTAAAAAAGGACCCGATACATATTGCGCTGGATCGATAATCGTTCCCGGGGCATTTACCTTAAACCCCTGTCACACCAGGGTCGCGTTCTCACGGCGTTCCCACGGCGATCAAG
Source organism: Corbicula japonica (assembly GCA_038501625.1). NCBI lineage: Eukaryota > Metazoa > Mollusca > Bivalvia > Venerida > Cyrenidae > Corbicula > Corbicula japonica. The sequence goes on along the minus strand of JAZAYU010000266.1, from coordinate 160,976 downwards.
AACGCCGAGGTGCACGCAGTACGATCGCAAGCATCGCCGCAGCAACGCAGTGGCATCGCCAATAAACGCAGTGGGATCGCATAGAACGCCTAGCCACGGCGCTCACTTTGAGCTTGCACAAAACAAACGCCGTCGCTCGGCAATCTGATAAAAGCGCAGTGGAATCGCCGTATGGTCGCCGTAGCAGCGCTGTACGATCTCCTACAACGCCACAGGAGCTCCGCAGGCGCGCAAAGAGGTCGCAGTGCGAACGCTGTTGTAATCGGTGGCGCTTGCACGGAGATTGTACGGCGTTGTCACTGTGTCTTTACAGCGCTTTATGGCGCGTCTAAGGCGCTTATACGGAGTGTTTATTGTTTCACTGCGCTCTTTCAACGACTGTACGGAGCTGTCACTGCGATCAATGCGCTCACAATGCGCTTCTACCGCGTTGTCACGACGATCATTGCGCTTCCAATGCGTTTCTACATCTTTGTCACAACAGTCAATGCGCCCCCAATGTTCTTCTACTGCGTTCATTGACGTTTATACACAAAATTGTATAAATGTACAAGATTGGCAAAAAAACATTAATTTCACCATGACTGAAGTACAGCAGCAAGTCGGGCTATTGCTGACCTACATGCATGTCAAGCAAACATACCAAGATGAAGACGTCTTGCACATGATTGTAATACGACGAAGAAGGAGAGCTCAATGGCGTAGAAGGGTTTCGGTTCGAACATGGCTGGACGAAGGCAGACGGTTGCAGCATGGCCACTTTCATCGGCTCATACCTAAGCTGCGGTAAGAGGACCATGCTAGTTACTTCAACTATCTCCGAGTGCCGCCCGCCTTGTTTGATAAGCTTCTAGAGAGACACTCAACAAGATACCGGTTATAGGAAAGCATTCGAACAAGGATTAAAACTAGCTATGACAATGCGTCATCTTGAATCTAGAGACAGACATGCAAGCATGAAATTTGATTTAAGAGTAACTCACAATACAATGTCATTGTGTGTACGTGAAATATGACAGGCTTTTATTGATGAGTACAAAAACGAGTGCATTCTGTGTCCTACCACCGAAGCAGAATGGAGAGCAATTTCAGCTGAATTTGAACGCAGATGGAACGAGCCCCATGCATGCACACTTCGTTTTATAGGTAGAACGTCATCAACACGCCGTCAGCGCAGCGTGAGCGCCGTGAAAGCGCAGTGCACGCAGTGAAGGCGCCGTAAGAGCGCAGGTAATCGCCAACAAGAACTCCGCAGGAACGCGATAGAACGCCATGTAAACTCCGAAGCAACGCCATGGTCGCAGTGAGGACGCCGTGCAGTCTCCATCTTCACGATAAAAGTCAAATTTTTCTTGCGATCTCACGGCGTTCTGGAATATTAAACAACGCCGTGGCAACGCAGTGGAAACGCGCCGTAGTGTGACAGGGCCTTTATTTCGCATTTGAATGGAGACGGTTTAACAAGGTGCCATTTCAGCATTTAAGTTTTATACGTCAGCTGTAAAATGAAAATAAAATGCAAATTCGTAAAAACACACGAATGTATATATTTTGTGGATTATAGATATTAGACCTAATGGATGCTTTGTGTTTAATTTTCAATATGATTTGTTGTTGTTCGTTTTGTTTTGTTTTTTGCTGTTGAAAGTCAATGCGTGTATTTGATAAATTACGAAAAGTCAAAGTTGTTGTTGTTGTTGTTGTAATATTCATAATAAAAGAATTTAAAGGCACCGAAGCTTTAAACGTGTCCAACCAGAAACGAAACAAATTCTGATTTTGTTAAAGACTTAAAAGTCATCTATATGCATTTATCTTTCGGAGATTGCGAATTTGTGTCCTTAAAAAGTTAAAGATTTCACACCTTATTGAAATAAAGGCAAACGGAGAATTTCTCTCAGGTGTTTTTTCATGTCATTGAAAGATTCGAATCTACATTTTTTACACATGTCCACGGTTGTTCACCTTTCATCTAGTAGCTGACACAAATTCGGATTATGGATTCTTCTAAGCGAAAACAACAACAACAAAAACAACAACAACAACAACAAACAGTCCTAAGATTAAGCTAAATAATCTAAACAAACGTATACGACCGAAATTCAGAGATTTTCCGCAATTTAACAAGATAATTAGTTATTTTTCAGTTACAAAGTATTGTCGAAACGATCAAGACAAAGCAGTAAATTTACTGAATTGAAATCAACACTCATGTAATTATAATATTCTGACTTCAATATGACAGAACTAAATTCATCAGTTTGAACACCGTTTAGAATTATTTCTTTAATGGATTTATAAACTTAACATTCTTTTATTTTACAACAACTATTTACATTTCTGTATTATTTTCATTGGTTTTAAAACAAAAATCTGCCCTTAGGTGTTAGCTATACGTTGACTGGTGTTTTATTGCACATGATTGCAGTTTAATTGTCGATATCCGGTTTAAGTGCCCCATTAAGCAGGAGACAAGTACATACACTGACCATCCAATTTGATATGTTTTACCTCTCTTTAAAAAAAAACACAACAACATGAGACAGACCTGTACAAAACAGATCAAAAGTTATGCAATTTTAATTATGCAGAAGGCATTTTACATTAAGGAAAAAATTTATTATAATCTTTGAAGATCCATTTAACGACTTAAATTGCCATAGTGTAATTTTTTTTAATTTAAGTGTTAAGACTGTGGAAATAAAAAACGTAAAAGCAGTCTTATTAAATGATCAACCTGGCACGAAGTATACTCTGAAATTCTTTTACTAAATTACTAACATCCGGTATTACCTATTCGGATTTCATTTTTAAATAATAATTTCGCAAAAACTTGAAGTGTATATTACCTACATTCTAAATGATATCGCGTATTTACATGCTTTTATTTCCACGGATTTATGATTGATAAACTTTGTATCAAAAGTTAATCAATAAACTTTTGATATTACAGGTTAATTATAGTTTGTTATATGAAGATGGATTTAATAAAGTAAAACAAAACTCAGGAAAAAGGAGAAACTGCTGGAGTATACGTGTTGAGTTTCTTTGAACACAAAAAATTGATCCATAATCGCTAAGTTTTAAAATAAATTATCCGTGAGGAATATGTAACATACTCTAGAGACCTGTCAAAGTCAACTGTCACTGATAACAAAGCAAAAATATGAATCACATCCTTCGCATGATTGTAATACAATGTATGTTATGGTATACATATGGCTCCTTTCGATTAAACAACAACAACTTCTCACGTGATTCGAACTCGAAAAATGATTGGATACCTCTTAAACCATAGGTTTAACAGTTAAATCCATAGTTTAAAGTCTTAACTATATAGTCAACAGATTTTGAGGATTATTGTGCTTATTAAACTCTAAAGTATAGGATTAACTGTTAAACTATGGGTTTAAGAGTTCAATCTATAGGTTTAAAGAAAATCCCCTTAAAACTATGTATTTAAGTCTCTTAATACCATAGTTTAATGTAATTTTGTTGAAAATCCCTTAAACCTATAGATTAAGGTCTTTAACTATACGTTTAACACTTAAAAATAGGGTTTAAGCTGATAAACCTATAGTTTAAGTAACATTCTTAAGTCTATTAAACTATGGGTTTAACAGTTAAACCTATGGTTTAAGTAATTATTGTGCTAACCGCATGCCATACGCATTGTACATAGCTTTATAACACTCCACAAACTATTGCAAATAGTCTATTATCGGCCATTCTAGTAAACATAAAGTAAGACACTTTTAACTGCTTGTATTGATTAAGTATTTTTCTTATCCCAAATATGTTAAGACAGTTTATTTCTTGATTAAAGAAGATCAACTTTTTGGGTATCAAGTTTTCCCGTTCATCCTTTTATGATATCGAACACTTGGTTCTATAGCGCCCGTTATTGTTTCGGTTTTTGTTTACGAGTTATTGTTTCTATTTGTCTAAAAAATCTACATTGTAGAATGCAGCTTTGAATGTTAATGTTTTCTTAAAAGTTTACCTGAATCTTAATAAAAATAGCATTTCCATAGAGTACTTATCTATCCGTGTTTTAGTCGAGATTGACATTCAACATTAGGAAAATCATTCTAGGGCCCAAGATCATAAAACTAAGATTGGAGAGCAGTCTCTTATCGCAAGCATCTGATTGGCTGAAATGGCGACCAATCAGATGCTTGAGATTTGAGACTAATCTCCTGATTTAGTTTTATGATCTTGGGCCTAGCTTGTTATAAGTAAGTATAGGAACTGTTCTCCTCTCCATGATTATTCCGTGATTACATCACTTCAACTTGAAAAATATAAATGTATTTGAAACGAAAAGATAAACAAAAAAAACAAGTTTCAATGGATTTGCACATGTAATTTAGCAGATCATGTTGAGTCGTTGTATCGGGGCTATCTTATTTTTTCCAGACTAACAATATCAGAATTGCCTTCCACTGCAAAAGAGATATGAATTTCGACAAGGCCTTTGACTATGTCCTGATAGCCGCGCACAATGTAGTGACGGGCACTTGCCTTCTGAATCAAGTGGATTCTCCAAATCTTGTAGTCAGGTATGCATGGATGAATCTTTGGAATAAAAGTTGCCGTATATTGAAAAAGAAGAACTTGTATTCCATAATCACTTAATTATCAAAATTGTCAGTTTCACAAACTTAATAACATAAAATAAAACGCGGTGTGAAGTTTTGGAATAAATAGTTGCTGTTTATTTACCCCATAAAAAACGAAAAGTTATGTATTTTAACCTTTGCATTACCTTTTAATTGTTTAATTGAAGATAATAAATGTCCAATGTGTCGTTGGTCTTCACAGAGGTTTTTCTAAGTGAGCGATTTGAAATATGAAAAAAGTCTTGTACATGTATCTAATGATGCAAGTGTTAGAGAGCTCAAGAAGGGCCTGAGATGCAGAAAATATTGTGAATAAACCAGTACAACAAAATATTGCCATTTTTTCCATTTAGTTAAGTCCAGGGTACAAGGATTTTTTAAAAGGTAATAAAACTGTGACTGGAGACCAGTTTCAAAGTACTAGTCTCAATTTAAGCTTACCATCTTCTTGAAAGTCTCCATTTTTAGCCTAAAATATAATTTAGAGTTGCGATGAGTCCTCATTTCAGCCAATCAGATGCTTGAGATTGAGCCAATTAATTGCAATAGATTTGAGACTAGTCTCCATTTCAGCCAATCAGACGCAGGAAATTCAACCAATGAGATACGGTAGACTTTTTTTTCCTTTTCAGCGATTTACTTGCTTGTCAAATATAGGTCTTTAGTTTTATTTTTAATCTTGGGCTTATTACAGCTTGCAATGATACGTACAAGACCCCATAAAAACCTCAACCAACAGTGTGGCCATACCACGTGGTTTGTGACGTCATTTTTCGGTATTATGACAGGAAACAAACCCCATCGATTCAAGTCTTCAAAGCCTTGGAAGTATATTAATCGTTCACTTTTTTGACGACATTTAGCGCATTTTTAGGGGAAAGTTGAACACTACCAACGGTTATCAATACATGTTCTTGCCGAAATACCGAAAAATGACGTCACAAATCACGTGACATGGCCACACTGAAACCTAATTATGTAATTCATAGGGACCCACCAGTCATTGATATCAAAAGGAACTACATCACTTCCTTCAATGCTTACAAAGCAGACGACATTACAAGTCTACCAGACGAACACAAATCTCTTGATCCGAAGAAAATCACGGCTGCTGTTGACTTAGGAACAGCTATGTATCTGGAAGCCTGCTTGGAGATACCTGGCACAACCGGAACATCACCTGCAAACAATCAGTTCTTTGGTATAAACTCGCGCTTGCTGAACGTTCATTTTAATTTGAGAGAATAATTAACATAACGAGGGAATCCTTTTACCTAAAAATAGTATTTTCTGAGACATAAATAATTAATATATACTTTACCAGGTTTAAAACACGTTGCTGAAATAAGAAAACGCGATTTCCTAAATCGAAATCAAGTTTTATATCACCATTTCTAAAATGTTTTATCAATAAATCGTTTGATATTTTTGATACGACAACAAAATGACATACAGAAATCAACCTCCCTGATCGCCGCTTATCATGTAAATGTCAGTAACCACCTCTAATTCTAAAAATGAATGATGTTATGCAGATGACGGCGTAGCACCGATTGGGATGTTCCTGCACGACTGTCACGCGTTACCTGTCACGACAGGGTCTACATTCACGGTTGCAGCAGCAGCACTTGATGTCCCGATTGTGAACACTCAGGGGTAAGTCAGAGTTTGAATGTATCATGAAAATAATTGTATATCATAAATATCTGATTCGCCTAGAAAAGCTTCAAAGGAAGTTCTGTCAGTTATCATCATCATCATCATCATCATCATCATCATCATCATCATCATCATCATCATCATCATCATCTATTGGACATACACTTTATAATTAATTTATATATTTACCGTCATTAAACTTGTAGTTTGGGATACGAAGTGTAGAAAAAAATTCCATGACGCCTATTGGGAAATTTCAATATGCACAATTTACTATCCCATATCGTAAAGAATCCTATGATACAAAGGAAGCAATTCCAGGATGCTTTATAGACACTTTACGCTAGCCAAGCAATTCTACATGACAGAGCAATGCACGTAATATGTTGCCATATCTTACTTTTCGGAATGTCGCTTTGTTTATTTCCAAATTTTCAAATTCTTGAGAAAACCAAAATATGTTAATGTTTAGGAAAAAGTTAATAAAGAACCATTTCCAAACCTTCGTCCTGAACTCCCTGTATTCAAAAGTCATTAATTTAAAAAAGAATGAAAAGTCTAACCTTTATAACTTGACATCTACATTAACATTGTGACAGATTATTTCTCTTTAGCAATTCTGCTTTCTGACCAAGTCAGATTCTATGGATCCCATATCGGACTGGGTTTACAGATATTGTAACAGTCCCAGTACCCAAGGATATAAAACTGAGATTAGAAACCAGTCTCAAATCTCAAGCATCTGATGCCTGAGATTTGAGACTGGTTTCTAATCTCAGATATATAAACTTTAACCCAGGTGTTCTGTTCTGAGGCTAAGTCCATTACGGTTCAAATAACATTTTTTATTTCAGTTGCGGAATGGAAGCAAACCCTGTGATTTACTTCAATAAAAATGATCACATTTTCAAGTGGTTCCGCAAAACAAGCGATGCCGAGAAAGCATACATTAGATCCCCAAATTGCTTCAGGTTAGAAATGGGCATAATGCAGAAATGTCTTTGACAGTGTTTGCCAGGTGTTTCTCACGATTTATGTGCATAACAAACATCTGCAATTTTACGACATGACTGGCCTGTAACAATATTTAGTTAAAAAAGAAAACACGTATTATTAATGAGATGAGAACCGGTAGCCTCGTCGTATCAATTGCTTTGTCACTGGCCGTTCAAAGGCGGTAAACCCTCGGGTTTTCACTTTGGTTAATTGTTTGTGGCGTCTATTTTGAAACTGATTATGTAATACCATGGTCTCTTCTCCTCTCTACTTTTTGCCCGTGAGTGGAGGCTGTGTCTGCTGTATGTGGCGATTCCTGATATCTATATTTCACTTTTTACAGCCTCTATTACTAGCCTAAATTTAGAAATATTAAATTAAAAAAGAAAACAAGTATCTTTTATGAAATAAGAACCCGAAGCGTAGTCGTATCTTGAAGCCTCAGTTTCTGGACCATTGAGCTATCTGGCCCATGAAACATTCAACAGCAATTTGAGTTAATATCTATATGTTTTCTTTTTTCTATTTAAATTTCACATTTACATCATTAAACAACTATAAGTTACTTGGTACATTAGCTACATGTAGACTATGCTCTATTAATATTTGAATTATTAAAAAAAACTTGAAAAACGTTTATCAAATAAAATATTGGATAATATGATTTATTTACGGCTTTTCTCAGTGATATTTTAATCATTATTTCAGTTATAAGTTGTTGACATTTTCAGGACCCCACCATTTGAAGCCGTTTCGTTCCAGCGCAGGATTTCAAGCAGTCCTGTGTCCACGAAATTCACATGCAAAGTAACTTATTGCACCAGGTCCTCAGACACATCATGCTTTGTAAGATATAATTGTGTTTCCATATAACATGCTTTTTTGGATCATGTTTTTATCAATATGATATTTACAATTATAATGTTAAATCAACAGTTAAATTGCTTTTAATATGTACTAATGGACCTGAAGATATAAAGTATCAATCTCCTTCGCAGAGTTGTCGTTCCTTACACTCACTTTACATCTCTGCGAAAGGCTCAAAGTCAAGATTTTTGACCAAACTCGACAGCCCTACTTTGTATAGTCATAATTATGAATTTGAAAGCTTGAGGTAAAACAAATGACTGAAATCTTCAATATCTTTCATTAAAACCGATGAAACCCAATCTATTGTAAATGTTATTGGTGAACTATTTCTTTGAGTTTAAGTAAAAGTAGTTGAAAGTAGTCCCAGCCTATAATAGAGGTGAATGTAATGAGCCGATAGTGTAAGAGAGTGTCAATGTAATGAGCCGATAGTGTAAGAGAGTGATAAAGTATCCGTCTGACTACTTTTCGTTATTAAAGGGGGCTCTCAACGGCGCCGCAACATCCGCTGGGTACCCATCCTGCACCAGCAGCGGAAGGAAGCGCAGAGAAACAATAACTGTTGGACCAGACTATCCCGAGGAGCTGTCAGTCGTCATTGACGTCAAACTGCCAGGTAACCGATTCAGACTTCGTTGATTTCCGTCAGTTGTCATTGACGTCAAACTGCCAGGTAACCAATTAAGACTTCGTTGATTTCTGTCATTCGTCATTGACGTCAAACGGCCAGGTAACCAATTAAGACTTCGTTGATTTCTGTCATTCGTCATTGACGTCAAACGGCCAGGTAACCAATTAAGACTTCGTTGATTTCTGTCATTCGTCATTGACATCAAACTGCCAGGTAACCAGTTCAGACTTCGTTGATTTCTGTTAGTCGTCATTGACATCAAACGGCCAGGTAACCAGTTCAGAGTAACCAGTTCAGACTTCGTTGATTTCTGTCAGTCGTCATTGACATCAAACTGCCAGGTAACCAGTTCAGACTTCGTTGATTTCTGTCAGTCGTCATTGCCATCAAACTGCCAGGTAACCAGTTCAGAGTAACCAGTTCAGACTTCGTTGATTTCTGTCAGTCGTCATTAACGTCGAACGGCCAGGTAACCAGTTCAGAGCTCATTTTTTGTGTTAAAAATCTTTCCCTTTTTTCACAAACACTAACACTTTCGAAACATATGATAACACAGTAATACACAGATACAGTAATGGCTATTTTTGGTACTCCAGACTGGCTGAAAATATTGGGGACAAAATCATCTCTTTTCGAAAACTTTTACCAAATCATTCCGACAGACGGAACTCCGTTTGACATAACCAAAAAATACAACAAAGAAAATCAACATGTACATTTAAACAGAGCCTATGACAAGGGTCCAAGTTCATTAAATTGAGATTAGAGACCAGTCTCAAATCTCAAGAATCTGAAATGGCGACAAGTCGCAATTTAAGTCAGTCAGATATGTGAGATTTGAGACTGATTTTCATTCTCAGTTTTATAATCTTGTGTACAGTTCCACTTCAAAACTGATAAATCATACCCTGATATAATTTATAGCATATGACACACACACGCGGATGTTGCATCTGAAATACATGTAACAAAAAATACAACTAGATATCGAAGATCTTTTGTTTCATACAAAGAATTCATACATGTACAGCAACGTAGTGAAAACGTTTAGTTGTGAAATTTCTTCAGGACTGTTTAAAGTCTTATCAACCTATTTAATTGTGCAATATTCTTCCAAGATTATATCACTAAGAATGGAGATTAAACCAATCACCAATTTCAGAGATCTGGTAAACTAAAAGTGAGAAAAGTCTCAAAATAAACTGGATTCCTGAAATTTGATTCTGGTTTCCACTTAAAGTTTGATAATTAACCATGGAGCCCGATCATGATATATATTCAACACTGCCTCTTGTCTATCGACACACTCGGATTGAAATGTTACTAAAAACAAATGTTAATTATTAAACATATATATTTACCCAGAATATATTCGCGCCACATTTATTTTCAGTTTCAGTTGTAATTACTAACCCCGTCATAGTAATTGTAGAGCCGAGAAACCGTCACCCATATAACTTACAGAAAACATACCTAATCACTGTGCTATTATACATGTACATATATAATTTTAACCAATCAGATGCTTGAGATTTGACACACGTCGCCAGTATAAGCTTTATGGTCTTTGACTCAGTTTGGTTGATATAATGAACGATGTAATTCATCTTACAAATCAAGTATTTATTTATAAGAGATGAAAATGTTCAGACTGAGTGTTTATTTCAACCATTCTATTCATTCCCTTCATTTCCTTTTTCAGGTTCTAACAGTACAAGCAGCAGTTTCGATGGTTGTTTTGAAAAGACGACGTTTATAGGCTTGACATCCGTAAGTTTGTAAACTATAACGTATGTTAGAATTCACGAAATTCTAAAGTTCGTTTACTTCGAATGAAACCTACTTTAAGCATCGTGGTAGCTTGAAGCGTTTAACTACACTGTACATGTAACGCAGTTCCTAATAACGGCGAAATTGCGCCTGATCCCTGAATTTCTGGTAAGATTTTTGCTAAGTTTTGTAAGAAAGCTGATGTATTTCAAAATACTAAAACATGAGAAGTTGACAGTGAGTCCGGAAACATCATTGGATGTAAATATCAGCCATGCTATGTGCTAGGCTTAAAACTTATTTGCAATACTTGTGTAATTTTTTTATGTTTTGGCTGTCCGTTATTTGTCATTTAACTCTAGGTCATCAATATAATTTCGTTTTGAGGAAACGCTGGTAATCTGCATCAAAAACTGCATTAAAACTCCTATGATCATTTTTCTGCACATATATGTTAGTCCTGGTCAATGTGTATGTTGCAAAAGGCATAGCCACGTGATACTTCCCAAAGAAATAAAACGATAGATTTTACATGTAACAAACCTATACATTTTGTTGACAGTCTTACAATACAGTGTAAGAAGTAAGAACTGAAAAGGTTCCATCAGAATTAATCTCTCTGTTTATTTTCAACATAAATTGTTGATAGAATGCCGCTGGTATTTATGTCTGATTATCTAAAAGGAATAGAAGTCAAAAACGGTTGACCAGGACTAACATCTGTGTAAATCAACACAATAATAAAGTCGGGTTAGTTTTTAAAATGACTTTAATCCGGATTTACGGCATTTCCCCAAACCGAAAGTTGATTTCGGTTTTAAATGGATTTTTCTGACAGTCAAACTTTTTTTACTCACAGTACAATGCAATAGGAGAGATTTGATACATGACAAGCAAACATAATGCTTATACATGTATATGTATTTGAAGATGTTATAAAACGTGAGCTTCCTGGACCCACTGTTGACGTTTCAAGATCCGAGATCTGTAAAAAAAAAACGGTGAAAATGTTGAGCAAATAGACCAGTGAGAATACTAAGTTAGCCTATTTCTAGGAGATTATTGTCGCTTCCTTGCTCCCTCTGAAAATAAATTGAAGTTGGTTTTCTCACACACACAAAAAAACAAACAACAAAAAATGTCAGGCGCGTTTGCGTTTTTACACAATAACGGCTAGGCACTCTGCAAAAGCTTTTCTAGGAACATTATGGTTCTTGCAATTAGGACGTGTAATGTTACGAAGTATACTATTCATACAAGTTTTAGCTTTCCAAAAAGCTAGTCGGTCATTAGCGTGACATTTTAACAAAAGACGGCTCTGAAGTGTTCCAGAAAATTCTTGTTAGAATGTTGGTATTTATTTAGAATTTCCGCCCTGTAATAAAAATGGTCGCTCATTCTCGTCACACGTTTTTGTTTCGATTTTTTAAATTAAGTTAAATTCATTGTATGACAGTGCTTATCAGAAGGTAGACACGTATGAATCCTATTGTCCGGCGGGGGCGTCGGCGACGGCTGCGTTGTCCTGTAGCCCATAAACTTAAATGTGAAATTTAATGTTGCCTTTAAGTTCGTAAGTATTTGACATATAAACTTAATAATTAAACAATATCTTCTGCATGAATAAAACCATCTCCGACAACAAAAATGATCACTCTTGTTAATATATTTTTTTTGTTATGCCCCTATCAAAGTACTTAAAAATCGAATTTAATGTTGCCTATTAAACATTGAAAGTCCTTGTCCTATTAACACAATACTTGAAATACATGTATATCCTCATTTGCACAAACAAAGATCGATAACCCCTGTTTCAATATTTTAAAGACTTTAATAAGAAACATAACGTTGCCTATAATTTTGAAAGTTCTTGTTTTATTATCTTAATTGTTTGAATACATTACCTGTATGAACAAAGCCATCAGTGACAATAAGAATGATAACTCCTATTTCGTTATTTTAAGAGTTATGTTCCTTTCAAATGGCTTTAATTTGGAACTTAATGTAGGTTCAACCAAAATATTTCCAATTCCCAAAGTGCTGAAATTCCCAATATTCAATGTCCATTGAATATGATTTCTATCATCTTAATTCCTAGACAACAATACATTTGTGCGAAGATCTGCATTCCATCTATTCGAAAACAAACAAGGGGTTAACTTACCTGTAAGAAAAGTTATGATCTCTAACCGAACAGACCATACTTCAAACGCGGAATCGCAAATACGGTGCCAAAAATATACATCCGCTGCTCCGGCACTAGTCCACCTTTATCAAATAAGATACATGTATATGGATGAAATTTCTTTCTTTTCTTTTCCTGACATGTAATCCCTGCCAACAAGAGGCCCTCGGATGAAGAAAAAAGTTTTCATATATTAAAACGGACTATGTGGTGCAAATGCAACCTTTTAATGAAAATTCGAAGTGACAATCTTCATTCAGCAAAACGAATAATACAGTACAAAAGGTAGTGCTTGTCAAGAACCGATGCGTGTGTTTATATTACCAGCTGTCAACAAAAATGCATTTTGCACGTGCCTTTTTCGTTTAAATATCTTCTATCTCGACTGCTCGATTTTATCTCCAACATAAAATTAAATACCAGTGCATCCCAAACAAAGCCGACAAATGTACCGATTCACTTTTTATATCTAAAGACTGCTGTTGAAAATCTCGCAGTTTTACCATTTCACTTGGATAATATTTGGAGAAATGGTGCAACTAAACACAAAACGTATGATTAACCGCTTGAACTTTTGGATAGAAAGCTTCAGTGAATAACAATATCAGTTTAAACATAAGAATACTTGGAATAATTGTGTTTCATGGAATTTGGTCTGTGGACTATAGCACGAACTTAATCATGCTGTCGGCAATTTATAAACTGATCTCTTAAAAAGCTGCAGTAGCATTGTCAGTCTTCTCAAGCAGGTATATGCCGATCGACTTAAATTAACCGGGGAGCGGCGTGAACTGGCCAGTCCCGACTCTGCAATAAAGTATTCTGACTTTGCCGGTAATTTCTTATCACTCACATGGAATACTTCCATATTATAACCTTTACATGATTGATAAAGTATGGAAATTCTGTAGGCTTCGGTTATATGGATTACCGGTGGCGTCGATAACACAAGACTAGTACTGTTTTGGCATTGGTAAAAATTTGTCTGAAACGCAAACTTGCATAAATAAATGTTGTTTTTTATTTCCTGTTTCTGTTGTTATTATTGTTTCGTCGGCTGGTAAATAAAGCTCAATCACCTTTATACTTTAAATATTTGTTCTTTTTCCCCTGTTAAAACGAAGCTTACATAGTGTTGTTATTCGTGAATAATTAGATCGTCTATTACTGAGATTTACATGAACGTGCCCATGAGTGAAATCAAAATTGAGCTCATACATGTACGTGCAAAACATACCCGCGAAACCCCTAACCCTTATATCTGACCCCACATTTACACACTATGTCACTGATCTTGTTCGGTCTGAAGTCAATGATAAAACAATAACAAAGTATATTAAATTAAACAACACAAGCTATCATCATAACATTTTTTTCATGTAAATGGCGATCGTTTAGAGTAAACTAAGACCACCACCTTTTGAAGAAATTTTCTGGCTGAGAGGGAATACTTGTGAAACACCTTTAAAACAGTTACATAATGCCAATATTTTGGTCATAGAATTAATTAAAAACAAATAATCTTTCTTTGTAACAGTTTCAGAGTAAATCGTCTTAACAATAACAAAAACAATCAATGTGATCAGCACAAAGTTCAAGTGAAATTAACAAGAGGGCCATGATGGCCCTGTATCGCTCACCTGAGTAAAAAAGTACTTTCAGCTTTACCCCAGGGCCAACATTTAAATAATGCTGGTAAAGGGTCTCTTTACAATACTCAAAACGAAATATCGAAGGTCTAGTCGCATTAGTTTCAGAGAATAAGGGGTGTAGTTTGACACTAGCAAACATTCTACATGTCTTCAGTTCTTACTATATAGCTCTATGTAAAAATTGATAAGCCCCTGGGTGGGGCCAATTCGAGCCTGGGGTCATGATATGTATAAACGTGGTAAAGGTCCACAAAGTGGTGTTACATATAAAAATTCTAAGCTCTATGTGTTATGGTTCTAGAGAAGAAGACTTTTACAAGATTTTTCCTATATAATTCTATGTAAAATGGGCGACCCTTGTGGCGGGGCCAATTTTGACCCAAGGGCCATAATTTGAACAACTATGTTAGAGGTCCATTAGACAATGTTTCATGCCAAATATCTAACCTCTAGCCATTGCGGTTTTGGAGAAGAAGATTTTTTAAGTTCTGCTATATATTGATATAAGGAAAACCCATGACCTCTGGGGCGGGGCAAATTTTGACCCCAGGGCCATAATTTGAACAACTTTGTTAGAGGTCTATTAGACAATGTTTCATGCAAAATATCTAACCTCTGGCCATTGCGGTTTCGGAGAAGAAGATTTTTTAAGTTTTTGCTATATATTGATATAAGGAAAAAACATGACCTCTAGGGCGGGGCAAATTTTGACCCCAGGGCCATAATTTGAACAACTTTGTAAGAGGTCCATTAGGCAATGTTTCATGCCAAATATCTAACCTCTGGCCATGGCGGTTTCGGAGAAGAAGATTTTTTAAGTTTTTGCTATATATTGATATAAGGAAAAACCATGACCTCTGGGGCGGGCCAAATTTTGAACCCAGGGCTATAATTTTAACAATCTAAGTAGAGGACCACTAGATGATGCTACACACCAAATATCAAAGTGTTAGGCCTTACAGTTTCAGAGAAGAAGATTTTTAAAGTTTTTGCTATATATTGATATAAGGAAAACCCATGACCTCTGGGGCGGGGCAAATTTTGACCCCAGGGCCATAATTTGAACAACTTTGTTAGAGGTCTATTAGACAATGTTTCATGCCAAATATCTAACTTCTAGCCATTGCGGTTTTGGAGAAGAAGATTTTTAAAGTTTTTGCTATATATTTATAAGGAAAACACATGACCCCACCCGGGCGGGGCCAATTTTAACCCCAGGGCTTTAATTTGAACAATCTTGGTAGAGGACCACTAGGTGATGCTACACACCAAATATCAAAGTTCTAGGCCTTACGGTTTCAGAGAAGAAGATTTTTAAAAATTTCATGTTCAAAATCTATTTTTATGCTCTGTGACCTAGATAGGCAATGGACTGGAACCATTTGAACAATTTTGGTAAAGCTTCATGCAAGTAACATTCCTGCCAAGTTTCAGCAAGATTGGCCCAAGAGTTCAGGAGAAGAAGTCGTTTGAAGAAAAAGTTGACGACGCACGGACGGACGACGGACGACGGACATCAGGCGATCACAAAAGCTCGCCATGAGCACTTCGTGCTCAGGTGAGCTAATAAATGCATCCAACATACGAATACATTTCTTTCCGTCTCCTAACAGTCACTGACCTGATTTGACCTGATTTTCGGACCTAACTATGTAAATAAGCATCGCTTGTCCGCTAAGTGTACAAATACGCATCGACTGTGGAAAGTTCTATGGTACCGCTATGGCCTAGAAGGCATCTCGTTTAACGATACTTAAACAACTGCATTATTTCTACACGTCCTGAATAAAAGTATAAATTAAGTATACAAGAAACATGATTATCTACATTAATGTCTTTTCCGGTAAAGGGCTTCTCTATATATGAGGCAATCAAACACCAGCCTCTACACTATCCTTTTGCATGCGTCTAAGGAACAGGTGACATAGTCTAAATTATCCGTTCTGGACCGTGAGTCACTGTTAACCGGTGTTCATGCTAAAGATCTCAAGTTTGGTCGATTATAATATGTCGGTCATCAGGATGACCGACAATTAGTTTTAATACACTACATGTAAAATTACTGTCTTTCGGAAGAGACTTTAAACCGAGGTCCGGTGTAGTTGTGCTATACACCGGGCACTTAAAAGAACCATGGACGATTCTGGTTGGAGAGTAACTCTGTATTTCCACCATCCTCCAAAAACCTAAAATGACGAACACTCTTCTTGAGGCGTCGCTCGTATGGGCTTCCGCTAGCGACGATAAATGAATCTAAATAAACACCTTTTACAAACGTCAATTTCAGGACTAGATGCAGCTTGTAATTTTTTCATCAGTGTGTTTAGTTAAATAAAATATTGTTCTTGGTTACTATTGATGAACCGTTCCAATTTACCTAAATTCATTGAATAAAATAGTTTTTAACGTAAGCATTTTAAACGGTCTCACTTTATTCAATGAAAAAACTATTCTGCCGCTAAGCACTTTTTTCAAGTTTTATATACATAATTATTATAATTAATATATTTGTATTTTTGTTTCAAGGCTTTGACCGTACTTCTGTTAGTGGTTCTCGCTGTGGGAGCATACTTAGCGTATAAGCTCCATTCCCCGGACTATGATGATATGCCGGACTCTTCCTCCGGAAGTGGGTCCGGAAAGGTGACTGGATCAACCAACAAGGCGTTCTTTTAGAGAGATTGATTGTTCACAGAATCATGACGCAATTGCTATCAAGCTGTGTTTATACTTAGAAATATTTGACATATGTGTATTAATTTTACTTGTACAAATACATAGAAACTTCTTTGGTATTTTTCCTTTGCCACTGTTTCTACATAACCTGTGCATAAAACAATATTTGTATGGGGATGATTGTTGATGGAGGAGACATTAACATGATGCCTACAAATTATTCAAAAGGACTGCTCTTAATGTAAAACATCGGCCGATTAACTATAAGCAATGGGAAAATTTAAACATCTGAATAAAATTTGTGTTGACAACGGCCGATAAACTTATCAACAACTGGAAAAGACATTTTAAATAACTTTGTTTTTCTTGTTTATGTTAATTAATTGTCGATTTAGAGGTGACATTTATGTTTGAATCGGAGCTGAACAACATGTATAACTGTGTTCAATACAATGTATATTTTACTTTTATCTGATTTCTAAATAAAAGTGTATCCTACTCGACATTACTGTGCATTAAGGGATTGCCACACTCCTCCCAACTTTGTTCATCGATAAAAAGAAAATTATCAAAATCTCAATAATGGCAAAATGCCGTTCAATAAAACTTTGCACAATTGAATGTTACTAATGAATCTTTATTTTGCATACAGTAGGACTCGTTAGAAAAGTAAAGAAAAAAAGCTTGACCTAAAAATTCCTTAAAATTCTATTGACATAAATTCACAATAACTAAACGATACAAAACATAATTTTAAATTCCCACGTGAGCGCAATGATACTGACAAGAAAATGTTGTGTACTTTGTAAAAAAATTTCAAATACTAAAAGAGAAATCAGTGATTGACATCGGTTTACACGACCAGGAAGCGAACAGAAAATTGAAGGTCAAACACACTTTTACTAATATCTGCTAAAGTTTACATATGTAAGTCACGAGGACACAATAAATTGTTGTCAGTATCATATTACTCATGTGGGCATTTAAAATGATGTTTTGTGTTGTTTAGTTTTTGTGAATTTATGTAAATAGAAATTTAGGGAATTTTTAGATCTCTCTATTTTCCTTGACTTTTCTAACGTGTCTTACCATCTGCAAAATAAAGATACATTAATAGCATACATTTGTGCAAAGTTTTGTTTAACGGCATTTTGCCGTTATTGAGATTTTGATAATTTTCTTTTTATTGGTGAACAAAGTTGGGAGGAGTGTGGCAATGCCTTAAATATTCCCCAAACATCACTGCGCGAGAAATTATCCTGACAGGTTTAATTCTACCATTTGAATGTTAAACACGTAATCGTGTATATAATAAAGTCTGAAAAGTGCATTAAACTGAGCTTTGATGGTTCACATCGAGTTCTTCAACGTGATCCAGTCTCCTCATCTAAAATCATCTGTGACCTGCTGGAGAAAACCTTAATGATCCAGCCGTTGATATATCCGGTTCTGAAATAATTGTCAAGTTTGTTTGTAGGCCGTCTATAGGAAACTATCAAAAGCTCTGACAAAATTCAAGCACAATTAACCAGGTTTCGGTTTATTACTCTGTCCAAATTAGAGGACATGGACACATCTGTGAACGGGTTTCAGATCCAAACTACTGTGACAAAACCATGTTGGTAATGAACTAATATATTGCTTGATTCAACATGGTTTATTGTGTAGTTCACAATGATGTGTCCGAGAGTTTGTCACAAAAGGCAACTGATATGAAGTTTGAAGGCTACAGTAACACTTCTTATTGGAGCAAAACATTTGTCACTGTTTCTCTTTGCTCTTCGAGTCTTAAAGTCTCAATCAGAGGCTTTCATAATGATCAATGAGAGGGAACCATTTTTGCATTTTGTTTCATTGTTGTATTGTTTACAGCTTAACATTCTCAGTTCATTACCGACTTGTAACACCCATGTGTAACCCGATGAGCTTTACCCAAGACATAATGTATAAGCTAATATTGTAGAAGAGTAAAGAACAGAAACCATTGAGAGAGAGAGAGAGAGAGAGAGAGAGAGAGAGAGAGAGAGAGAGAGAGAGGGGGGAGGGAGAGAGAGAAGGGGAGGGGGAGAGAGTAGAGAGAGAATAGAGAGAAGAAAGAGAGAGATAGCTAAGAAATAACATAAAGTGTGCCCATGGATTACCGCCTTATAATAAATTTGCCAATGGAGGAGGGTACACAAGTTTTCAAGATACACCGTTCTCATGTTTTCCCCGCTATTTTCTACAAGTATAAATACGAGTTACCTTAAATTTGATAATTAAATTGAAACGCACCTGCATACACATTGCAGTTGCGTGCGAAATCGGGCTCACTGCAACCGGACGAAATCGCTGAACGAAAAATAAGGCAAAGAACAAAGTAGATGATGACCTTGACCTGGAGTTGAATCAGCGAAATCACGGTATCAGGGAATAAAAACTGATCAAGATCCTTTTAACATATTATCTAGAAACCTTAATAAACTCTAACTCCCGCCTTCGTCGAGCAAGAGGTTAGGAAAGCTTTTTCTAAAGCCAAGAAACATAAACATCATGAAAAGCCACACATAGAAAACACAGCCGCCACACATAGCCAAAACACAGAGTGGGAAAGAGAGCGCTTATCAAATAATCTATTTCAAATAAGACACAACAAATATCTTACGACTTGATGGGTGTTCAGTCGCCCTCTGGTATTATGTCGGAATAAAATGCAAGTACAAAAAGGGGCATGACCAAAAAAACTTTGCATCGTCATGATTGAGTTGTTATGAGCAATATAATTTGAATGTGTGATGAAGAAAAAAAAAACAAATTGCAAAGTAATAGCATACGTTAATTTTTCATGTAACATCCAAGTATAAAAAAGGACGTAACTCCATCAAATGTAAACTGGACCTAAAGAACTTGACATCATCACGAGCGTGTTATCATTAGCAATATAATTTGGAAGTTTCATGAAATATTGAGCAATGGCAAAGTTATCAAAAAGGAGCATTACATCATCAAATGTGACCTTGACCTAAAGAATTAGACATCATCACAACCGTTTTGTCATAAGCAAAATAACTTGAAACTTTCATTAGGAAATATTAAAAATGGCAAAGTTACAGCAAACGTTAAGTTTTCGTGACGGACGGACGGACCGAATGACAAAGCGATCCCTATGTATCGCATTTTCTTCAAAGGGGCGACAAAGGAGGACCTGTTATGGTCTTGGAACTCTTAGTGACAAAATAATTGGTGATACGAGTCTTTGTCAATGTTTGTTCTGCAAAAATGCCGAGTTTAGCACTGTGTAAGATCTGCAACCAGATATTGCTGGTGAGTTAAGTAATTAAAGAGACGGAAAAACCCTAATCAAGTCACATAGGCATGACTAGCTGACTGTTAAGTATAATTTGAAAATAGTTAATCCTGAATGGCCATGAATCCTGCGGTCGAAAGCCATCCCTTCCATTTCTCGCTTCACTGTACTTGACAAGGTAAACATATCCAAGGGCTTACAAGAACTAGTATATAGACTTGAGGAACATCTCCACGTTGAAATGCCTTCATGCAATTGTCCATGTAATCGTTGCGTTGGTTTATGACAGACAGACAGACAGACAGACAGACAGACAGACAGACAGACAGACAATATTTATTTATTTCCAAAAGGCTTAGAAGCCCATGAGGACAATATGAACAAATAAATAGACAGCGAAAAGTGAAAACAATAATACATATACGATGCACATACAATAGCATCAAAGTAATTACGGACAAGGTTCGTATATTAACATATATTGACAAGCATTAATATACAAAAATAGTTAAGGACAAGGTTCGTATATTAACATATATTGATAAGCATTAACATACAAAATTAGTTTTGAACAGTGTTGAAACCCGTAACATCATAATATATTCTTTAACAATACAATCATAAGTATTTACCAATAAAGAAAAGTTGTTGATAATTGTATATAAACTTAATTTTCATATATAATCTCATTTCTAATACGGAAAGCTTTCACCACGAATATTTATGTATACATGTATTGTTTTAAAGTCATAATGAAGGTTCTAAGTGTAAACAGGACCCTGGAAGAAAGCTATATTTTAGGTAACAAGTTATTCCTTTGAAAAAAAAATCCATTTAAACAAAATTAACCAGCACTCATGTAAAGAAAACGTTATATAAAATGTGCCTAATCTTTTTTAATATTTATAAAATAAAGGTGACGGAACTTTACCGACGAATTATAGGGGCATGACTTTGAACGATCTTTTCTCTAGTGCTATGTAAATACTTAAAAATGTAATTACGGGAAATAAGTTTGGTTTAGATTAGTCGGCTACCGACTGTTATACACCTATCCAGAGATCTTATTGCGGCAAAAGTTGTTCAATCTGCGATAACACGCAGCTACTCTGACCAAGGTCCGGCCAGAGCTGATGGACCTAATATTCGCTAGCTGAAATCTAGTGGTACCGAACGAACCGGAGTCACTGCCGATGTTTATGATGTATCTGTAATATACATATTTTCTGTGATGTCAATTTTGCTTGGATATCTTTCAATCCATTCTGGTATGTGCCCAGGGCTCCTAATTTCCACACAGGAAGTGTTTAGAACCCGGTGGATCGGTCGGAACAGTCACGACAATGCACAACATGTATTTACTTTATACAAATATGTAACAAAAACAACCCCGAAAATTATCCTTAATTTTAAACATAGAAACAACAGCCCCTGCATTGCAACGAGGCGAACAAACGTCATGGTCATGTGTCCCTAATGGGAGGCATGCCCGAGAAGCGGTCTGTCCGATCCTTCCAATACAGGGGAGATAACAACGATTTATTTTCAGTGGTAAAGCGACGAATTGTTTGTATCCCTGAATTAAACTGTTGTGCTCCAATAACTTGTTCGCACGGGTCAAATGGGATTGGTCCCTAAAATGGGGTCTTCTTTGGTTTGTCCCTAAAAAGACACAAAGAGTTTCCTTTCCAAATATAATGTATTAATGTTGTTACTTTTAGGAATCCAAATAAAAAGTGATCAATAATAGAAATCAATATACATAAATGTCAATACAAATCAACATTGATTATTTCTCAAATGTATAAAGTACATCAGTTTAACCAATTAATATATTTTTCAGTTATATAGTTTTACTTACTTTAAAAGACAATAATTTCAATAAATGAGTTTAATATAAATCAAAGTGAATGAGACGCTTGGTGTTTTCAAGCGTTAGAAATGAATGACACTAAAATTCTTACATGATATTTATCAAAAATCATTCGTGAATCGTACAAAATCTGACTTCTTTCAATGCGTAAACCAATGAATAATTTTATTACTTACATCTCTTCCAAATTTAACAACAAATAGCCAAATAATTAAATAAAAACGTTTTCCATCTTTTCTAGTTTCGTTTTGGAGAATTCATAAATGATGTAATTATTGAATTAAACCCAAAGAGCCAAAATCACGCTTACTGCGGTATAGTCTTTTGAATCTTACTTGTAGTTCTAAAATGATTTTGTACCATTCACTGCTTTACATTCATATTTATCTTTTAAACATTGTTTAACTGTTGTTTTTTTTTATCATTTTCTGTGTTTTTCTATGCAAACAACTAAATATACTCTAATATTTACATATAACACAACAAGCTTTACTTAGTTAATAAACTAACTTAACTTAAAATGTTTCTTGTGTAACAATTAAAGTGTTAAAACGAATAAAGAATTTTAATCAACTTACCTAAAAAGACACAAAGAGTTTCCTTTCCAAATATAATGTTTTAATGTTGTTACTTTTAGGAATCCAAATACAAAGTGATTCCTACTGGAAAGGAACTGCTAATTTAATTGTTGCATTGCAAATCATAACCAATCAAAATTATTGTTACAAAAATGTATAAGATTAATTAGAATTTTGACCAATCAAAATTAACCCCGAAATCTTGAGGACGCGGTAAAATTCCAGCCCCTGGACCGAATCCACAAGCGCGTGTCATAATCGCGTCTTAGGATGACATTTATGGCTTCAAAGGCCGAAGTCAGCTTAAGTAATTAAGTAAAGGAATTATCTAATAATTTATCTGTCTGACATCTAAAAGTTTCTTTGTTCAATAAATGTTTAAGCCGCTGACTTGATTAGATTATAATCTTTGTTATTTTTCAAAATTTTCCATGAATTCTGTCATCACAATACCTATACGAAAATTGAAATGCGAAAACTTTTAAGTTAATTTTTTAACTTAAATTTCGAAATACAATATAAGTTGCGAAAACAAAAATACCTTAACTGTAGTGCATAACAAAACTATGCAACATTCGTTTTTGTTTTTGCGATAAGCATCAAAGAAAACACGGAGTTTCTCTGGCCATGTTGCGGCTCAAGCTGTATCAGTTTAGATTGTTTTATAAATATAATTGCAGATTCCACACGCCAAACTGTACCTACAGCTGCAAATCGTTGTTAATTGTTTTCATTGTGACAACACCATTACATTACATGTATCTCTGCGTTTGGGTGAATATTTCCTTTTCAACAGTAAATCTTTTTTAATCAACTGACAGGTCTTAAGGTTCTTAATAACTAAATTTTACTTCTACTTGTTACTGGTTTGCTTATAGACAGTCATTTCTGAAACACAACAATTCCTCTTATCATTTACATTCTATAGTAAAGCATACTACTTGATTTATTGTATTCATGTTCATGTACATGTAGTTGAAACCGGTGCACATGCTTTAAAACTTCTGTGTGAACTTCAAAACTGTAAGTACATAACATGTTGAAGGAAAGTAAAATTATATGGTCCGGAGGTGAAGCGATTGCCAAGTCATCCAGTATTAATATTTGTATTTCTTCATAAATTTTTGCTCTTAAATACGTGACACACATGGCTGCATTGCGCAGATACATGTAATACAGTAAACTCTTGAACCATTTTAGAGTTAGCATTGAAATTTATCGTTAATAGTCATATGACTGTTCATGTCTATACTAAATATATGTTTTATTATTTCAGATCAAAATGCCTTAGTTAAAAAATAATTTTACTATATTTTTTAAATTTTAGTCAACGATCATCGAATCTCATACAAAATAGAGATTTATGTGGTGGTTTATTTCCGTTGTCTACATACATCCGGCTGTCATGTCACAAACAAAACGCAGGTCGACAACAGAAGTAAATCTTCAATTTTAAATAATTATTAAAAACGAATTGCGTCTTAATATCTTCCTTTTCGCTTCAGTCGAAATTATTCAATCAAACATTTGCAGCAAACCCAATACGCGCTCAACCATGGTTCGTGACAGGTGCGTAGAGAAGTGTTCTACATATACACCCATATTATGTTTTAACTATAATTTTAAGTTATTTAAACAAATTTATAAAGTCTTAACTTAATACAACGTTTGATTTGTGGCTTATCTTTTTTAAAACCACAACGTGTGGCTTATCTTAATTCAAACCACAACATCATGAGCATGGCGAAATTTTTAATACATGTTCAGCATTAATTTTTCTTTCTGGACATAGTTCAACGATTTTTCTCTCTGCTTAATTTGTGTTGTTGGGTTATTGTTAAAATATAAAAAAAATACAAATATACAAAAGTAAATAATACTGCGAAACATACTTTTGGGATAAATATCGTCTCTAAGATTAGTTTCCATGCAAACCTATTATCTTTGTTTTTATTTTGTCAGTTCTTAAAATAAAGTTTCTAGATCAAAATAAGTTTTAGATATATAGCATCTTTTAAACAAAACTTTTAAATTGGAAGCTTTGGAGGCAGTTTTCCATGATTTAGAAAGCAAAACGATAGAGTTTGCTGTCACAAAAATGCCTGATTTACACGAACCCTTGTATCTGTCAGAGAAGATAAAAAAAACAACAGTAAAATATGCATATCAGCAATAGCCACACTCAGAAGCACAGCTTTCCCTCCCCACACAACAAACACGCAGAGAGGAAACGAAAGCTGGGTTTATAAAATAAATAATTTCAAACCAAATGTTGTTTGATATGTTTGTTTGTATTTAGAATTATTTATTGACTATATAAACGACGCTTCCAGAAGATCATTAATTTTGAGGTTTTTGGAGGATAGTGCATGAAACAGAGAATTTCCACTTCCAGAAACGGCGTTGTTCCTGGCCAGTGTATAGCACCACTACACTTGACCTCGGCTTAAGGTCACATCGGAGATGTTCATACAGGCTCGTTGGAAGCGAAGGATCAAATTCGCAATGCCTGGTAACACAGACGGGCGAATTAACTACTGAGCAACAATCCGCTCCCCAAAAGAACAATTCAAATAACTCAACCTATACAAACTCACCACTGTATACGCCGCGGCAGAGTACACGCATGTCTGGTTTTATTAAGTGATATATTTTACTTATTCAACCGTGTTATAACTGACACGCCTGTACGCAGTGCGCAGTGAAGGGACACAACGACAATGAGGAATCGCAAGGTAAATATGTCGATTTTTATTATTAAATCACTTGTATACATTTATATTGTATAAATATTGTTTTTCATATAATTAACATGACATGAAATTTTTTGTTAGAAACATTTGGTTTGCATATTTAAATACGTTTAATTAAAATAGCCCAACTGCTGGTATCGAATGAAGTCAGAAATGCCTTAAAAAAGTATTTATAATAAATATACAACTGCGTCGGCACAAACTGTGTAATTAGGTTCTGATGAGGGTGCATACTCATAGTTACAATTATTGGTCAGTATGATCAGCGGGGTTTATAATGTAAATCCTATAGTTTCAACTATAGGTCGAAATCCTTTAGTAGATGTTCACACTGGTTTTTAAGAAGAATGTACATTTTGATCTAAAAATCAAAATTTTGAAATTATCCATTTAAGTTTGTTGAATGTTGGATCAAAATGAAAAAGGCTTAAACGGATCGCTCAGTCGCTCAACCTTTGCGGGAAGTAGCAAACAATGACGATATCCTTGCAAATTACTTGCATATGTATATGCCCTTGTCCTTTATATTGCACGTTCAATAGTACATATAATTGTGTAATTCACTTTGATAACCATTGCTGGATTTGAGAAAAGTCGATAACATGCCTTCAAAAAACAACACAAAAACAAACAAAAACACTTTAATATGAATAAGTAATTTTCTTAAACGCGCATATGTAATAAGTGATAACATCTTAGTATTTCAAATGTTCTTAATTTTTATATTTTCTCTAAAATAGTAAACTTGGTACGTGGTATGTGTTTTGTTAACAATGCTGCGTATAATTTGTTTTGATGTTCTTTGTACTTTTCTTAGCCAAATGCATGTACATGTCGATTACGCTTATAAAGGTCTGTTTGTTTGATAAAAATATATCTATATAAAGGAAATATGACTGCTTATTGAAATGGCGTAGTAAGCAGTTAAGAATTTAAATAACGGAACAGTGAACAATCGCCTTGGTCATACAGTGAATTTAATTCGGATACATTGTATCAGGATTTGAATTGTACATGAAATGGTTTTCATATTTGACTGGGAAAACTAAGTGAATTTCAAAATCTCCCATTCCAAATTATAATTATACGTTTTTCACTTTTTTCACTGTTTTGAGGCCCCATTCAAATTGAAAGTAGAACACCTAATATGACAAAGCAAGTATCTAAGTATCTGTATCTAATTTCAAGCACCTGGCATACAATCAGGCAGCCGAGGTCATGGACTTATTGGAAACATGCCCTTTTAGTAACTTGAATGGACCGAACATCAACAATCTGACTTCTATTTCATTTCTATACATCAAGCATGCATACACTCGCGCACGCACACATACATGCGTTATTCCAAGTATTCGTTTCATTCTTGTGTGTATAATAACATAGTTATCGTTGAACTTCTTTTTTTCAAAATCTACCATTTAATTATGTCAATAAGGACATGTTTGTTTTCAGTAATTTGTGGGGATTATTCAGAAAAGAGAAGTTGTTATACCTGATTAAATATTAAGTAGGATCTATAGTAATGATGGTGCAGCTAGTCGCTTCTGCAAATTGCTAGCACCGTAATTGAGTTCAATTTGCTTAAGGTACATACAATATCATAAAATTGACCTTCATTCTTTTGATACAGAACGTAGTAACTTTTATTCTTTTCAGGCTTTTGAGTGTTTATCTTTCCTACTGCTTGTGCACTCAGTCACTTCCCAAACCACAATTTTCCCGCCAAATCTTGGAGGTGGGGCGGACGGCAGTAATGGAAATGCCCATCTTGTTGGTACCCCGGATGTAAGTATACATTGTATATAGTATACAAGGGTTTTCCCAATAAAATGAAGACAATCTGAATAAAATTAAAACTACTGTTTACATGTCGATGCAAATGTCACATTTTTTTAGACATAATTTGGTTACTTTTATGCTAGGTCTCAAAGAAAAAACATTTATCGTAAAGAAATTGCAAACAATTGAACATGGCGACATCTACCAGCGGCGCACGTCGCAACGTCATTACAATGATCACAAACATATAGTTATTCCTTCATGAAGTTATTCCTTCATGAAGTACTCTTTAGGGTAATCAGTACACTAAAGATGTCTTTTTCCACCAGAGTATTGAATACAACAATGTAACACTTTGTTGGAAGACTATTGTTGAAGGCCAACCGTTCCTGGTCTCATCGCAGTTCTCAACTTTTCGACCCATTAGATGGAAAGTACGCGATGTCTAGCTGGCGCGAGGTCCAACAACAACAGGGAATTATTGATTCCAAGTTGCATGTCCGTTTCAGAATTTTGTTTATCTTTCTGTGCCACTTGTATACCAATTCTCTAGATATGAACATGCCTTTTAACTTATTTCAATTTCATAAGCGTGTCTGTTGGCCTCAATTTTCAACAGTGACCCCATTATTCTCATCAACAGATCACTCCTGCCGCTATTTTTTCTAACGGAATTGTGTTCACTACAACAGTAATTTTGTTAATATTTCTCGCCCTAAACGATTATCTCGTAATGTAGTACAAATATACTGGAACTTTGTATCGCATCCACCATTATCGACGTCAATTAGTTAATATGTAGTCATGCCTTCCCATATTTGATAGCTTTGACCGAACTCTCCCATTTCTTGGTAAATATTACATTGATATGTTATTTTCACCCAAATACAGAAGTAATGAACTTGTATTGAATTGCTTGGGAATCATTGTTTTTTTAACAAGTACGTCGATAATACAGCGTTCCAGGCTATATCACAAAATCTTGTTAATGATCATACATGCTCGCAGTGCTGCTAAGAAATGACTGACACTATGAAAGAAAAGTTATCTGACGGTTATTCCAGATTTAAGATTTTCGGTTTTGTGACAATCAACAAATAGAGAGTAATACATTTGTCATGTCAATACTTCTCTGTGGGCATTACCTTGAATTCTTCTCATGTTCATGCTCACGTATGAGTTGAAATAATTTACACGTTTCTTGTGTTTTATTTGCAGACCCCGAAGTTAGAAAGTAAGTCTCTATTTTCTGCATTTCTTCATTGCGTACTTCATATATTTGTACATGTAATACATTTTCTCATTCATATTTACTGTCTATTCTCTTTTTTCAACGACTAATCTCTTTTTTCACCACCTAGTCACTTTCGTGATTGTGTTAATGGGTCGCATTTTTGCAATACAGAATCGACCTCATTGCAATGGCGAACGATTTATATGTGATTGAGGTGATTTGTGCACTGATTAATGCACGAATTGTTACCGCACACACACAACTCTCGCCTTAAGTTGGAAGATGCTCCCAAATGATCCGAAACTTGCACGAGTTAGGAAAATATCTGGAGTGAGAAACCGTATTTGTTTTGCCTGGTTTTTGGTAAAGAACATAACACCAAAACGATATGTTATAAATTTTAGGACTGTCTTTGCTCAAATGATCGCAACACGTGCGATTTTCCTCACTTGTTTCCTTGCTAAAATCCTAATAATGAATCACGAAATGATCCCAATTTCAGGGATGTTAACTAGTCGAATGTACGAAATTTAAACACAAATTCTTAAAGCATTATACAGAAAGCAGGGGAGTGTGTCATTTATTCAAAATATAATTTTGTTATACTCATATAGTCTTTATAAATGACAAGGATGGCAACTTAAAACGCATAAAACGAACTATAGTAAGTTATCTCTATAAACAAATAATCCGAACCTGTAGTAAGTTTGTGTCTTTTAGTAAGAGCCCTCTGCACAAAGACCAGCACAACGAACGTTGTGGATATGGTGTTGTCGGTGTATCAGTCAGATGTCAACTTTAAGTATAGCAACATCGGACCCGACAGTGGAAACTATGTGCAGTAAGTTATCACTTTTAGTAAAGCAACATCGGACCCGACAGCGGAAAATATGTGCAGTATGTTATTACTTTAAGTATAGCAACATCGGACCCGACAGTGGAAACAATGTTCAGTAAGTAATCATTTTAAGTATAGCAACATCGGACCCGACAGTGGAAACTATATGCAGTAAATAATCACTTAAAGTAAAGCAACATCGGACCCGACAGTGGAAACTATGTGCAGTAAGTAATCACTTTAAGTAAAGCAACATCGGACCCGACAGTGGAAACTACGGTAGCAAGTAATCACTTTAAGTATAGCAACATCGGATCCGACAGTGGAAACTATGTGCAGTAAGTAATCACTTTAAGTAAAGCAACATTGGACCCGACAGTGGAAACTATGTGCAGATAGTAATCACTTTAAGTATAGCAACATCGGACCCGACAGTGGAAACTACGGTAGTAAGTAATCACTTTAAGTATAGCAATATCGGACCCGACAGTGGAAACTACGGTAGTAGGTAATCACTTTAAGTATAGCAACATCGGACCCGACAGTGGAAACTACGGTAGTAAGTAATCACTTTAAGTATAGCAATATCGGACCCGACAGTGGAAACTACGGTAGTAGGTAATCACTTTAAGTATAGCAACATCGGACCCGACAGTGGAAACTATGTGCAGTAAGTAATCACTTTAAGTATAGAAACATCGGACCCGACAGTGGAAACTTTGTGCAGTAAGTAATCACTTTAAGTTTGGCAACATCGGACCCGACAGTGGAAACTTGTGCAGTAAGTAATCACTTTAAGTATAGCAACATCGGACCCGACAGTGGAAACTCTGTGCAGTAAGTAATCACTTTAAGTATAGCAACATCGGACCCGACAGTGGAAACTTTGTGCAGTAAGTAATCACTTTAAGTTTGGCAACATCGGACCCGACAGTGGAAACTTGTGCAGTAAGTAATCACTTTAAGTATAGCAACATCGGACCCGACAGTGGAAACTCTGTGCAGTAAGTAATCACTTTAAGTATAACAACATCGGACCCGACAGTGGAAACTCTGTGCAGTAAGTAATCACTTTAAGTATAGCAACATCGGACCCGACAATGGAAACTTTGTGCAGTAAGTAATCACTTTAAGTTTGGCAACATCGGACCCGACAGTGGAAACTTGTGCAGTAAGTAATCACTTTAAGTATAGCAACATCGGACTCGACAGTGGAAACTCTGTGCAGTAAGTAATCACTTTAAGTATAACAACATCGGACCCGACAGTGAAAACTATGTGCAGTAAGCAATCACTTCAACAAGTATACTCTGTTCCAAAAGAAAGTTTGCATTTTGTTTTTGGTGATTTTTCATTAACAGCTTTTCTTAATGTCCTAATATCTAGTATCAAAATTGAGAGTAAATCATTTAAATTCTATAGTAAAGCTTTTTATAATCTAACACCGATTGGAGCGTTTTTGATGTTCACAGGTATGAGTCTTGTAAACTTATCAAGGCCCTAGATTACATGAATAGCAACCAAGTGGACACGCCAACAACGCTGACAGCTTGTGGCGGCTCGGCTCAGCTCACGAGAGTTGACAGTTCCTCTACCTTTAGCAACAATTTCCAGACTCGAACCTTTACTACTAAAATACAGTTCGACGTCACTGCTACTTCTTATGATTGCGGCGGATTTAAAGATTCTGTAAGTATTAATATGTTCCCTATTAATATGTTCTTGTAGACAATAAACTATTCCAAAAATGCCGTAAAACATAGGCCGATGATTATAAAACTGAGATCGGAGACCCGTCTTAAATCTCAAGCGTCTTATTAGCTAAGATAGAGACAATATTAACCCCGCCCTCACACTCCAATGGAGCGACTTTTTAGCTGAAATGAAGACAATGTAAACGCCGCACTCACACTTCCATGGATAATTAGTGGATACTGACAAAAAGGAAATTGATGAAAGATATGTGATCAGTTTGAAGACAGTATTATTGAATCTTATCAAGAATTTTGAGGATACGAGTAAAGTTTGATAAAATAAAAGACACAATAAGTAGAAACATTAAGGTCTCTTGAACTGAACACTTCTTCCCAGTAAATTGCATCACTCTCAAAAACCATTTAAACAAAGCGTTTTCAAGTCTGAACAAAGACGTAGATATAACAAGATTGCTCGCTGCTTCACAAGGCTCTGTGATACCATCCAACAACACACGAAAACTCCCTTCTTGTCAGATGTCAAAAATGTCATGTTTCAGCTTCTTATTGCATAGGGAAAATTGGCTGTTCTTTTTCTTTTGACATGGATAAAAAGGGAACTTTGAAAGCCAAGAAACGCGACAAATATGAAAATATTGGAAGCTTGGTTTGACTGAGCCTGTTTATTGGCAATTATGGAAATGCATTATTACTGTCCACACCGCCTAGCCCCGGGTTGAGCGCAACTCAATATTATCATAAGTAAATAGTACAATTTCGATCCATCCCAAACGAGGGCGTGCATATGGCGGTGAACATGGAATCTTGAATGCGGTATTTTCAGATTAATACCATTCCATGTTCAGCGGCGTATGGTCCCCAGATAAAAGCATGGGTTTGCCCGAAACGAGAAAACAATGGGCGGAACTAAACAAAATTGAATTTTACAGGGGATCTGAGAATATAAAACAAAGGCAAATTTTAAAAGCAGGAGGTATATCCTTGGGGTGATTGAACAAATCTATATTGGCTTGGTAAATTGAAAACACCCATCTATAAACTGGCCGAAATAGTAAAACAAAATTAATTTTTGAAGTTCTTTTGACATAGTACATAAGTATCGTGCTCAACGACATTCGAAGGACGTAACTGATAACAGACTTTTAACAGCCGCCTCGGAGATCGTATTATAAAATGGATTTATCACTTTGCTTTCATACAAGATTAAATGATGACCACATAATTCAGGTTATGTCCCACTTTTTCAAATCTTATGTACTTCCACTTTAGCATTTCATTAAATTCTGAATTTAATGTTGGGTCAAGTCCGTAAATCATGCATACAAAACTCATTAAAATACACCTTTAATTAAAGCATGACGTATAAACAGCTTGGCATTATTGCAAGTATTGTATATATTATCCCAGTGCCTGCAGAGCGTTCTGTCAAAAATACTTGCTACAGTAAAACCACCCCGCAATGAAGACCACCATGATAATAAGACCATCCCGCAATGAAGACCACCATGATAATAAGACCATCCCCGCAATGAAGACCACCATGATAATAAGACCATCCCGCAATGAAGAGCACCATGATAATAAGTCCATCCCCGCAATGAAGACCACCATGATAATAAGACCATCCCTGCAATGAAGACCACCATGATAATAAGACCATCCCCGCAATGACCATCCCCGCAATGAAGACCACCATGATAATAAGACCATCCCCGCAATGAAGACCACCATGATAATAAGACCATCCCCGCAATGAAGACCACCATGATAATAAGACCATCCCTGCAATGAAGACCACCATGATAATAAGACCATCCCCGCAATGAAGACCACCATGATAATAAGACCATCCCCGCAATGAAGACCACCATGATAATAAGACCATCCCCGCAATGAAGACCACCATGATAATAAGACCATCCCTTTTTCATCCCCAAAATAAAGACCACCCCAATCTTCAGATCTGTTTGTCCCAGAAGTGCTGTTATAAGAGGGGCCAATCTTCAGATCTGTTTGTCCCAGAAGTGCTGTTATAAGAGGGGCCAATCTTCAGATCTGTTTGTCCCAGAAGTGCTGTTATAACAGGGGTTTCATTGTACTTTTAAACTCTGACAATTTCAAAAATAATAAATCAATTTCTCTTCAGCTTACTACTAAAGCCTACATAATTTTTTTTTTTAATTTAAATTTTCATTTTCTCCCAATCAACTGTAACGTTCTGTTATAGGCTCTTTAAGTCTATGCACAAAATTGTTTACATGCCGGTTATAATCATCATTAATTATAAACAATTATTGGCTAGATGGTTTGACATAGATCTTACTATGGGTTAAAATGAAACAACGAAATAAATATTTTAAAATCGAACAATCTGGCTGGTGTCATAATAGTGTTCAAAATAGATGAAAAGTAAGACATTCCGTTTTCGCTTATTCTTTCTCTTTATTCACCAATCACATTTGACGCCTGTGCACTTCGTAAATGTTGTTTAAGACATTAAGCAAACCTTATTACCTGGTGTGTTTAGTGTATTGGGGAAGGGACTTCGTCCACTTTTTCTCCATACCAGGAAATTGCATTAAACGAAACACGCTAAGCAAAAAAAAACCGATCGAGATACCTATTGCCAAACGCCAGGCGAAGTAAGAAGAAAAAACGTTATTACAATGTAGTTAAAATGCTGTCACCGGTCGTATTTATTTCGAACAAAATCGATTATTTCCGGTATCTCGTGTAAGGTCCTCTTTTCTCATGGCATTTACTTGTCGCGACAAAATAAATGAAAAAAGGTGGCATCAATAAGGAAAGAAAGTAACATCATATTTTATTTCTTGTGAGCTTAATTTACAAAATATTATACAGTTAAGTAAACAGCCAAACTTTTATGCTTTAATGAAAAAGGACGTATACAAACTTTGATATCAACACTGATTTAACTTACATGAAACGTATTTCCAATCTTTTCAGTGGTTCTTGAATCGTTCATGTGTGAGCAGTTCCAGTAAGTAACCTCCAATGAACATTTCTGGGGTCACTAAGCATGTTAAGGTTCTGCCGAGATACCAACCTAGACATATTTCCGGCTTTTCCCATTCGAACCGAGTATATATGTACGCAGAAACTACATTGCATGGATATATTAGTTTTACCTATATATTCGTTTTTTATAATTTATATTTATTTCCCAGCTCAATTTTAGTAGCTATATGATTATTCCCATTCATTATCGTACAGATATATTTTCAAGCGCCAGTAAAACAGGAAATAACTATTCGGTCTAAAGTATACAAATATACATTATACATGTGATAATAGAAACCAGTCTGAAAGCTCAAGCTTCTTATTGGTCAGATCTGAGACTGTCTTCAATTTCAACCAATCAGATTTGTGAGATCTGAGACTGGTCTCAGTATAATAACATTTGATCCTGATATGAACGCAAATTCAAAAATGTTGAATTACGGCTTAGTTTATGTCCAGAATCACGCATACATGTAAATTCTTCGAGACGTCTTGTCCTTTCAACCCAAACACTTGTTTCCATAGCTTTAATTTCGGTATGGGTATATTCATTATGGTAAAGGTATTTATATTTCCAGAATGCACAGGCAGTGTTTGCTGTTTACTGTAAAAGGGATGTTGCTTATGCGAAAGCTTTCGACTATGTGTTCTTGACATACTATGACGCCGACGCTGCTCAGTGTTTGTCGACTACACTGACAACAAGTTTCGATGTGGGGTGAGTTGTTTAAGTACGCTTCGAGATTGTTTCATCGTTATTTGTTTTCTTAATTATACAAAAGACATCAATATTATGTGGACAAACGTTGACATGTTTCGTAGAATTTTTAAGTGTACAAACTTAAAAAAAATGTTTTAGCAGCTTCAGCTTAATAAAATTATTTAAATACTTGTACACTGGAGTCACAAACTTTGTCTTCTTCTAATTCTGCAAAACGTTTCAATTTAAATTTACTTGAAAATAAATTTTCATAAAAATGTTCCAAAAGAAAAACAACACTATTGTTCTTGAAAAACAGTTTAACAATTTTAAAAAGTATTGAACAATTCAGATGAAGATGCATTTCCCATGAGTAACTAAAATAACAACATCAAAAAAAAGACAACACTGTTTCTGTTGTTAGAAATGATCATCAAGTACTGAAAATGCGACGATTCAGGATCTATAATATCTGGAAAAAAACACCTTCTTTATAAAAAAACGAAAAGAACTGTTTATTCTAAAGCTTTACATTTTCATTGAAATTCTATTAGAAATACAAAAAGGGTACGTACAAATTCCATGCCATCACTTCCGAATTTTTTTGTGCCACAACGAATTCACTATTTCCACAAGAATCATCGATTTTCTTATGGAGTTTTCCTTAGTGTTAGAAATATCATTGGCACAGATTAAAGCCAAGTTGCTTCGATTTCGCGGACTGCTTTCACACATTGTTTTATTCCCTGCAAATTGAGCTTTCTATTTTGAAACTGATCATATTATAACAATGCTCTCTTTTCCGCTACTTTTTGGCTGTGTGGGAGGTTGTGTCTACTTGATGTGGCATTTCCGGATATGCATATTTCACTTTTTCTGTATGTTTAAAACGTAAATGTCTACTCAAAAAATTGTTTAGCGCATAATGAAATGGAAATGCAGACCAAAGTTTTATAGACCATGTGCTCCATAAGTGCCAAACAATTATTATTTGCTTACGTTTATCTTTCTAATAAGCGATCCACCATTAGTACAAATACACCGGGAGTATGATGTCACGTTTAAGGCATACACTAACGCAGATATAACGACC
Source organism: Corbicula japonica (assembly GCA_038501625.1). NCBI lineage: Eukaryota > Metazoa > Mollusca > Bivalvia > Venerida > Cyrenidae > Corbicula > Corbicula japonica. The sequence continues at coordinate 125,045 of JAZAYU010000266.1, read as the reverse complement.
TGGCCGGCCGGGCCCGAGTCAACTCCTGGAGGAAACATTGCTGAAATCACCAGTGCGATCAATCTCGGTACAGCGATGTACCTGGAAGCATGTCTGAAACTACCCAACACGCCCCCAAGTAACTACCAGTTCTTCGGTAAGTGAAGTATACATGCATCATCACATCGTAACATTTAGCTGTCTAAGACGAAAATGTAATTCAGTTTTTCATATGTAGAAAGTTTTTGAGCTCCGAAACTGCACAAAGTATACGATCGTGTGCAGCATGTGTATGCACTTTACAGGCTGGGCACGGTGTTTCCACGGCGCGGTCGTGGAAAGTCACCATTATATTAAGAATGACAGTATAGATGACCCTATACGATGACAAATTCGATGTAGTAATCAGTCAGTCATTTAATAAATTTAACTAATTAAATTGACTTCAGATGACGGCGTGGCTCCAATAGGTATATTTGTAAAGACCTGCACAGCACAGAACAACGCTGTTGCTGCAGCTGCCATAAACACTGGTCAGGCTGGTATCGCTGCTGACGCTCCTGTCACTATTATTTCAAATGGGCAAGTATAAGTTTGCTTCCTTAATCAATGTGCTTTTGCATAAACCTATCATAAAATGCGCTTTACGAGTGATTGTCTTAAGTTATGTTATGCAAAATGCTGACCGATGGCTATGCATTGTCCCTCATGCCCCACAAACATATAACGCTTTACTAACGAAATATCAATTATTCTGAAATTTTGCCGAGAGTTTGAATATGTAACGTAGTTAAAAACATAAACATGTACACTTTTTATTTTTACAAATTCCAATCAAAAACTTAATTTAATAATATGTTCTTACGAAAACGTTTATCTACTGCAGATGCGGCTTGAATAAAGATCCTACGAAACTGTTGCCAATTAACACCCCAGCTTTTAAGTACGTAAAAGACACCTCCGACACCACGAAGGATTGGCTTCGGACTCCCAACTGTTTCCGGTAAGTCGGTCAACGGTAAAAGACGAAATATTCACATATTTGCAACTTACTTTCAAACATTTTCTTTTTTCTGCAAAGCTTATTATTACAAATATACTTATTAAAATGAGTCGTTCTTCGACTTCGGATGCCTTCGAAATTAATTTTCAGTAACCAATGTTTAGTTTTATAGTAGTTTTTTATTATTTGTTTTTTGTTTATGTTCAGATCTTATCCTTTTGAGGCGGTATCATTTGCGAGAAAACTATCTTCTAAAGCGGCTGTCACAGTCTACAAATGCGAAGTGGAGTATTGCACTTCATCAGATGACACAAGATGCTTTGTAAGATACGTTTTAGTCTAACATGGCTGCAGACTACACAACTAAGACTGGGGACTTTAAGTCTCACATAGCTGCAGATCACTCGGTTACACAACTAAGACTGGGGACTTTAAGTCTCACATAGCTGCAGATCACTCGGTTACATAACTTAGACCGGAGACATTTAGTCTCACATAGCTGCAGATCACTCGTTTACACAACTAAGACTAGGGACTTTAACTTAGGCAGGAGACATTTAGTCTCACATAGCTGGAGATCACTCGGTTACATAACTTAGACCGGTGACATTTAGTCTCACAAAGCTGTAGATCACTCGGTTGCACAACTAAGATTAAGGACTTTAAGTCTCACATAGCTTCAGATCGCTCCGTTACAGAACTAAGACTGGGGACTTTAAGTTCCACATAGCTGCAGATCACTCGGTTGCACAACTAAGATTGAGGACTTTAAGTCTCACATAGCTGCAGATCACTCGGTTACACAACTAATACCGGAGACATTTAGTCTCACATAGCTGCAGATCACTCGGTTGCACAACTAAGATTGAGGACTTTAAGTCTCACATAGCTGCAGATCCCTTGGTTAAACAAATAAGACCGGAGACATTTAGTCTCACATAGCTGCAGATCACTCGGTTACACAACTAAGATTGGGGACTTTAAGATTCACATAGCTGCAGATCACTCGGTTGCACAACTAAGATTGGGGACTTTATGATTCACATAGCTGCAGATCACTCGGTTACACAACTAAGACTGGGGACTTTAAGTCTCACATAGCTGCAGATCACTCGGTTACATAACTAAGACCGGAGACATTTAGTCTCACATAGCTGCAGATCACTCGGTGAAATAACTTAGACTGGAGGCATTAAGTCTCACATAGATGCAGATCACTCGGTTACATAACTTAGACCGGAGACATTAAGTCTCACATAGCTGCAGATCACTCGGTTGCATAACTGAGACCGTATGCCTTAAGTCTTACATAGATGCAGATCACTGAGTTACACAACTAATACCGGAGACATTTAGTCTCACATAGCTGCAGGTCACTCGGTTACACAACTAATACTGGAGACATTTAGTCTCAAATAGCTGCAGATCACTCGGTACATAACTTAGGCAGGAGACATTTAGTCTCACATAGCTGCAGATCACTCGGTTACATAACTTAGACCGGTGACATTTAGTCTCAAAAAGCTGTAGATCACTCGGTTGCACAACTACGATTGGGGACTTTAAGTCTAACATAGCTGCTGATCACTCGGTTACAAAACTTAGTCCGGAGACATTTAGTCTCACATAGCTGCAGATCACTCGGTAACATAACTTAGACCGGAGACATTTAGTCTCATATAGCTGCAGATCACTCGGTTACATAACTTAGACCAGAGACATTTAGTCTCACATAGCTGCAGATCACTTGGTACATAACTTAGACCGGAGACATTTAGTCTCACATAGCTGCAGATCACTCGTTTACATAACTTAGACCGGAGACATTTAGTCTCATATAGCTGCAGATCACTCGGTTACATAACTTAGACCAGAGACATTTAGTCTCACATAGCTGCAGATCACTTGGTACATAACTTAGACCGGAGACATTTAGTCTCACATAGCTGCAGATCACTCGTTTACATAACTTAGACCGGAGTCATTTAGTCTCACATAGCTGCAGATTACTCAGTTACATAACTTAGACCGGTGACATTTAGTCTCACATAGCTGTAGATCACTCGGTTGCACAACTAAGATTGGGACTTTAAGTCTCACATAGCTGCAGATCACTTGGTTACATAACTTAGACGGGAGACATTGAGTCTCACATAGCTGAAGATCACTCGGTTACATAACTTAGACCGGAGACATTTAGTCTCACATAGCTGCAGATCACTCGGTTACATAACATAGACTGGAGACATTGAGTCTTTCATAGTTGCAGATCACTCGGTTACATAACTTAGACCGGAGACATTGAGTCTTACATAGCTGAAAACTCTGAGGTCACAAAACGAAGACTGGAGACGAGTCAGCAATATTTGATAAAAATGTACTATATCCATATCAGGGAAAGCCACACTCAGAAGACACATCCTCCCCACACAGCCAAAAGCAGAGAGGAAAGGAGAGCTCGTGTTTAAAAAGATCAGTCTAAACTGGACACCACAAACAATTAACGAAAAGGAAACCTGAGGGGTTACCGCTTTGGAACGGTTTAATTACCACTGGTGGTTTTAACCAGGTTCGAGGTTCATCAGCTTCACACTTGTCCCAACAGGTTTTCTTATGAACAAACAAGTACATGTTGTCTTCGTGAATAAGCTCCAAGAGCATCGCGATGATGTACATTAGAGAAAAGAGAACAGTGTCTGAACTTATATTTTAACTTGCGTTAACTTATCCAGGTACAGCATGGTCTTTGAATAAGATCTACTTGTGTACTATTTGGGTATGGTATCATATTGGTATAATTATGTGTATTAATTGTTTTAGTTGTACATAAGTTATTTGGTGTAATACAGTAATATAATATAATATTATTAAAGGTATTATTACTTCCTTGAATTTCATTAAACATGACATACAGTCTAAATATTTCTATTACAAAACTATATCTGAGCTTCAATAAAAATTATAATCGTGACAATCGATAGAATTTATCTGGCTGTATGTATCAAAATATTAGAAACATGTATTAATTTTACAAACGTTTCTTTGCAACTTAAGTAACGCTCAGCCAGGGGCTAGGGGGAATGTACAGAAATATGCATTCACATTACAGGGACAGGCTCAATCAAACCGAGCCTGCAACACTTTAATATGTGTTATGTTCGGTGGCTTTTTAAGTGCCTTTCTCTTCTCTTTATATTTTAAAATTGTATTAAAGGGGACGAAAACCGCTACAGACCGCTCGGGTTATCCGTCATGCACTCGTAAGAAACGTGAAAGCCCATTAATAACATCTGGTTACCCTCAAGTCCTGACTGTTAAAGTCCTCGTGTCTGACCCGGAGTATGACAGTAATGAAGCCAAAGACAGCTGCGGGCAGACACCAACTTTTATTGGATTGACTACGGCAAGTACCTTGCATCTCCTCATTACTTGTCTGATTAGTGCTCTGTTTTTTTCCCTTTAGTTTGTTTTCCGTTTTACAGAATGTGTGTGCATTACTATTAAAAAGTTATTTTAACAGAATAATAATTGTTTGTGTGTACGTTTACCATTTGGTTGAAGTATCATATAATAATTATTATACAGTAACGTATATATGATAAACCAACCGAAAAAAGTTATTACAGGTACTTGAACATTTCAACTTAGAGGTAACTGATCTTATTATTTTAACGATTCGAATAAAATTTACACAAATCATTAGCTGCAAACTATTTCATTTGATTAAGCATGACATAAGGATCGCTGCTGTTGATACTTTCTGCTTTTGAACGCTTTTACCAAAACTCACGCAGAAAATAATGGTTTGTCGTGTATTTCCATTACACCTGATGACATTTATGATTTTACCCTTTTTGAGAAAATACCGGTGCTGATACCCTTTACGCTCCGTTAAAAATTGCTGGGAACGTTATGACTTCAATCGTCCGTCTGTTCGTGCGTCCATCCGTGCATAATACTATGTCTGTAGGATAATTTCGGGAAATAAATAAAACTTGGAATATTTGTACATGTAAAACAGTGAAATTAACTTATTCGGAGCATATCACTACAACTGTAAACGGAAACTTAATGATTTTGGAACGTTGCAGTTAGAAAATGTGCATTGCACAGTCCATAGTTCCCTTTTACTGCCTTTAAGATTTATAGAATGATGTCCTTTTGAAGTGTTAATATACATAGATGTAGAGCATATCTCTATTTTATTTTGTATTTAATTTTGTTTGAATGAATGCGCTTTACTTTTATTTTTACTATGATCTTATTGATTGCAGGTTCTAGGTGTACTCCTTATCATTCTAGTGGCAGTAGCGGGCTTTATGACCCGTCACATCCAGTCCATTGGCGACACGATAGAAAAATCCTTGTCAGTGGCTGACACACAGAACAGGGGAGCATTTTACCAGAATGACAGCCAAAGCTACGTGTCAAAAACATTTACATAAAACTCTTTCTAAATCAAAAATGAAAACACCTTGACTGTTTATGCACTTGATCCATATGTTAAGTTTTGTTTAATGAAAGCAGCCCTAGAACGATCTAACAAATATTTTTAACATATGTATATGCACGGTGTGTGCCAGACAGATAGATCGACCTTAAATTATGGCCGTTTTTATTTGTAATTGTGTGCGCTTTTTTAGGATGTATGCTACCTGTATTCAGTTTGAACGGACGTTTTTAGTTGGCATTTTTAAAGCCGCCCATTAACAACATAATTCATTAGCTATTGATGAATATTGTGAGACCTTTAGCTCGACCAGTTTTTCTGGCACTCAGTATAATAGTTGAATATTCAGTAAAATAGCAACAAAGTTTACGAGTTCTTACGACTATAACACAGTAATTCTGTAGAGCAGTTACCCGCCATAATTCTGATAATAAATCAGGTGTGACATGAGTGTCCATAACTTTATTCGTCCAAACTGTGTACGCAGACGAAAACTTGACATAATCTTCCGTGATATTCAGTAGGGTTTACCTTAAAAATAATCTAATACACAACAAATATTATAGTTGCATTGCAAATCAAGGGGTAAGTTAATCAATTGTCTTATAAAGTAAACAACATTCGAATGATCAAACATGCAAAGTACGTGAACAATATTCGGATGATCGAACAGTTGATTGCTGCGTTTTCCTGACGGTAACTTGACTAACCTAGAATGAACATGGTTACAATGAGACAATGTAAATCATGAATGTTGTGACCCACGTTTGTATCGAACAAGATATTACAATCCGCTCATTACATTGAATGTTTACAAAACGCCATTATCGCATCACTTTTCAAGTACTCAAGTTTAAAAAATGCACGCCAATATACTGCTACGCAAAACGCATTGACGCCGACACGATCAAAAATTTTGTGTTAACTGTTTCACCCCTGTGTCAATACAGCACGAGTATTCAGATTATCAACACTCTCATGCTTGCAGGTGCATCCCCTAATTCAAAGAGTGTACACATCTAATGTCATCCTAGGCAACAGCATATGTAAGTTCTAGGACCGTACCAACCACAAACTGGCCGTTCGTACTCATTAAACAACTCAAAATGATATATAACATGTTCTTACTTACACACCAGTTAGATACTAAATTACTTAAGAAGTGAAGCATGCATGTCAGTAATAGCCACAATCATACAACGCAGCCTACCAACACAGACACAAATCAGACAAGAAGAGGCTTAATAAATGATCAACTTCATATATGACATCACAATTAACGAAAAAAAGACCTGAGGGTTACCGCCTTGGAATAGTCAAAACAATTTGCTAATGGTGGTTTAAGCCCGAGGAGGTGTAAGAAATTAAACTTGGTAAGGTTGATGGTTCTACCAGTGAGTTGCCCGATTACTTAATATATTTTGAGCAAGTGGCAATGCGAACTTGTTGGGATGATTATTAAAAACATGTAATGTTAGCTGTTAAGCACAACGACTTCCTGATCAAATGCCAACAAGAGTCATGGAAATGTAAGAACAGTTTCTTACATCACACGATTGATAAAATGTGTGTCAACATCTTGTTGCATCATTTTATAACGGTAACTAACAATGCTTTCTTACACTTAACATATCGTTTCCGACATATGATTACCACTGCTCCGCACTGTTCAACAAAAATTATACTCAATGGGCGTAGTATAAGTAGGTCATGATTTAGCTCAGAAAGGAAGTACATCGGAATGTGAAAGGCCTTATTTCTGCAAGTGCATGTACTACCAAACAAACTACACTACTCAAAAGTTCGAATAAGTGCACACTTGATAAATGTTGATTTTTCAAAATATTTGATTGAATCCTTGAAAACAGTGTAACAGGCCTGCCAAATCTCCGGACTTTATCCGAAATCTCAGGATTTTTAGTTACTTCTCTTGATCTCCGGATTTATAGTAAAAATCTCCGGATTTCTATGAAATTGCAAAAAAAGATTAATTAAACCTAATTTAAAGTTGTGCAATGAACGTTATAGTTATTTTACTGCAGCCGCACATTTCCTGTTTATTCCGAGATAACGAGGACGTGGTCAGTGACATGCTGCCTCAGTGTCTCTGGCACAACTATACAATAACCGCGTGTCATAAACTAACAAGGACCTTGATGTTTACACCTGCCTTCATCTATTTGCACTGCTTGTTTATTCCGAAATTGTCAAAACGGGTCTTGACAGATTTAACAGGAAGTTAAAAAATTAATGATAAAAATAGACAATAGTCATTTTTAAACAAGTTCTTTAACCATTTCTAACAAAATTGGCAAAATACACTTATAAAATTCTTTGAAGAATATAATTAAAAAGAAGAATATGAAAATAAATATCTTCATCATTATCATCATCATCATCAAAAAGACATAAAACAATCCCATCGTTATCATCTTTATCATCATCATTTTTGTAAAAGGCATGAAAGCAAATTCTTCGTTTTCATGATCGATTTATATTGAAATTACATGAATCGATGATCTGATGAAGAACGTATGCATATTGTTGCACTTCGTAGACAAAAGCTATAAAATAATAAATTAATTCTGATCTTTTTCTTGGAAGCATGCGCGGTTTGTGTGTGATAAATCATTGCCATCTATGATAATCCATCGTCACACATTTCAACTAAACAGATGATTATGTTCAACTGAACTAAAATCAGATATCAGATAATATCAAATGAATGTATGAATTCCGCAAGTACAGATTTTGTAAATGATTACAGCCGTACATACAAAATGCATTTAAAAGTTCCATATTCCGCATTTTTGTACCCTGTGGCGACTGTGTTTCAATATCATAGCCCGCATAACTATGGATATTGTTCAATCACACCTCTCCTGCGTTATCACGTTTTCCTTTGGCGTTATCTGTGATGCACAGGGTTATATTCTTAGATTCCCTATCAAAATTTTATTCTGTTTAGTTCCAAACGCCGCTGATCATGGAGTGGTAATTTTCTGGAAATATCCGATTGACAATTCCATGTTCACTGTCATATATACACCATTGTTTGAGATGGATCGAAATTGGTACTGTTTACTTGTGTAAATATCTAGCTGTGCTCAACTCATGGCTAGTCTGCGTGGGAAGTGCTTGCATTTCATTACTGCTCATGAACAGGCTCAATCAAACCGAACCTACAATGTACCGTATTTGTTGTGTAAGATGGCGTTCACCTGTAACAAAATATTATTTGCTTTGATGCAACAAAAGCTACCGTCACGAGCTACAGTTGTTGCTTGTTTGGACATCTGTTGACACATTGCTCATCTAAAGAGTTTGCATGATTTGGTAGAGATGATTATGAATTTCGACAAACAGCTAACGTCAAAGGAAAAAAAATCAGGAATTATTTCATCAAGAACTAAAGTTCTTGGCTAGAAGTCGTTTAATATACAGTAAAGTTTATGTCGTATAAATTTTACGATTTCAATTTTAAGTAATTTCATATTATTAAATATAATTAATATTTCATAACCTTTGTTATGGATCGAACGGATGACCCCAAGGACAGTTAACTTGCTAATGTGCGGTCTAACCGACTGAGCTATTGCGGGTCCCTACTTCGTAAGCATTATTAACCCAATATAGCCTAGATGAATTACATAAACTATTTGAGTTAAGTCCCTTTAATCGGAAAAATACAGAATCTGAAGCACTTGAGGTAAATTAACATCAAGATCATTATCGTTTCTACTTTTTCCCCATTAACTAATTTATTTGGTAATTTTTTCAGTCGATTACCAAGAAGAAATAAAATAATCGAAGTCAAACCAATTGAAATGTCTTAAGAGTTGGATATAAGATAGCATTGTAACTTGGTTGTGGTACTTCAGTAAGAGGAACTACTGAAGGCCCACAGGTTAAGGGGGGTCAAGGTGGTCGTGCCTTATGTTCCTCATGTTCTGAAACCTTCCCCTTCTGTTGGGGAAGTGTGCTACCTCCTCTTTCAATGTTGGAGGTAGCACATCTCCCTTTAGGTGTCAGGAGAGGTGAGATGAGGTGAGGATGCGAGGTGAGGTGAGCAGGTGAGGAGAGGAGAGGAGAGGTGTGGTGTGGTGTGGTGTGGTGAGGTGAGTAAGGTGAGAAGATAGAGTAGAGATGGTGAGGGGGACAGGGTGGGGAGGTGGATGGAGGGGATAGGGAGATGAGGTAGGTGGGGAGGGAGGAGAAAGGGTGGGGTGGTTGCGAGGAAAGGGGAGGATAGGGAGGAATGGGAAGGTTCGGTGGGTAATCGGAGTAGAGTTTAAATTGATATGCCAGACCTATATTAAGAGTGGCTTTTAAAACACAGTTTTAACACATACAGGAAAGTTATTAAAGAATCCATTCTACCATGTGAAACCTTTTTTTCTGACACTTCGCACCTTTTTTGAATGTTTTCTTGAACTTTTTACTGCGCAACATTATAACACATTATTACGAGATTTTTTAAATTTTTGAACTGCCTAAAACGACATAAATTTATTAAACATAAAATATTTGGCTGAGTAGTTATAATATTTAATTCCTCATGGGCAATTGTGCCAACACGGGGGCAATAATTACCAAAATGTACTGCCGGTCACTAATAAATTATTCTTTAACTAATTGTGAGTTACCATATTAGTCTAACGGTAAAGACCTATTAGTACAATACACTCAATCCACAATCCAGACTGGTATTGGAAACCAGTCTCAAATCTTAAGCATTTGATTTGCTGAAATGGCAACCAGTTAATCGGATGCTTGAGATTTGAGAGTGGTTTCCATTCTCAGTTTTATAACTTTGGAACCCGGTCGTCCTGATCTCTCTGGTAGCTGTAAGGCGTTATATCAATAAAGTAAATAAACGTTTTAATATTGATTCGGCATTTTATGAGCCAGGAAATAAACAATTATTATGTTTGGCAGTGGGCAGATGCTTTGCACCTGCACGGGAAACGAACGACCTCGTCCTTCACGCGTTTCCTGACACCTTGCAGGTCAGCCTTGGCTGGTCAAAGGTTATGGGAGTAAACCCAGACAGAAAACCCAGTACAGCAGATTCCATCCAATACTGTAGGGCCAAGGCTGTGCCTTCAGCCATGTATATTTATGATAATGGGCAGTAGGCAGATGCTTTGCACCTGCACGGGAAATGAACGACCCCGCCCTTCACGCGTTTCCTGACACCTTGCAGGTCGGCCTTGGCTGATCAAAGGTTATGGGAGTAAACCCAGACAGAAAACCCAGTACGGCAGATTCCATTCAATACTGTAGGGCCCAGGCTGTGTCTACAGCCCTGTATATGAATGATTATGGGTAGATGCTTTGGGCTCTGGTCTCGGTAAGATCATCGTGTACTCGCCCATTTGGCTTTGCAATTTTATTAGATTCTTATGTTTTATATGTTTGTGTGCTCTTGCATGCAACATTGTTAAGCTGATGGGTGAGTTGGAGTCATTCCAACAAGACAACTTGTACTTGTTAGTTGATATAAGAACCTGTTAGGGGAAGTGTGGGTTTGGTTCACCCTAGAACCTGTTTTGCCACTGATCTTTCCGAGATGGTAACCCATCGGGTTCTCACTTTCGTAAATTGTTTGCGACATCCATTTTTAAAATGATTATTGTCTCTTTTCCTCTCTACTTTTTGGCTGCGTAGGGAGGCTGTGTCTGCTGGATGTTGCCATTCCTGATATGCGTATTGCACTTTTTGCACCTGCCTGGGAAATGAACGACTCTGTCCTCCACGAGATTTCCTGCAACCTTGCTGGTCGGCATTGACAGGTTAAAGGCTATAGGAGTGAATTCAGACAGAAAATCCGGCACGGAGACCCGCAGGCAGATGGCTGCGCCCGGGTGCAGACTGCATTGTCTCTAAGAAACAGAAGGATGCCAACAACAACAACAGGAAATCATAATTGATTTGTGGAAAATGAAAATTTTAAAATTTGTTAATTATATTTTAAAATTTTCAGCGTTTAAAAGTAGCAAGTATTTTTTAAAGATGGTAAACAAAGTTCCACAGAGACTGGAGTGATACAATTTCGAAAAAATGCCGAAACAAATTTATCTTTCATGCTTTAATGGAAGTGAGATTTCAATATTTTAATGTCTCTCTTATTAGTTTTTTTAGAAATGTAAGATTTTAAGGGCTTGACCCAATAGTAAAAATGTTTGTAGGACCTTTATTCAATAGGAAAATCAAAGTGCCTTCCAATGAACGTGCTACATGTAACAACAGACCCTATTTTCAGCAAAAGTATTTTTTCTCGAATCATAAATGTAATTAGAATACATCGTGCAAAAAGCACCAGACTAGGTATAAAAGATATATCAAACATAATACAAATTGTAGGAAAAAAACCGTGAAAGCCACCGAACACGACAAACCTCAAAATACGTATTGCAGGCTCGGGTTGGCTGATGACTCGGTTTGACTGAGCCTGTCCAAATGCAAAAATGGAAATGCATTATTACAGTCCACGCTGCCTAGCCTGGAAATGAGCGCTACAGAGATATATCTACCGTGCCTTCAGTAGGTGAAAGATGAATACTTGCAAATAAAAATATTATTAAGATTATTCAGACTCATTGCTATCGAAAGTTACAAATGATCTCAGATGATTATTTAACAACGAAAATAGGAGAAGTTTTGCGTGAACACTTTAAGCTCCATTAAGTTTTGCGGCCAAGTCAAGTTAAATCTGCAACATTTGTGACAACTAATCAGTAATAGTTTTAATTTTTTTGTGTGTAATCGTAACATGCAAGTTATATTTGTCATTTACTCCCAATCAGTGGAAAGTACCAAAACAGGTGAAAAATGTTAACAATGTTTGATGATTTCGAATGTGTACCTTAACGAAACAGCTCTTTGTTAACTAATAATAATGATAAAAATAGTCAATGGTCATTTTTAAACATTCAAGTTCTTTAACCGTTTCGAACAAAATCGGCAAAATACATTTATAAAACTCTTTGAAGAATATAATTTAAAAGAAGCATATGAGAGAATATTATCATTATCATCATCATCATCTTTTTTCAGTCACAATCATAGTGATCAGAGCAAAAAGACGTTAAAACAACCCCATCGTTATCATCTTTATCATCATCCTAATTGTTTAGTCATAGTCATTATAAACAACAGCAACAAGACATTAAAAGAACAACAACATCATCATTATCGTCTTCTTCATCATTGACATATTCAGACAAAATCTCCGGGTTTTTAATGAAGAAGTTTTGGCAGGCTTGGTGTATCAATATTCTATAAACGCACAAAAACAAATTTAAATTTGCTTAACGCGATTAAAAATAATAGCACTTTAGCTCACTTGTGCACAGAAAGCATTTCACAAGTTAATAATCATTGCATCCGCTATCATTTGTGATCATTTTATCATCTTTGTATCATTAAATGGGGATGCAAATTTAAAGGAGATTTTGTACTTGGCCATACCGTTGAACTAAAATAACTTCCTGTAATTTCGTAAAGGTCTGCTGGGCACGATGAGGCAACACACTTTTCTCTATTTTATCCATGAAGTGTTCAACTGTATTCCAGGGAGAAAATTCCATTTTCTCACATTATTTTGTGCCAGATGTTTTTGAATGGTCTAGCAGTTTAGGACGATGCAGTTCTTTCTGAAAGATGTGTCAAAGCCTTTATAAGCGAAAAATTGTATTCATTTCGATAAAACTGACCAGTATTTATTTGGACACGCTTTTTAATTAATTAACCGAATAAAAGTCACTTTCGAACAATTCGAATTTAAAGTTCTGTGATTTTTTTATTAATTTTAGTTTTAGATTTTTGATTTTTGAAATCTCATTAAACAAATGTAATACTAATATTTTCGAGTTTACGTTTTTTACGTAAATATTGAACGACGTAATTGAGAAACGTCAGCGTTCAACGTAAGCAAAGTTATCAATCTAAAAAATAATTTCATTTGAGGTGTATCTTTAAATGATAAAATCTGCAAAAATAATGTTTTTCTTTGCATTTACGAATATATAATATAATTAATATATATAAATAATTTAGAAACATCAAGATGTTTTATAACAATTTTATTGTTGTGCCAGTTAATAGCATTTTCGTGGTCTTCAGTTGTCAAACATTTCATCGTTAAAACTTGTTGGTGTTTTTTTTTATTGTCCGGTGTCAATGAACATGTGAAAACAAAACTCGATTTTTAAAAAATATCAATTCCGATTGCCGCACGGGTATTACGCATAAATAGCTTATCGGACGTGGATGACGTGATAAGTAACAGATATGCGCGGTTTTCAAATTATTATTATTGTTTGGTCATATTTAAGTTAAACATTATGTCAAACTTTCCTAAAATCAGGATAAGTTTTCTTTGAGATATTTAAATTGAAAAGTGTTCACTTAGAAGTTTTGACAAGTGTATCTGTTTATTTCAATTAAGTCCTCTATTACTTTGCCACTCGTTGCTTTGATCATTCAGCAGTTGATATTCTAATAGACCACGGAAGACCAGTTTCAACTTCATTACAAAACGCATACAGTAGAATGCATGAAATACCCCTGTTTCTGAATTTCTTTCCACTGCAAACGTTTCAATTTGCAACTTGCGAATTTGAAAATATTTAGAAACAAGAAACATGTCTTTCCAAATTTAAAATATTTCAGTGAGACTTGATTTCTTTGAATTGGTATTCTTGTCATAGATTTGTGTGAGCGCTCCCGATACCTACAATGAAAGAACTTGATAACTGAAGTTGAAAAAAGTATAACGTTTTAAATATCTTTCTTCTTCGTGTGCTAGGAACCAAATTGCTAGGATATTTTCAATTTCAGTTAGGAACGAAATATAGGTCAAGTAAAGTTGATGTATTTGGTCATTCAAACGTCTCCCTGTACATTCAATCAATACTGTTATCTTTTCATCCCCCAGAGATTGCTTTTTTATAACCATGCCCTCTTCTCCTCTCTACTTTTTTGGCTGTGTGGGGAGGCTGTGTCTGCTGGATGTGGCCATTCCTTGTATGCATATTTCAATTTTTTATAATCACAGTAGTTTTTGTTTGTGCTGTATGTCGGCCGTTAAACGTCTCTCTGTACATTCAGTCAATACTGTTATCTTTTCATCCCCCCGGGATTGCTTTTTATAACCATGCTCTCTTCTCCTCTCTATTTCTTGGCTGTGTGGGGAGGCAGTGTCTGCTGGATGTGACCATTTCTGATATGTATATTTCACTTTTTTGTTGAACACGTTTTGTTGAACGATGTGGTCTATTTTAAAAGGCGTGGTTTCAATGTTAAAGTCAGTATAGATTGAAAATATTTTTCAATCACCCCAAGGATGTACTTCCTGCTTTTTAAATTTTGCCTTTGGCGTTGTCTGTGATATGCTGGATTTATATGCTCTGATTACATGTCTATATTCTATTATGTTTAGTTCCACTCATGGTTTCTCGTTTATGGCAAACCCATTCTTTTATTTCGAAATAATACGACGCTTAATAAGGAATGGTATTAATCTGAAAATACCGCATTGAAGTTCATCGCCATATGAATAGCATCGTGGGATAGATCAAAATTGTACTCAGTGTTTATTGGTGTAAATATTGATTTGCGCTCAACCCGGGGCTTGGCGGCTCGGTCAGTAATATGCATTACCATTACTGCCCATGAACAAACTCAATCAAACTGAGCCTTTAATATTATCATATTTGTCGCGTTCTTTGGCTTTCAAAGTGCCTGTTCCATCTATTTATATTGTATTACATGTATTTTAGGGAACGGAGGCTGTGTTGTCTGGATGTGGAAGTTCCTGATATGCATATTTATTTTTTTTCCTGTATTTATAACAGGAATATTAGTTCGGCAGATTAACAAAAGGAATCTTCATACGAGAAATTAGATTGCTTTCATTACAATATTTTGGATTTGTAAAATGTATCTATCTATGAATAAAAATATATACACAACAAAAAAAGTTCTGCACACAAGTGTTCTTTTGCGTAAATTTTATAATATAGCAAATAACTGGTATAAATTGTTACATGTATATCAAGATTAATTGTTTGCGGAGTTAAAGACAAAAACGAAATTTAAATTGGTTGGTAAATAAGCGAGAAATGCCATTTTGACTATGATAGGGGTCAACAGTCAAAAGTTGCAAAATTTGCCGTATCATTTGATAGAGGTGTGAAATCTATGAAATCACTCAACATTTCACCAGTGTCTATTTTATGCAATTATGAGCATGCACTGTGATGCTAGTAACAGTTGGTAATCAAAATTTGATATCAAGCCATTTCCAGAATTACGCTCAAACTTATCAAACTTAAGTTTTTATTAATTAAAGTATCACATTGTCTCACTCAGTGACCTAAAGGTATGGTAAAACAGTTTAGTGATGATTCGAACATTTTCCATTCTGTATTAATGAATCAAAGCATTCAGTTTATAAAGTGTATAAAAGCAACCATTCAATGCAATCAACATCTAATCTTATTTGAGAATAACATATCTGCATTGTTTTTCAAATTAATTTACTTCTCATGGTCAACAAGGAAGGTTTTCGTTAATTTGACCGTCATTGCAAATGTCGGACCACACCGGCCACCTAGACGTCTTTCTAAACAAGACAGAAAATGTGAAGTTGGTCAAGCTAGTTGATCTATCCGGTTTTCTTGTTCACGAATGGAACCTAATTCCAAAATTGAAATTTCGTCGGCTGTTAAATTCCATGCGAAGCCGCTTGAAAGAATGCCGGATTCATCGTGTTGAATTTACTCAGTAAGTCTAGCGACTTTTGCAACTTTTGTGTAGTAACCCCCAGTGGCTTTAACAATGAATTGCTTAAAAAGTATTGATCGGATTTTATTTCTGATTTTTTTACATTGTTAACTTTGAATTGCTGATTTATTTGATATGTATCATTTTGTTGTGTTTGGTGAAATTAAAAAGATATTTAATAAAATGTCCAAGTGTGCAGAACTTTTTTTGCCGAGTACATAATGTAAAAAATAAAACAAGTATATAATTATCAGTGTCAAGTCATTACACAACTATTATAATTACATTTTTCATAAATGGAGGCCATCTCAAATAAAACCGGAAGTAGGTGTTTTCAGAAATCCCCCCAAATCTAAAATTATAAATTATTATTTAAATATAATGCAACTTTCAAATCACTTGTGCAAAGTTCTATGCTTTAATCACAAATTGCACTTTTATTCCGTTACCTACTCTTCTAAACCGTAACAAAGCCAACTTTGTTTTTTTTTTATAACGGTGGGGGAGTATTCCCAACAACCCCACCACCCCGACGCAAAGATCGTTTTCATATCGCCTGTGATAGCAGGTAGACACATACGGATTTTATCGTCCGGCGGTGGAGTCATCGTCGTCGGCAACGGCGTTTGGTTTTCACATAAGTTACATGTATCATGAAACTATATATAATGTTGTTTTCTTGTCGTGTTAACTTAATACTTGGAATATATCGTCTGCATGAACGAAGTCATCTGTGACATTAAAATGATTATTCTTATTTGACTAGTTAGAGTTATGCCTTTTTCAAATGACTTATATGAAACTAAATGTTGCTTATAACTTTGAAAGTAGTTGTCCTCTGAATGTTATACTTGAAATATAATATCTGCATTAAAAATGTCGTCTTTAACCCTTTCCTCCATAGATACACCTTTATTATATGGGCGAACAATTTAGATCTAGATCAGCCCGCATAATCGTGACGTCTGATCAGGATCTAAATTTAAACTGTTCACTTGTCGATTCGTTATTATATGTTATTTCTAACCAAAACTGCGACCGATTCAGATTCTGATCAGACAGCACGGATGTGCCGGCTACACTGATCGCACATGCGTAAGAAAGCGTATTTATGGAGGAAAGGTCTGTATTGATTTTAGCTATAAACGTAGGGAACGTACCAGAAGTTTTCTATGTTAATTAAAATAGAATCTGAAATATTAATTTGTTTTGCCCCATTCCCTGTTTGTCTTACTAGTGTCAAAATATTGAATTACTTTCTTTTTTTTCTTCTGTCAATACTTAGACCTAAATGCACCACAAAAAAGGAAAATGCATATCAGGTACAGACATATCAAGAAAATATGCCCTTCCCGTACAGCCAATGAGTAGACAGGAAAGAAAGAGCTTGGGTTTATATTCTGATTATTTGAAATAGGACACCATAACAAATAACGAAAACGAGAATGTTATATTCTCTGGGAATGCGTATGAGATGTAACAACGATAATTTTGGTTTACATGTTTAATGTTCAAGTTCTGACTAACAAGTGCTATGAAAGAGAACAACATCAGTATATAAGAAACAATACATGCAATATAGTTATCAAGTAAAGGGAAGTAATACATTTAACTTGTTGTTCATTGTTGTATGTGAGTAGTGTTTCTTTATTAGCATATAATACAACATCTCCCTCTTTATTAAAAAAAAATTTAAACATTGTTTACTTAAGGTAACAAACTAAAATTATGAAGTATACTTTATAGAAAAGGTATTTCATTGACTAGCACAATTTCCCACGAAATTCCTAGTAATTACTCAAATGATAAAATGTAATAAATGTCGGGTGTTGTCCTGTAGATAAGTGTAGTATAATTGGTTTAATCTCCAACAATGTCCAAAGGTTGTAGATCTGGTTACCATCACTGGCACATTATATTCATCTGCTAAGTTTATCAACATATGAAAGCTAAATTAGAGTAGTTTTCACTTGTAGCATAAGATAAAATGTTAACAATTCACATCTGCTTGTTGTAATGATAATCCTTGGAAACAAATAAAAGACACTGATTTCATGAAAGTAACATTATGAATATTTACACAATATTTAACTGCAGTATAACTGTATTAAAAGTTAAACTTGTTAAAATTTATAAATCCAGTATGTCAGGTTTTTTTACCAGTCTTCCTGACCTAGTACGAGTGACATCAACCCGTGGCCTTCCCGGCTGCATTACTGGTGAAGTAGATGCTTGAGAGGGCATTGAATTTTGAGTGATATTTTCTGGTGATGTACTGGTATTTGATTGTGTAAGGTCAGGTTGTACTTGTTCTGGAATTTGTAACATGGGTGGTATTGAATCATGATTTTGTGAAGTTGTTGCAGAGAAGTCAATTATTGGGAATGGTTTTTCATTTGATTTAAGCAAATGCCTGCGATTTCTACGATAAGAATTTCCATCTTCCGTCTCTACAATATATGACCTGTTATCAACTTTTTTCTTAACTATTGCTGGTATCCATCGATTGCCTTGTCTTAGACGTAAAGTCTCGCCTGCTGATAGTGTTTTAAGTGGTTTTGTGGACCTATCGTAGTATGATTTAGATTTTTTCTGAGTGTTCTGCATTTTTGTCTTTATTTCGGTTTTGTCAAAAGTTTTGGGTTGTAAATGATTTGATGTTAAAGGTAATATTGACCTAAGCTGTCGAGACATCAAAAGTTCAGCAGGGCTGCTTCCACATGACAGTGGTGAGTTATAGTACTCTAGTATAGCAATATATTGATCTTTTTTCTCCATTTTTGCTTTGGTGAATATGCGTTTGATAGTCTGAATGCATCTTTCAGCTACAGCATTACCTTGTGAGTACAATGGTGAGGATGTTATGTGCTCAAAATCCCACATTTTTGCAAATTGTTCAAACTCTTCGCTGGAATACGATCCTGCATTATCAAATATCAATTTGCAAGGAATACCATGTGTTGCAAAGAAACCTTTCATCTTGTGTATGACAGTATTTGATCTTAGATTGGGTAATCGTCCAACTTCAAAGAATCTAGAATCCATGTCTACTACGACAAGATAGTTTTCGTGATTCCAGTGAAATATGTCTCTAGCGAGAACTTCCCAAGGTCGGTCGGGAATTGCATTTGAAATCATAGGCTCTTTCGCATTGGCATTTCTATTCTCAAGACATATTTGGCAACTAAGAACTTTATTCTTAATGTATTTGGTCATTTCAGGCCAAAACATGATTTTACGAGCTCTTTGTGTGCATTTCTCAACACCTAAGTGTGATTCATGAATTTTGTCTAACATCGTCTGTCTACACGCTTGAGGTATAATGACCTTGTTGCTTTTAAGCAGTATGTCATTAATGACCGTAATTTCATCCCGGAAATTCCAGTAAGGAAGTATGTTTTTGGGACAATCGTTACGCTTTTCAGGCCAACCTAACATAATTGTATGTTTCAATGTTTGCATTTCTGTGTCAGATTCGGCTGCTGTTTTGATCATGTTCATTTTTTGATCACTAATCGGAATACTAGCCATCACAGAGTCTACATGTACATCTAACCCTTCGCACAACTCAGGGTATTCGTCGGGCAAGTAGCTGCGGCTAAGCGTATCAGCTACTGGAATTGATTTTCCCGGTACATGAATAATTTCAAAGTCATATTTCTGCAATTGAAGTAAGATTCTTTCAGACGTGGTGGTGCTGCGTGCATGAATTTTCGTGAAATACTAACCAGTGGTTTGTAATCACTTTGAACTACCACATGTCGTCCGTAGGTCATTTGGTAAAACTTTTTCAGGCCAAATAAGACAGCATAAAGTTCTTTTGTGATCTGTACATAATTTCTTTCAGGATCGGTCAGTGATTTCGAGGCAAAACTAACAGGTTTGTCATTTTGTAACAAAACACAACCAAGACCATTTTGGCTTGCGTCAACCTGTAGTGTTACGTCAGCATTTGGATTGAAGTAGGCTAGTACTTGACCTGGCTGTTGTGTGATTACAGCTTTTATTTTCTGGAAGGCATTTTCATGCTCTGCTTCCCAGCGAAATACTACATCTTCTTTTAAGAGATTTCTAATGGGCTTGTCATCTCTGCAAGATTTGGTGCAAATCGTTGCAGGTAATTGATCATGCCAAGAACCGTCTCTAGTTCAGATTTACTAGTCGGAGATGGCATTTCTCTGATTGCTTTTGTCTTGTTTGGGTCTATCTTTAGTCCATGGGACGTAAGTAAATGTCCAAAGAATGGAATTTCAGTCTTTCCAATTTCTGTTTTTTCAGCATTTAACTTGACCCCTTTTTCTCTACATCTTTGCATAAGCATTTCAAGGTTTTTGTCATGTTCTGCTCTGTTTTTGCCAAAGCAAACAATGTCGTCAACTATGCCTTTGACCCCTGGAAGACCTTCTAGGCATTCTTCCATTTTTTGTACAAATGCATCATTTGAATTGTTAAGACCGTATGGTAATCTCAAAAAGCGGTACTTATAAAATGGAGTGTTGAATACCGTCAAGTAAGAGGACATTTTACTGAGTTTAACTGACCAATACCCATTGCGGGCATCCAGTTTTGAGAATACAGTCGCTCCTGTAAGGTCTGGTAAAATGTCATCAAGTGACCTTGAGGGATAGTGTGGTCGGATAATTGCAGCATTTAGGTCTTTTGGATCAAGACGTACTCTGAGTGATCCATTGGGTTTTTGAACCGTAACGATGCTGTTCACCCACTGTGAAGGAGTTGTGACCTTTGCAATGACCTTATCTTTGACCATTCTGTCAAGTTCTTTTTTAAGTTTGTCTTGGATAGCAAACGGAACTCGTCGGGCAGGATGTATAACTGGTTTAGCGTCGGGTTTCAGATGAATATCGAATTCACCTGGTAGTTCACCTAACCCAGTAAATACGTCTTTGTATTTTGACAATACTTGTTCTTTTGTGAATGGCTCAACATTTGGTTGTAAGGAATGCACAAATTTCAGCATGTTGAGTTCTAAGCATGTACCTAAACCAAGTATAGGACTTGATGCTGTATCAACAATATAGAAATCTGCATAGTGTGTTGTCTTGTTATGCTTGATTTGCATGTTGATTTGACCTTCAACCTTGAGTTCAGAACCATTGTATGTTGTGAATGGTTTGTCACTTTTTGCTAGTGAACCCCTGACCCCTAGTGTCTTGAAAATGTGCTTTGGGATGACATTGACTTGGGCTCCCGAGTCTAGTTTGAAATTAATTGGAACTGCTTTTGGTCCAACAGCAACATTAGCAAATGCTTGTAATTTGTTTCGGTCAACTGTGATTGTATCAACAAAATATTGCTCTGTATAATCTGTGTCTGATTCACATTTGGTGTCACTGTACTGGTCAAGAAACAAATCATTTACCTGATGACCTTTTTGATCGCGTTTCTTTGATCGACACACAACACTGAAATGATTGTTTTTTGCAATAAAGGCACGTCTTCCCCTTTGCCGGGCACGTTGTTTGTTTATCATGTTGATTACCACAGTTTTGACATTTCTTCGAAGAATTCTGCTTTTCGGGGCTCCCTCTTTGACTTGTTTTACTGGAAGTTGATTTCTGGCTTTTGGCAGGTGTTTGTTTTCCGGATTTCTTGTGTCCTTTTTTTCCAATGTAATAAACCGATTGATGATTTTCTCCTTTTCCCATACGTTTCATTTGTGATTGGCTCAGTTCATACGTTCTGCCGATATCCATAGCTTTTTGAAGAGTAAGTCCTGTACCTTCATTGATGAGTTTTTAACGGAGCTTCGATGACTTGACACCAAACACTATGTGGTCTCGTACCATTTCGTCTACCACTACTTCATTATAGGCGCAGTCCTTGATCAACAGTTTAAGATCCGTTACAAATTGTTCAAAACTTTCTTCAGGGTTTTGAGTCCTAGATTTGAAAGGGAATCTGTTGTAGATGGTGTTCGATTTGGGTTTGCAGTAATTTTCGAATTTCGTGTAGTAGGTTTGTAGAAGTTTCTTCTCATCATTTGTTAAATTCCAAGTAGAATATATTTGTCGACCATTATCACCAGTCCAAAGCATGAAATAGTTGCATTTAATTTCCTCGGATTGGTCATGGAGAGGACCTTTGAACATAAACTCGCAGTGCGCCTTGAAGCTTTTGAATTCAAGGGCCAAATCTCGTGATTCCCAGTTCATGCGAGGGTGTGTTCCCTGGATTTGCATATTTTCCATCTTTTTACAATGTCATATTAAATCCATGTGTCAATGTTTTTAGATTTACGACCACTTCTGTCACCATGTTATATTCTCTGGGAATGCGTATGAGATGTAACAACGATAATTTTGGTTTACATGTTTAATGTTCAAGTTCTGACTAACAAGTGCTATAAAAGAGAACAACATCAATATATAAGAAACAATACATGCAATATAGTTATCAAGTAAAGGGAAGTAATACATTTAACTTATTGTTCATTGTTGTATGTGAGTAGTGTTTCTTTATTAGCATATAATACAACAGAGAACACCGGTTAACGCCTTGGAGCTGTCAGTGGCATAAGTTTGCAACAACCTCACGCCTGCACGAGATATTCCAATAACTCGACAATGTTGCAAACAAAAACACACAAATATGTAAAACATAAAAAGCTTATGGCATTGTCAAGCGAATTGAGCAGTTACTTGATATGATCTTACTGAAACCAGCGCACTTGAAGCACGAACACGATGGCAGGAATAAACGAAACTGATTCTTGAACGTCTTTGTTGTTTTTCAAGAAATCGTTTTATTAACATTGCACATTGTCAAAATAAAATAAAACTTGATATAATAAAGATGTAAAAAAACTTATCACACCGCGCTGACGCTGCAACTAGTTTACAGACCATTGTAATAATTGACATGTGCGCTTCTTAATGCGATCTGTAATGAAACGTTTCCAGTTGACATCTAAAATAATTCGATCAAACTTAAGTAATCTTCAGTCCAGACAATAAAACACAGTCAGTTTAATAAGCTAAACGGCAACTTATTATCAAATGAATCGATGGGTATTGTCAAACTTTTGACATGCTCAAAACGTTTATAGTTAGCAAGAGTGTTTACAAAAGAGCCACGGTGAGACTATTAACATACATATTTACAATATATGAAGTTTGTTGTTTACTTTTTGTTAAAATAACTTTACCTAGTTCACCGATCAATGCGAGGTGACTGAAGCATTTTTTTTAATTATCGTCTTTCTTTTCAAATATTCAGTTTGTTTTCTTGTTGGCAGTTCAGCCACGAACGCAAGTTTTGAAGTGCAAGTATTAAAAAAGTGCTTTCATTTGTATTTTAATTAAATTACTTAACTACTAGGAAATATAAAAAAACACAGTCACTTAGAAACACAGCCTCCCCTGACAGCTAAAAATAGAAAGTGCCGGAAGGAAAGGGGGTTGTCACTAAAACATGCTTTTATCATCAACCTTTTCAATAAATCAGAAACAAAATATAGAAATGTTATAACTATGTTTGTGAGATCACAAACCTAAGATCCAACACTAAGCTCACTCTTGCCCTAACAGTTTTAGGTGTTTCTTAGTAAAACGGAACCTTGACCTAACAAGGTACATCGAGGTGTTGTAAACTCCCAGCACCAAGTCACACTTGCCCTAACAGTTGTAGGTGTTTCTTAGTAAAACGGTACCTTGACCTAACAAGGTATATCGAGGTGTTGTTAACTCGCAGCACCAAGCTCACTCTTGACCCAACAGTTGTAGGTGTCACTTAGTAAAACGGTGCCTTGACCTAACAAGGTACACCGAGGTGTTGTAAACTCCCAGCACCAAACCCACACTTGCCCTAACAGTTGTTAGTGTTTCTTAGTAAAACGGTACCTTGCCGTAACTAGGTATATCGAGGTGTTGTAAACTCCCAGTACCAAGCTCACACTTGCCCTAACAGTTATAGGTGTTTCTTAGTATAACGGTACCTTGACCTAACAAGGTATATCGAGGTGTTGTAAACTCCCAGCACCAAGCTCACACTTGCCCTAACAGTTGTAGGTGTTTCTTAGTAAAACGGTACCTTGACCTAACAAGGTATATCGACGTGTTGTAAACTCCCAGCACCAAGCTCACACTGCTCTAACAGTTGTAGGTGTTTCTTAGTAAAACGGTGCCTTGCCCTAACAAGGTATATCGAGGTGTTGTAAACTCCCAGCACCAAGCTCACACTTGCCCTAACAGTTGTAGGTGTTTCTTAGTAAAACGGTGCCTTGCCCTAACAAGGTATATCGATGTGTTGTAAACTCCCAGCACCAAGCTCACACTTGCCCAAACAGTTGTAGGTGTTTCTTAGTAAAACAGTGCCTTGCCCTAACAAGGTATATCGAGGTGTTGTAAACTCCCAGCATCAAGCTCACACTTGCCTTAACAGTTGTAGGTGTTTCTTAGTAAAACGGTTCCTTGCCCTAACAAGGTATATCGAGGTGTTGTAAACTCCCAGCACCAAGCTCACACTTGCCCTAACAGTTGTAAGTGTTTCTTAGTAAAACGGTACCTTGACCTAACAAGGTATATCGAGGTGTTGTAAACTCCCAGCACCAAGCTCACACTTGCCCTAACAGTTATAAGTGTTACCTAGTAACAAGAATAAGCGTTAGATCATTTATGTAGTAGACTTGACTTTAGTTACTGTTTAAGGTCACAAAAGATAGCAAAAATCGTGTATGTTCATAACCAGAATGATCTTAATGTAAATTTCCGAGGTGTTGTAAACTCCCAGTACCAAGCTCACACTTGCTCTAACAGTTTTAGGTGTTTCTTAGTAAAACGGTACCTTGACCTAACAAGGTATATTGAGGTGTTGTAAACTCCTAGTACCAAGCTCACACTTGCCCTAACAGTTATAGGTGTTTCTTAGTATAACGGTACCTTGACCTAACAAGGTATATCGAGGTGTTGTAAACTCCCAGCACCAAGCTCACACTTGCCCTAACAGTTGTAGGTGTTTCTTAGTAAAACGGTACCTTGACCTAACAAGGTATATCGAGGTGTTGTAAACTCCCAGCACCAAGCTCACACTTGCCCTAACAGTTGTAGGTGTTTCTTAGTAAAACGGTACCTTGACCTAACAAGGTATATCGAGGTGTTGTAACTCCCAGCACCAAGCTCACACTAGCCCTAACAGTTGTAAGCGTTTCTAAGTAAAACGGTACCTTGACCTAACAAGGTATATCGAGGTGTTGTAAACTCCCAGCACCAAGCTCACACTGCTCTAACAGTTGTAGGTGTTTCTTAGTAAAACGGTGCCTTGCCCTAACAAGGTATATCGAGGTGTTGTAAACTTCCAGCACCAAGCTCACACTTGCCCTAACAGTTGTAGGTGTTTCTTAGTAAAACGATGCCTTGCCCTAACAAGGTATATCGAGGTGTTGTAAACTCCCAGCACCAAGCTCACACTTGCCCAAACAGTTGTAGGTGTTTCTTAGTAAAACGGTGCCTTGACCTAACAAGGTATATCGAGGTGTTGTAAACTCCCAGCACCAAGCTCACACTTGCCCTAAAAGTTATAAGTGTTACCTAGTAACAAGAATAAGCGTTAGATCATTTATGTAGTAGACTTGACTTTAGTTACTGTTTAAGGTCACAAAAGATAGCAAATATCGTGTATGTTCATAACCAGAATGATCTTAATGTAAATATCTATTACAAAAAGGTGAAATATGCATATCAGGAATCTATTACAAGATCACACTGTTACCGCGTTACTATGAATCTTTCTTATGTGTATTGATGTAATTGTAAAATGAATGCTGATTTCTCAATTTCTAAAACAATATTTATGGATGTTTATTATTGTGCCAATTTACTGCTGCCATGTAGTTTTTCTGTAAATTAACTGTAAAACTGTGGTTCTGATTGAAAGTTTGTCATACAATTTGCACCATTTTACTCATATTAAACAGTACAATAAATTATTCTATGACTTTAGCATAGTTAGATATTTCATTTTGTTCGTTAAGTTTTCCTGCAGTTAAACCATTGACTTCCATACACAAGAAAAAGCCAAGCTTAAACAAGAAAATCTTGAATCAATACTGCGGCAGACAGAGGCTTCCTGACAACGGGTATACAAATCTATAAGTCAGTTTCAGTCTCTTATGAAACTCTTGAAAGACAACCAGCTATTGCAAAGAATGTCTCATCTGGCTCGAATAGGCGAATATAACTTTATTTAATATTTGAAACATTTTCACTACGAAAGTTACAGACATGATCAAGCGAGTTGTAACGTCGGGAGCTTTAATCATATTTTTATGTATGGTTGACAATATTCAAAGTCAAGTAAACTATACTAAAGTACCACCACCACCACCGCCACCACCACCACCGCCACCACCACCACCTACAACAACACCAGGAATCGCAGAAGATCGGCCGTTTGACTACGGATCTGATAACGTTGGAACGGATTTACAGGGAATGAAAACGCTGTTTCAAGACATGCTTGACGGGTAAATATAAACCATCATTTCTCAAAATTGCCCAGTTATATTTTTCAGTTATTATTCATAATGAAGTGAATATACTTCAGTCTTACAAGTGCTAGACGCTGTCGCCGTGACGGCGAGGGTTCGCTCCCAGCTAGAGGCGATCTTATTTACAAAAATGTTTACATAATGAGGTTTCCAATCGGTACTATACCTGAATACAGACAGAAACCTGTGTAGTTAGCCATTATTGTATATATTCGTTTCACATCTTTTTTTAATTATCTAAGTCTGGCATTTAAGGTTTAAAGTATACAAATATGATATAATTTAGAAAAAGTTCATGGAGCTGAATATTGTGACTGCTCTTACACCAGGGTAATAGATCTATTCCCAAGGTCATAAAACTGAAACTGGAGACCAGTCGCAAATCTCAAGCATCTGATTGGCTGAAATGGCGACCAGTTTTATGATATTCTTTATCGTTTAATGTTATCTTAATTGAAAAAAGTAATATACGCATATCAGGAATCGCCACATTCACAAAACACAGCCTCCATATTAAAAACACAGCCTTATGTTATGAACATAATGTTTTAGAAATACACCCATAGATACTCCTATTTGTTATTGTAGGTATGACACTCGGATTAGACCTCGAATGAATCAATCTCATATTGTAAAAGTGAATACCCTGTTTGTGCCACGAAGCGTCATCGGATTTGATACGGCAGAACAGAAGTTTTCCGTGCTCGGGTATGTCCGGATATTTTGGCAGGATGAAGTAATAGTGTGGAATCCGGACAACTATGCCAACACCACCTACATCAAAATAATCATTAGCGAAATCTGGACTCCAAGTCTTATCATTATGAAGGTAAATAAATTTAATAAAACGTTTTATAATAAATATGCATTTCGTGTTCGGCGGCATTCAAAGTTCCCTTTTCACGTTTTTAATTATCAATTTATCACAGTAGTGTTGTTTGTGCCGTGTAGCGTGTGGCAGCCGTAAAACGTCGCCTCGCCCAATCAATGAGCGCGGCTGTTATTAATTACGCCATTTGAAGGTCATTTGAGCACGACATGTATAATTGTGTACATGTAAATAATGAACCAGGGGGCTAGGCGGCGTGGACAGTAATATGCATTTCCAATACTGCCCACGAACAGGCTCAATCAAAGCGAGCCTGCAATATTTCGATATTTGTCGTGTTTGGTGGCATTCAAAGTTCCTTTTACATATATTTCATTAGGTATTAAAGTGAATAGTTTTTAAATAATTCGGCTTGAACCATTGCATTACATAATTTTTAATTAAGAGAGTAATTAGTAACAGAGTATTTTAAATTCTACACTAAACTGTGTCAGGAAAACACTCATGCCCCCACTGCTACAATAACATTTGTAACAAAAGGACCATAAATTTAGTAAAAATGGTCACAGGAAAAAATATTTTCTTAACGATCATCTATACACACTGCTCGATCATCTGTGAAAGAAATCCTTCCGATAGTTAATGAGGATGTGATGCCACAAGATTTGGGGACTAACGTACGGACGAGTGAAACTCTTTATAACAACTTGCATGGTCACTCACCCTTCCTAACCGCTATTACGTAGGTTCTTTCTTAAATGTTGTGTTTTCTGCAAAGCAAATACTATCTTAACATCTTATAGTACATATATTTCCTGTACTAAACCTTTAACAAAAATTACAAGTATGAAGCTTGTTATTTGTGTTGACAGTTCTGCAGAAAGCAATAATCACGTTTTAATGTTGCAGAAAAAATGAGCGTTTAGGTCAAAGTTATTTCAAGTCCGAAACAAATACCCCAAGTTTAGGAAACGGCAAATGGAAACCTTTCTAAACGACCTTCATAAAACGATCCAAAACAATCTATTAAATTTTCTTGTTTCTTAACAAGGCTTATGATGGCAATGGTGTGGTAGGAAGTGAAGAAACAGACATAGCGAAGATACAGTCTGACGGCAGGGTACAATGGGTCCCTGAAGGAATTTACAGGTAAATTCTTATTTAATAATTCGAATTACACTAGTGTCGAAAAGAAACGATACCAAAATTTCAATAAAACTTTTGTTTTAGATCCGACTTATCTTTATATTCTGTTTATGCTTTTACATGGTTGATGAAATTGATATTTGTACACATGCATGATGCTGTAAAAAGGTCTCTCGAATAAATTAGATCAATCCAAATGTTCTTAAGCCGTTTGGTTTTATTGTATCTCCTTGTAAACAAGTGGTATCGTTTCTTTTGAACGCTAGTATATTTTAAAACTAATTTATAACAACTGGAAAGATCAATTGTGCTTTTAAAAAAACACTCTCTTCTTTTTCGCTGTTTTGGAAGTGTTTTCTGAGTGTGTCTATTCCTGATACATGCTTGCATGATTGGCAAGTTAAGGTTTCTTCGGAATTATATGTTTAAACAAATCAAACAGGTGTTAAATGTGCAAGAGGAGTGAGTGTTTGTGAGATGTATTAATTTAACAATAAAAAGAAATTACATCAAATATATCGTAAACGTAAATGATGTTAACTGTGATACTGGAAATTTCTCCACAGTTGTAACACTGTTTAAGATTGCAATTAATGGAATGTTTTCTTAACAATTAAACACAGGTATCATTACTACAAACTTAGAACTATGTTAATTTGATCGCCGATACATAGTTACAATTAAATTGCAATTTAAAATACTTCTGTGACAAGGCATACTAAAGAAAGAGTTTTGATAAAGATTTTATTTAAAACATCATGAACATAGTCAAAGTCTCTACGTTCTTCTTTGAAATCACTTCTAAATACAAAAAGAAAGTCTACAAGAATATTCTTATACATAAACTTTGTGAAAATCTATTGTTTCGCCTAATTTGTGTTTGTTTGACGGACACACCTGTTAATCCGATTACAGTACTTTGAACGTTTAAGGTTACAAACGAAACGGACGATACACGAAAAACGGACGCACGATAAACTATAGACGGACGCACGATACGCGATAGACGGACGCACTATACACGGTATACGCACGATACACGATACTGCCGTTTCATATAATTTGTGTACGAGATATCTAAAAATTTGAAAATGCTATGAAAATATAAGACGAATGGTTGAAATTAAATGATATAATTTGAATATGTAAGTAACTTATTCACGTTGTACGGTAAAATTGAAGACACATGATGCACGATACACGATATACGGAAGCACGATGCACGTTAGACGGACGCACGATACACGTTAGACGGACGTACGATACACGATAGACGGACGTACGATACACGTTAGACGGACGTACGATACACGATAGACGGACGCACGATAGACGCAAAGTTTGTAACATTAAACGTTCACAGTACTGTACGCCATGATAAAGTTTATATAGCTACGGGTGTTATGGCATGTGGAAACAGTATAGATCCAGATCGACCGGCAAATTTGCTATGAAGGAACAGACATGACCACAAACTACTCTCTGGCCACAAACTACTCCCAGGCCATAAACCACTTGTTTCATATACGTCTTTTACGGAGAATATTGTATGTGTAACATAATGCTAAAAGAAACACGGTCAATCAATACGTAAGACTTTATGGACTAATTTCAAGCCGTCGATAGCGATAAATACATTCCCAGATAACTGGATATAAGCTTTGGTTAAACCATAATTCAAAACGGGTGATTATAACCTATCTTCTATTTATCTCAGCATTTCTCTTTACTAAGCATTATAACAACTAACATATCAACGATCTTATTAATTAAAAGTCAGATATCCTTGAGATACCAATGCCAGTAAATTTGTCATTCGTCTAATAATCCGAATCAATTATTTTTTGCAATATATCCTAAGCGTCTGACACAAAGGTTAGCTTTTAGAAGACTATTATAGCAAATGGAAATAGATAGGGAAGCTCTAAAAACATAATGCATAATTTCGTCACTTTATGTAAATTACGTTAGAAAAATAATAATAAAATGGTACGTCACCGAAAAGAAGTGTCTCTGGTTATACATTTGACACTGTAGTTGTAACTGTAAACAGAAGAACTTCTAATTTCTTGTAGATAACAGGTACACATTCTGACGAAATACTGTTACTTTTATCGCGAAATGTATAGTAAGCAATGTCGTCTGCTGAATTTTTTGACGTCATTTCGTTAATTGAGGTCCTCTTACCGAAGTCCCTTTTCATGTAACGCGACCAATTTGATAAGTAATATACATACTGATCTTTACAGTTAAGTATATGCGTTTTTTTCAGCGTGGTATGCAATGTTGACATCAAGTATTATCCGTTTGATGAACAAATGTGTGCCATCACGTATTATGTTTCTGATGAAACCATAACAACTGTAGAACTCGATCACGCAGATGATGTCACTCTAGACGAATACTCCGAAAACTCAGCTTGGAAAATTACACAAGTGAACAAGAGAAGATATCTCCTTTACAACACATACTATATTGATGTTGAATTCAGGCTGCAAAGACGAGCTAGTTTTACAACGTTCACTTTGATAATGCCTCTGTTAATGCTTGCTTTCCTCAACATCTGTATCTTCTTGGTACCTATTGGATCTGGTGAGAAAGGTTCCTTTGCTATCACAATTTTCCTGTCTTACGGTATTTTCGTTTCTATTATAAGCGATACACTACCAGACAACTCACTGGAAGTCTGTTATTTCCTCCTGTTTATTATCGTCCTTCTCTGCTTGAGTGTTCTCTCTGTCTTCTACACTATCATCCAAGCCAAGCTCATGGCCAGGATAGGTCATAAAGAGTGCAGCATCAAATGCCTCCGCCCGAAACCAAAGATTCCGAAAAATGGGATCATGCCCTTAAATAGCGACAATGTAGAAACGCAACAAAGCTTGGGAGGAGACAATGAGAAGATGAACGCGGAGGCTTGTGTAGTTGATGTTACGGAAGAAGAGGAACCGTATACATGGGCGATGTTTTTGGATAAGCTTGATACAATCGCGTTCTTCGTCTTCTTTGGGCTGATCCTTCTCACGACCGCGGGCTTCTTTAGTTTAATGCTCCGGCGTATCAGCGAAGCTACACTCAGACAGATATAACGTTATAACTGATTACGCATATGTTCAAAATACTTTCTCGATTGAAAGAACAGTTATATATATTTTCTCTTCGGCATACTGGCTATTTAATTCAAGGTACTGCGGTATGTGTAAAACCATCGAGTACCTTCCAATTATGATTAGCGACACTAGTGTCATATGCTTCTTCAATAAATTGTGTGCTTACATGCTTTCTTTAGGTTTGAATGGCAATATACTGACATTAATTGTGATTGCCAAACCCAATAAAAAGTAAAAATAATTTGTTTAATGCCCTGTTGATGTATTTAGTTGCGTATGCTGAAAGGGGCAGGGGATAGTTTCGCACTTTGGTCCCGGTCGATTTTCTAATTATTTGGGGTACCCGTGAATAAAATGCATAAAAATGCATTAAAATCATTGTTTGAATTAAAGAACACACAAGAAGGGATTAAATCTGGCATCAGAACTCTAGAATTGCTGTTCGAAACGTCCAGAAATTCGCTATAGATATCACGTTATCACTATAATATGCAAAGGCCATCTGTGAAAATAATGTCGGGTTATAAATAATACAAATTATAAAAGTATGCTCTCCTTTACCTCTTTTTTCTGGTTGTGTAGGGAGGCTATATATTCTGAATATTACCTTTTTGATATTTCTGTTCTACTTTTGTGAAATATTCTAGTTCCATTCGTTTGCTATTCGTACCCGGGGTAAAAAAATGTGTCACATTGTTTAGCAATACTCGCGTATTTTTATGTGGGATCGAATCTATTACAACCTTTGCCTGGTTTTATGAAAACCGACTATAAATTAAATTCCTTATTGAATTAACGACAAAATAACAAGAATAACGTTTACAATTTTAAATTAATGAATAATAAATAATGTAAAACAACATAAGATACACGGACTTTATTGACATCTGTCAAATACATTGGCTGAAAGCATTCAATACTACTGGTATTTAAATTGACATGTATCTGAATAGCCGGTGCACGCTGCGACAGTACATATTCACACTGAGCACCTACAGACATATCTTTTTAAACAAATTGATTTTGGTACTCGCTAGCCAGTGTTCACAACATGAAATACGATCCAGAATATGCTTTGTTTGAATACAAACATTTTAATCGATTTAATAAATGCGTCTTATTTTATAAAATTGCAAGTTAGCATTAATTTAGGAGAATTTCCACTGGTTTTAAACAGCTGACGATTCACAAATAAAAAAAGATTTTTCCGAAGATTTTTAATATGCATTGTTAAATCATATAAACTAAGCAGTGCTAAGGCCATGGCCTAAAATAATAAAAAGTGGACTTGCGTCCAGTCTCAAATTTCAAACATCTTTCGATTTAAGACTTGTCTCTTAGTTTCAGTGATATGATCCTGGTCACGCTGATAAATTGTTTATCATTCGTTTTCAGTATTTGCCCAATCACAGACAAAAGTGGACACAAGGCGACATATGTATTGAAACCGTTGTTAGTGTTCAACTTTCCCCTTAAAATGCGCTAAATTTTGTCGAAAATGGTGAACTACTAAAATACTAACAAAGATTTGAAGATTTAAATCGATGTTTTTTCTTGCCGTAATACCGAAACATGACATCACAAACCACGTGGAATAGCCACACTGTTACAACATGACATCACAAACCACGTGGAATAGCCACACTGTTACAACATGACATCACAAACCACGTGGAATACCGAAACCACGTGGAATAGCCACACTGTTACAAGTGGTCATCACAAACCACGTGGAATAGCCACACTGTTACAAGTGGACATCACAAACCACGTGAAATAGCCACACTGTTACAAGTGGTCATCACAAACCACGTGGAATAGCCACACTGTTACAAGTGGTCATCACAAACCACGTGGAATAGCCACACTGTTACAAGAGGACATCACAAACCACGTGGAATAGCCACACTGTTACAAGTGGACATCACAAACCACGTGGAATAGCCACACTGTTACAAGTGGACATCACAAACCACGTGGAATAGCCACACTGTTACAAGTGGACATCACAAACCACGTGGAATAGCCACACTGTTACAAGTGGACATCACAAACCACGTGGAATAGCCACACTGTTACAAGTGGTCATCACAAACCACGTGGAATAGCCACACTGTTACAAGTGGTCATCACAAACCACGTGGAATAGCCACACTGTTACAAGTGGTCATCACAAACCACGTGGAATAGCCACACTGTTACAAGTGGTCATCACAAACCACGTGGAATAGCCACACTGTTACAAGTGGTCATCACAAACCACGTGGAATAGCCACACTGTTACAAGTGGTCATCACAAACCACGTGGAATAGCCACACTGTTACAAGTGGACATCACAAACCACGTGGAATAGCCACACTGTTACAAGTGGACATCACAAACCACGTGGAATAGCCACACTGTTACAAGTGGACATCACAAACCACGTGGAATAGCCACACTGTTACAAGTGGTCATCACAAACCACGTGGAATAGCCACACTGTTACAAGTGGTCATCACAAACCACGTGGAATAGCCACACTGTTACACGTGGACATCACAAACCACGTGGAATAGCCACACTGTTACACGTGGACATCACAAACCACGTGGAATAGCCACACTGTTACAAGTGGACATCACAAACCACGTGGAATAGCCACACTGTTACAAGTGGACATCACAAACCACGTGGAATAGCCACACTGTTACAAGTGGTCATCACAAACCACGTGGAATAGCCACACTGTTACAAGTGGTCATCACAAACCACGTGGAATAGCCACACTGTTACAAGTGGTCATCACAAACCACGTGGAATAGCCGCACTGTTACAAGTGGTCATCACAAACCACGTGGAATAGCCGCACTGTTACAAGTGGACATCACAAACCACGTGAAATAGCCGCACTGTTACAAGTGGTCATCACAAACCACGTGGAATAGCCACACTGTTACAAGTGGTCATCACAAACCACGTGGAATAGCCACACTGTTACAAGTGGTCATCACAAACCACGTGGAATAGCCACACTGTTACAAGTGGTCATCACAAACCACGTGGAATAGCCACACTGTTACAAGTGGTCATCACAAACCACGTGGAATAGCCACACTGTTACAAGTGGTCATCACAAACCACGTGGAATAGCCACACTGTTACAAGTGGACATCACAAACCACGTGGAATAGCCACACTGTTACAAGTGGACATCACAAACCACGTGGAATAGCCACACTGTTACAAGTGGACATCACAAACCACGTGGAATAGCCACACTGTTACAAGTGGTCATCACAAACCACGTGGAATAGCCACACTGTTACAAGTGGACATCACAAACCACGTGGAATAGCCACACTGTTACAAAATGACATCACAAACCACGTGGAATAGCCACACGGTTACAAGTGGTCATCACAAACCACGTGGAATAGCCACACTGTTACAAGTGGTCATCACAAACCACGTGGAATAGCCACACTGTTACAAGTGGTCATCACAAACCACGTGGAATAGCCACACTGTTACAAGTGGTCATCACAAACCACGTGGAATAGCCACACTGTTACAAGTGGACATCACAAACCACGTGGAATAGCCACACTGTTACAAGTGGTCATCACAAACCACGTGGAATAGCCACACTGTTACAAGTGAACATCACAAACCACGTGGAATAGCCACACTGTTACAAGTGGACATCACAAACCACGTGGAATAGCCACACTGTTACAAGTGGACATCACAAACCACGTGGAATAGCCACACTGTTACAAGTGGACATCACAAACCACGTGGAATAGCCACACTGTTACAAGTGGACATCACAAACCACGTGGAATAGCCACACTGATACAAGTGGTCAGACTAAATTCAATTTATTGGTGCTTTTTGTATTAGCCACAATTTACGTCCAGTAGCTGTTTTAACCGAAATAAGCAAAACCTTCTTGGTGCTCCCTAGAAACTGGTTTAAACCCCCAGTGGCAATTTAATTTGCCACTGACCGTTCCAAGGCGGTGACCCATCGGGTTCTCATTTTTTGTTAATTGTTTGTGGTGTCTTTTTTGAAACTGATCATTTTATTAACCATACTCTTTCTCTTTTCTTCTTCTTTTTCTTCTCCTTGACTGTGTGGGGAGGCTGTTTTTTTCTGAATGTGCAATTCCTGATATGCACATCTCACCTTTCTATAAATTTAATACGACCAACAGAGGAATGCTCATGATGAATTATATTAACATCTAGCGCTAAGTTATTTCATACATTTATAAAAAAACATAATGGTAATCAGTTTTTGAAAATATTCATGCTTTGTTTATAGGTCTTGGAAAACGAAGTTCTATAATTTCTAACGAAACCCTTCATCACACCATGAAATTTAATTCAAATTTACTTAACATTTTTTACACAGTGACTGTGGAAATAATATCGATAATTCATTTAGACAAGCAGATCATAAATGATTATTTATAAGTAGACAGTCACATGATATTATGATCAGTAAATGCTATTACAGTATGGCAGGTGGGGGAGAATTATAATTTTGTTTCAATACTCATGAAGAGTGCATGGTGTGAATTTGAAAAACTTGTTGCTTAAAACCGTATTTATCACAATATAGTCTAATTATCGATAACTTACTATTATTAGACGGCTCATAACTAAAGCCCAATGACTATGCTATCAACTGAACTAAATAATACGAAAGCAAAAAGATGGAAAATAAACTTTGAAAGCCACCGTACAAATAACAAAATATTACAGACTCGGTTTGACTGAGCCTGTTCATGGGCAGTAATAAAAATGCAAATTATCGTACTCGCCGCCTATCTTCGGGTTGAGCGCTACTCAATATTTACACAAATTAACGTGCTCAAAAGCCTTTAAAGATAGTAATTGATACTTATTTAGTGTACGGTGAGACTTTTTATAGCCGCTACACGGCACAAACAACGCTTCTGCAATCTTTTAATAGAACTTTGAAAATACAAATATCAAACTATTACAGAAGTGAATAATGCATATCAGATATGGCCACATCCAGAATTCCCTGCCTCCACACACAACCAATAAATAGAAAGGAAAAAAGAGCATATGTAATAAAATGATTAATTTGCAAGTCGATAAATAAACAATTACTAGTAACCAAAATGAGATCCCGAGGGGTTACCGTTTTGGGAACAGACAGTGGCAATATCAGGTTCTTGGGTGCTCAAACCTCACACTTGCCCCCAACTGTTCTTAAATGAACAAGCAAGATAAATTTTTGATGAAATGGCCCCAACCCACCCATCAACTCGACAATGCAACATCACACACATACAAATACAACACACAAAAAGCCCATAATCCTGTCAAGCAAAAGCATTGGTAGTCAAACGTGGGTACCTTACTGAGACCAGAGCCTGGGGAATCAAAGCAATAACACGATGACAGGGATAAAAGAAACAAACCGAGCTTCTAGGTTCGTATACAATATTTCCTCATAAACATTTATAAACTCTTAAACCCCTGCCACCGTCGTGCAAACAAAATGGTAAGCATAACTAAGGTAAGTAGACTCAACCCATCCATCAGCTAAACAATGTTGCATGCAAAACCACACAAACAAATAAATCAAAAGAATGCTATTAGTAATCATAAGTAGCTAATAGTATTGTGAAACAAAGAGCGGTAACTTAATAACATTACGGAGACTGAGACCAGCGCTCCTGTGTCCAAGGTTATAAAACTGGGCATGTAAACCAGCCTCAAATCTCAAGCATCTGATTGGCTGAAATAGCGACCGGTTGCAATTTCAGCCAATCAGATGCTTGAGATTTGAGGCTGGTTTCCAAACTCAGTTTTATAACCTTCAGCCCTAAAGTCTAAATAGCATGAACACGATTACACGGATTCTTGACGATTCATGAATACGCGTCTTTAGCTTAATGTTTTTTTTAAACATCATTTACTCTTTAAACAAGTTCGCTCAAAGGATACTTACATGTAAACATATGGCTAAGTTCACGACGGACTAGTGTTTCGCCCGAGTAACCACCTCATCGAAATAAACTGCTAGGGTTGACACTCGAATGATGTAGTTTGACCTTTCGACCCAGAGTTTCGGGTGTTCAAAGATTGCGGCGTCTAGCGGGGAAAAGTGATTTGCTAGTACAGATTTCTAGTGAATATTCATAGCTTATGTCTCGTTGATAAGTTACAAGTTTGCTATACTAGATTCATTATTGTTCTTTATTGTTCCTACATGTATATAAAGGCATGCTTCGCATCCGCCCAGAAATGGCCATTTCTGTTTCAGTATCGAAGGTAAGAGCCTTTATCGCATTATAAACATTAATTAACACTTGTAAAGTTTGTTGCCTTCCATTTAAGAACAGACCCAATACCAGTGTTAGGCGTTCACGTGTAAACACAACTGAGCATGCGCATTCTGTGTTTTAGCTGATCGTTGATTCCTGGGGTGAAACTCTAGTCCGTCGTGAACTTAGCCACCCTGACTCGTTTCAAAATAACTGAAAGAAAGTTAAAAATGCATATTTTGAATATTCACACTCAGATAACATTTTGGTTTATAAAGTATAAGATACCACAAACAATTAACGAAAAAAAAATTTATGGCTTGCAATTGTGGAACGGTCAGTGAGAAAACAGGTTGCGTAAGAGTATGGGGTTTAAACCAGGTTCTATTATAAGGCTATGCAGTTTAACTTAATATAAAACAAATTAAAAATGATCAGATTCTAAATAAATCTTACAGAACATCCGACAGAACCTATAATGATTTTTTTTCTTTGCCGAAATAGTATCTGTTACGTATTGTTGGTTCTGCTTTCTAAACAAACTGCATTGCGCCTAATAAGCTAGTAAACTTGTTTCTAAATATAGCACACTAAATATACTGAGCCTTGTGATCTTGTTTCTAAAATAAGCAAACTAAATATACTGAGCCAAAATAAAAAAACTCGTTTTTTTCAAGACGGTATTGAGTAGCGTATATATATTAATGCTACTTAGTCTGGATATATATTAACAGTCTTGTTGTATTGTGTCCAGGATAGTTGCGCATGCGTGGTGACGTCATATTGCGATTAAGAACTAAATAAATAACTTTATTGCAGGAATCAAAAACTTTGCATTGCTAATCTTTATAATTTAAAAGAAGTTGCATATAGATTTGTGTTTAACAATTTTATCATTACGAAGAATGAAACATAACTGAATTTGCATGCCCCCTAGTGTGGAATAAAGTAGGTCATCTGACTTGCAGGTGTTGTAAAAAAACGAGTGAACATTGTTAGTGACTGCTGACCTTGTTGCAATCTATCAAAAGTTTGTTTTTAATATTCGATCGGAATGTTTTCCTACTGAGTAAAACATAGTTGTCCATGTTAGTGACATGCTATCTTTCCGTTCCATTGATTCGTTGTGTTAAATCGTTATCTTGGGAAATTGTGAAATCGATACCGGATGTTTACACAATTTAAAATAACTAATAAACT
This sequence comes from Corbicula japonica, assembly GCA_038501625.1. Classification (NCBI taxonomy): domain Eukaryota; kingdom Metazoa; phylum Mollusca; class Bivalvia; order Venerida; family Cyrenidae; genus Corbicula; species Corbicula japonica. Next base: position 85,743 of record JAZAYU010000266.1, on the reverse strand, counting down.
TGGCTGAATTATGGATTTAAAATGGTATTGAATGACTGATATGCAGTTTGTAAGGATTGATTAAGTGAACATCTTATTGTAAAACAAGATTATATTGAAGCATGGATATTAACTTGATGGCTAATCAAGTATCTTTGCTGAAAATTCATCCAGGTCGAGAATGTTGAAAAAGAGCTGTTTTTTACGTTTTTATATGGACAGTGTCGCTGTGCATATAGGAACATATAAGATAGCAAGTGCATCTTTGTTGTCTGGCCAACAAATTAACATGAAGAAGGAACCTCTTCTGAAAGTAAAGTCACTGCTAGTTGAAGCTTACCCTAGACCAAGTCCATATTGTTTAACACATGAAGTGAGACTGGCTCATAATGCAAAGGTAGGAAGATTTTTTTCGTTATTGGCTAATTTGGTAAAGAGATTGTCACTTACATTTATTTCACTTAGAAAATTCTATAATTCACTGGAAAACATAAAGTAAATAGTAGTCTACATCACATACATTGATCTATAGTATAAGTTTGTTTTGTGTTTAAGGATTCTGCATTTAAAATTATTATGCCCCCACAAAGTGGGAGGCATACTGGTAGAGTTGCACTTGCCGTACAAACGTACGTCCCCAAATCTTGTGGCATCAACTTCTCATAAACAATAAGGCGGATTTCTTTCAAACTTGCACAGATGATCAAGCAGGATGTGTAGATGATCAGATTTTTTCCTACGATCATTTTAGTAAAAGCTTTTACTAGAGTTATAATAAACCCTTTGTTATTAAAAATTAACTTGCAGCAGTGGGGACATAAGTGTCCGAGGATTTGTGATTACATCAAGAAATAAAATTAATTCCTGATGTATTCAGGAATGTTTTATAATGTATTTTGCCAAAAAAATAATTTTGTCTTAATAAATTTAATATATTTTATGTTTTGTGAAAAGATGTGTTTAATTTATTTTCCGAACAACTTCAACAAGTTGCTTTGAAAATCTGTAATACATAACTTTATAGTAACTTTTGTATCATGGTCCCAAAACATCTTTCATAATACATGTATGTGCAGTTTTATTGACAGTTTCAAGATGTATTTGTATGAGTTTGTGTGGCCTGATCTATGGCAAGCGGAATTAATCCGTGGTTATCGACCCATCTATGGTTATTGGTGATACCTGAGTATAACCATAGTTATAATCAAGGGGTGATGATCAGATGGTCACAAGTCATATATTGTTTCAGTTAACTTATTATTTACAGAATTGCTTAACATATTCATTTAAATTAATTTTCATAATTGAAATAAACATTTGCTTCATATTTAAATTGCAAAAGATATAATATCTCTTTATTCTTGAAAAGTTTGACCACTTTTCCTCAGTTCTTCTGTGTCAAAATGACCCCAAGCTCAGAAATAGGTGGGGTCAAAAGTGGAAAAATTTAAATGTGCTTGCATCAAAAAGCAAGAATCTGCATTAATTGAAATCACTGTAACCGCTGTTAACGCCGAGAACAATGGTTTTTGGTCAGTAACTATAGGTTACGTTGATGTCCATAGTAACTTATTGACAATTACTAAGGTTATCGGCCGGTAAGGCTCCAATGTTAACACGTGTAAACGGTAACGTTTCGTTTTCGGGCCGTAAACATTAACAGAATCTTAAACAGTTTATACGCACGGTCACATGATTGTAAAGGCGGCAAAATATTTGCTGAAAAAACGGCAACGATGCACTTAGAAAAAATTAATTTTATTTACACCACTAAGTGAAAATATTAATTTTATTTACACCACTAAGTAAACAATTGTATTTTAATATGTAATTCACATTGTTGAGGTATAAAAAACTCTCGCATTGTTATGGGTTTCCGCAATGTCCAGGGATTTCAATAGTTTCTGAAAACCAGGGGTCATCTGATCCCTGTTGAGAATGTTCATGGGGTCATTATCAGATTGTCACTAGTCATATCTTGTATTTAGTGAACTTTACTACTTATAAACCTGCGTTAACTTCATTTTAATTTATTTTCAGTGGTTAAATAAGCGTCAACTTCTTTTTTTTTAATGGAATGTACACAAAAGTTTTCTTTATTCTTGCAAAAGTTGACCACTTTTCTCCTGCTCATCAAAATGATTCCAAGTTCAGAATGAGAAGGGGTCAAAAGTGGAAAAAAAATCAAATTTCCTAGCATAAAATGCAAGAATCTGCATCAGCTGAAATCCTGGATGTCGTGACCATATCAGTGAGTGTAGCAAAATGACGGATTCAGAATTTCACAGGATACCCCTGGAAGTTTAGCTATCCAATAAGATCCCGTTTTAATGGAGTTGCATTGTTATTTACAACTTACAAAGTTCAGTGAAACTTGTCACAATGTTATCAGGTTTGCATGATATAAACAACGTTTAAACAGCATCGTTTCGTTTTAATATGGTCCGTGTAAACGTTTACAAACGTTTGTAAACGTTGGAGCCTTTTTGGCTGATATCTAGGATTTTCACCACTAACTATGGTTATTGGACGGTAACCCTAGTTATTGTCAATAGCTATCGTTATCAGATCAATATCTTTAGTTGGTCTCTAACCATGGATATCGGACCAATTGTGCAAGCCACTTGCCATAGTGATTTTTGGGTCTCTTAAAATGATGCAACATTAAAGAATGCAGGATGTACTCATCATGTAGTGTTTTTATAATGCATTTTTCATCTCACCAGTGTTCAGATTTCTGTTATGAATATATTACAAACTCAATCAGATTTTAGCTGCATTTCATTTATTATTTTTAACAGCATTGAAATAAGTAAGGTTATGATTTAAAATGAATTATGAATCGGACCGATATCCATAGTTATTGGTTTATAACTATAGATATTGGATTATTTGGGCAAACCGAATGTCAAAGTGAAACAGATATAATGGCAAGACAATAACCTAGCATATTGATTTATATCTAGAGTTTTGTGCCAAGTGCACATTTGATATCCATGATAGTTTTTAGTGAAAACGATAGATAAATATTGCTCGTTAACCACAGTTTTCTCCAAGAACTATGGTTTTCGGTCGGTAACTATAGTTTTTGCCAATATCCATAGTTATTAATCCGACATCCATTGACAATAACTATGGTAATCAGTCGATATAAATTAGTGTTGGGATATGGGTTGCAAATCACAGTCAATAATAAGTTTGAATCGGTTACCACTTCCGATGTGATTTCACTGTTTATAATCAGTTTATAAATCAAATCTGTGTTACATTAACAAATGGTTTCTGACTTGTAGCTTACATATTATCCCTTGTTTGTGTGTGTTTGCTGCTACTTTCTACATGAAGGTTGGTGTTCCAAGGACAATAATAAAACTGTTCCGCTGGTTTTCTTATTTCATATGCACTAAAACAGGATGGATGAACAATGCTTATTAAAGAATACCCAACCCAAAACATGTTGTAAATAGCACTAAATGCCTAAAAGGCCCTACAAATATTTTCAGTCATGAATAGTACAAACTATTAATATTGATCAACATAATTATGTCCAATTGTGCAGTATTTTACAGGCAGAGGTGAAGATCAGTTTAAATTGATTATGAGAGAATGACATTGATTATTGGCATTGGGAGGCTTTTAAACATAGTTAATCTATGTCTTCCGATCATCGGTACATAATCACTAGCCGATATCCAGGGTTTTCACCAATACCTATGGTTATCGGGCGGTAATCCTAGTTATTGTCAATAACTATGGTTATCAGATCGATATCTATAGTAACTGGTAGATAACTATGCATATGGGTTCAATTGTGCAAACCGCTTGCCCTACTGATCTCTGAGTCTCTTAATTATGCAACATTGATGATTGCAGGATGTACATGTGGCACATCATTTAGTGTTTTTATAATGCATTTTTCACCTCACCAGTGTTTAGATCTCTGCCATGTTATGCAAAAATTACAAACTCAATCGGATCTTAGCTGAATTTCAGTTATTATTTTTAACAGCATTGAAATAAGCAAGATTGTGATTTAAAATGAATTATGAATCGGACCGATATCCATAGTTATTGGTCGATAACTATAGATATTGGATTATTCGGGCAAACCGCATGTCAAAGTGAAACAGATACAATGGCAAGACAACCTTGGATATTGATTTATATCTAGAGTTTTGTGCCAAGTGCACATTAGATCTGATGTCCATAGTTATTAGTGAAAACTCTAGTTAAATATTGCTCGTTATCCACGGTTAACTCCAAGAACTATGGTTTACAGTTGGTAACTATAGTTTTCGCCACCGTCCATAGTTATTGGTCTGACATCCATTGACAATAAGTATGGTTATCAGCAGATATCTAGGGTTTTCACCAATAACTATGGTTATCGGGTGGTAACCCTAGTTATTGTCAATAACTATGGTTATATGATCAATATCTGTAGTTATTGGTTGATAACCGTGGGTATGGGATCAATTGTGCAAACCGCTTGCCCTACTGATCTCTGAGTCTCTTAACATGATGCAACATGAAAGAATGCAGGATGTACATGTATGTGTGCTCATCATGTTTTATTTTAAAATTTAATGCATTTTTCACCTCACCAGTATTTAGATTTCTATCAATATTACAAACTCAATCAGATTTTATCTGCATTTTAGTTTTTATTATTAACAGCATTGAAATAAGCAAGGTTATGAAATAAAATGAATTGATAAGCAGCTGATAACTTCTAGGCATTCCATTTTTCAAATTACCTCCCTTTGAAAATGCAAAATTGATACAAAGGTTAATTGTGTTGCTATTATTCGCTCTGAGTACCAACTGCATTGTGGTTTGTGATCGGGGTGAGATGCTTGGAGTGTGTTCAATAAATAAAAAATGCATTATTTGGAGGTAATTTAGCATGTATTAGTTTTATTATTAAATATTTCTCTGAAAATTCACAATATATAGTGTATTGGATATTTTACATAAATATATGAAACTTTCTGTAAACAAAGAATTATTTTTAAGATTATTTAACAGAATGAAACACACTTTCATGTTTTTGTCCAATCATGAGCTATTCAGTAAGAAATTCCAGAAAATAAGTCTTAAAAAGATTACCCTATCATGTAAAAAAGGTTCCAAAGACTTAAGTTAAGTTCACCTGAACTAGAGGATGCCTGAATGTCTTCAAGACATAATATCACTTTTGTCAATTCTGTGGTAAAGTAAATTGATATGTTTTTAAATTATATATTTTGTAAACACTTTTATTACAAAAGCATTGGGGAAGAAGTTGTATTCTAAAGGGTATGGTAATTGAAACCCATAGTAGTGGTTAAAAATCATAAAATTCATAGAATATTGAATTGTTCTTCAAAATCAACAAAACATACATGTATCATACTTGATAGGCAAATAACATGTGGTGAAAACACTATTATAAGTGAAAATAATGAAAATTTGTAAGAACAAGTGTGATATTGATAGAGAAGGTTTGAAATCAGAATGCATGTTGGATTGCTTTCTTTCAAAATTTCATTGAAACAAATCAACAAATAAGCTAGATATTGCAATACAATTCTATGAGAAATTGTTCAGTTGTCTCTGAATAATAGACCGTCTGTAAAACAGTAAGTTACTGTTTTACTTTTTCTTGTTTCTAATTAAAAAATGAATGAATTGTTCAGTAATGCTTTATTTTGTATTTAATTTAATTTAAGGCATTTGCATAATCTTGACATTTCATAAAGCTTAAAGATGTTGTTAATTTGTTTACAGAGGTCAATGTTATCTCCTCTTTCCTAAATAATGATAAGATCGATAGTTTTTTTACATTAAAATCCCTGACAGATTATTTGACAGTTAAATTTGATGTTGATGGAATGTACGAAAGGACAAAACACAATAGTTAAAGTGTACTAATGCAAATAAATACGATGCAGTTATTTTAATAACACTTTTTGTAAATTACCTCCCTTTGATTTAAAGAGAAAAACAAATTTCAACTTTTAATTTCCTTTCTAACTTGAACAGCCTCTAGTTTGGTCAGAATCCTCACCCCAAGGATATACTCCCTGCATTTTAAATTTTGCATTTGGCGTTGTCTGTGATATGCAGGGTTTATATTCTAAGATCCCCTGTCAAAATTCTATTCTGTTTAGTTCCGCCCATCTTTTTCTCGTTTAGGGCAAACCCATTCTTTTATCTTGGGACCATACGCCGCTGAACATGGAATGGTTTTAATCTGAAAATACCTCATTGAAGGTTCCATGTTCACCGCCATATGCACACCATCGTTTGGGATGATCAAAATTGTACTGTTTATTGGTGTAAATATTGAGTTGCGCTCAACCGGAGGCTAGGCGGCGTGGGCAGTAATATGCATTTCTATTACTGTCCATGAACAGGCTCAATCAAACCGAGCCTGCAGTATTTTCATATTTGTCGTGTTCGATGGCTTTCAAAGTTCCCTTTTCATCTTTATGAACATACTATCTGTCCGCTGTCTCTTTAACTCAGAATGCTCATACTTAACCTTCGTGAAATTTGGTCTCCATCCAATTCGATAACCAGCCAGGTAGTTCTAGCTACTCTAGAGTTGGTCTAAATTGAATTTTGACAAATTTATAACTGCACGCTTCTACTTTAAAAATAATACAGATCTTAAAATCTTCACCAATCTAGGTCATAATTTTTATGTTTATAGTATCTTAGTCATATTCGAGAACATATCTAAATTGTAAAGCTTTTACAAAATATTCATCAAACTTTGTCAAACTAGTTCAGATCTTTAATGACCATGATATCTCCGGCATGTTTATTTACCATGTAGACTACTATAGCCAGTCTGAGTTATGGCCAGTTATTCTCTGTTTAATCTCGTCAGCACTGTCTGCTCTTTGATTTGGAAAACCTATGATCAGCCTTTACTAAGAGGTCAATATTTGGCAATTATCAAACTTAATCATAACCATTCCAAACACATTTAGTAAAATGTAGATAACGAAGAAAGCGGACATTTCTGATTCCTGATATAGCTTTTGGGTTATGTAAGGTTAAACGTGAGTTGACTGTGAAGTTTAATATTTGGAAATTTATTTAAAGTATTTTATTGTCGAAAACTCTAAGACTAGTGATTGGCTACCAATCGCAGAAATATTTGATATCTTACAAACAAAAACTTATCCAAAAAGGGATTAGTTAATTGGAACTACTTTGGCTTTCTGTGTTATATGCATGTATTCTCATATCCCCTGTCGAAATTCTATTATATTCAGTTCCTCTAATTGTTTTCTCGTTTAGGGCAAATCCATTCTTTTGTCTGGGGACCATACACCGCTGAACATTGAATAGTATTAATCTGAAAATAAAGCACTGAAGGTTACATGTTAACCGTCACATGCATACCATCATTTGGGATTGTTAAATTTTGTACTGTTTACTGGTGTAAATATAGAGTTGCTCAAAACTCTGGTCAAGGCAGCGTGGGCAGTAATATGCATTTCAATTACGGCCCATGAACAGGCTCAATCAAACCGAGCCTGCAATATTTAAATTTTTGTGGCTTTCAAAGCTTCCTTTTTTAGTATTTGTCTAAATAACAATGATTAGCAAGAAAAAGAATAGTTTCTACAAATGACCATTGATTTTGTCAGCGATTTTCGCCGTATTTGACCGTGAATCAACAGGACCAATGTTACAGTAAACATTTCCCTGTAGGACTAGTTTACATATTTAATGAAACAATTCTTAAACAAACATTTGAGGACAAGACAAATCCTCAACTATATATCATTTGCGTTATTAAAAACTGTCATTGTTACTGGGACCATTGAGGACGTGAAACGGTTTTCGGAAATATTGTTAAATTTAATAAATAAATAAATAAATAAAACGCGAGCAATTGCACCATGGTTGGGCTCGTTATTTTTGTTTTAATCTGTACATGTAAAATGAGTATGGTGGAATTGAAAACTGCGCCACCCCCAGTTATAGCTAACATGATGCCAGAAGATGGAGACAACGACAAAGTAGCTACAGATTTGGAAGGAATGAAGCAATTATTTAATGATACGTTGTTTAGGTAAGCAAGACTGCTTTTAATAATTATGGGGCACGTCACGGGAAACGTACCTTCGGACAATTGACAATTTTTGAAATGACGTCATAAATTTGAGCAGACTACATTATTAATATGCATTCCGCAATAACAATTACACCATTTTATTGTCAAAATGTGTAAAAAAAATTACATTTTAGTAATAGAAAATTAATTTATATTATTAATTTCTTTCTAAATTTAGTAAAAACTAAAATATCACTTAAAATGACCGAAGAACCATTTTCCCGTGACGTGCCCCATTAAACATCAAGTTAAATACCATGCTGTTGAGAAACTTGGTGAGTTTATCATAAACTGATTGTGTTTTAATAGTTGAGAGTTTTCGTGTTTAAGTTATGTACGATATAATTTACACAGTAGACGTATAAAAAGTATTTTCGCCAGTATTATTTGTTGATGTTTTTGGAAAGAAATAAACTTAAAATTCTTTATCATTTTCGCATTCCTTTTAACATGTTTAAGAGACATTAATAAATATTTTTTACAATATTTATATTATTTTCCGCTAAATTTCAATAAGCAATGTTGACTGCTCATCGTTTTAGCGTTTTACAACAAATGACAGTTTTTCATGATGCGGCTCTGTAATATTTCCTATCACTTACACATGATCTGTTGTAACCAATCGGGGATGTAGAATCAATAACACTGATGTTTGACTATATTTACAGTTACGACAAACGAATCCGACCACGAGAAGACCAGTCTCAGATAGTTGAAGTAACCTCTTTGTTCGTCCCACTGAGTGTACTTGAATTCGACACTTCCGAGCAGAAATTTTCAGTGCTCGGTTATTTCCGGATAGCTTGGCTGGATGAAGTTATGCAGTGGAACCCATCGGATTATGCGGATACAAACACCTTAAAAGTGCCAGTCAATGAGATATGGACACCGAGTCTGATTATTATGAAGGTAAAGAAAAGTATTTCTCTTTGATTTATCTTTTAATAAACCCGTGCTCTCTTTTCCTCTCTATTTTTTTGGCTGTTTTTGTGCGGGTAGGCTGTTTTTCTGAGTGTGGCGACTACTGATATGCATATTTCTATTTTGTACACAATTTACCATTTTTAGAATATTTGACAGCAAATTGTCTCTCACAACTGAAGAAGAAATCCTTGTTTTAACACGTGACTTTGTATATGTAAGCTGCAAGGGGCGGTTAGTCAGCATTTGACAAGCAGTTAAATAAGTAAATTAGCAAAGCCAAATTTTAAAAACTGTTTTTAAATCATATAATCATAAAATTTACAAGTCATAATACAAAGATGCGCTCATCAATATTTGATATTATAGATGAAAACGGAACTTTAAAAGCCACCGAACACGAAAAATAAAAAAAATATTGCAGACTCAGTATTATTGTTAATTAGTAACAACTCAATATTTACAACAATAAACAGAACAATTCCAATCATCCAAAATGATGGTGTGCATATGGCGGTGAATATGAAACCTTCAATGTGGTATTTTCAAAAATATGCCATTCCAAGTCCAGCGGCGTATTGTCACCAGATAAAAGAATGGGTTTGCCAACATTTGATGTAAACCGTACAATCGTTCAAAAAATTAACAGAATTATAATTTCGTAGCCAACAATGAAATGTTTTTTTCGGGATCAACAGTTAAAAATAATAATCATAAAGGGATATTACATCTAAGTTAAACATAAAATTATACCCGCGAAAGTTCTCATTGAAGTTGTTTTGTTAGCAGAGTTTTTACCAGGTTCTATGATGCACCAACCTCACACTTTCCTCGTAAGGTCTCATACGAACAAAATGTACAAATGCGTTAATCAAATATCGACTCTCCACCTTCTGTGCACCAAGCTCACACTTTCCTCGTAAGTGCTAAAACATGTACAAATGCGTTAATCAAATATCGACTCCCCACCTTCTGTGCACCAAGCTCACACTTTCCTCGTAAGCGCTGATGCGAACAAACATGTACAAATGCGTTAATCAAATATCGACTCCCCACCTTCTGTGCACCAAGCTCACACTTTCCTCGTAAGGGCTGATGCGAACAAACATGTACACATGCGTTAATCAAATCTAACCTTACGTCGGTTATTGGAACTCGTGACAATTATTTTATGTCAATATTTCGGCCTATATAGATTAACATTATTTCGGCCCAATATCGTATGGGTGGTTTCAAAGTCGCAGTCAGCATTGATTTGGGTATTGTGCAATAACTCTAAAGTTAATAACTTTCTGAGCCTAATGCTTTTCGTTTACCGTGTATATGATGGCGTTTTCGTTTAAGCAAACCATTTCATGTTATTTATTCATGTTTACGCATCATGAGAAACATTATGAAATAATATCAATAAAAATATGCCAAATGAAACGCTCCATTAACACATTATATGCTTACCATAAGATTGTGTGGATTAACATGTGTACTGTCTGTTGTGTTTATACTGATCTGCGCTACACCACGCGGAGTGGGTTTTTGTAGGCATTAGGAACAGATTCTACGAAATCAAGACTGCACTATTTTCATATTTGTCTTTCTGGTTCTGGGTGGAATTAGAAGTGAAATCTGATTTATCATCAGTGCTTCGTTTTAACATTGAACAATATATTTTGTATTGTTATTACATCAACAGACATACTCCGCTGAATAAAATGTGTGGTTTTAAGATAGGGATTTTTATAAAATTATGGCAAGTGTCCGACCTCCGAACACAAACTAATCTCATTTTTCAATGAAAAAAGGTAAATTAAAAGATCACTATTTGTTGTGTTGATCCTAGTTTTATATTAGTGTAAACAGTTATTAATTCAAAACATTACAATGATACACGCATATATTTTCTAGACGTTCGATGGAAATGGCTTGGTTGGAAACCACGAGGCAGACATCGCAAAGATATCATCTTCTGGCGAGGTACAGTGGGTTCCGGAGGGTATATACAGGTAACTATGGTTCCAAGATAAGTAAAGAACAAACAACATAAATTATAATGGTTCATATGCTACGGTATCCTGCATATGTTCTCTCATCCGTAGTTCAAGTTTCTTGTATGTTGATATTTCTTTATTGTACATGTAAATAGAATATGTTGTTATTATGCCGATTTTGTTTTCAAATATTTAAGCATATAGTAAGCTATTTGATTTAAAAATTGAACAAATTCAGCCATGCACATTTGCTGTGATTTGATTGATTTAAACAGGATGTAGACACATCGATAAGCGCCTTATTGCAGAGTCGTGTATTCTAATGGTATGACGGTTATACTCTTATGGAATTATTATATGACTTCAAATAAAATGGCTTTGGTAGGAGTAATAAAGATTAAGTTAAATATATATGATCTGGCCTGGGCGAAAAGGTCTGCACGTTTATTAACTCCGCATAACGCACACACATTTTACATAATTTTTTGGACATTATTTATACTGTGGATTCACTTTTATTCGTGAGCATACTATTTGAAATCCGTGGTTTTCCGCTATACATCTATTTTGTGGGTAATTAAATTGGTGGATCAAAATTTTATAAACTACATTTTAGTTCAACTCCTTACAACGGGATGGTTAAAAATTCGTCGATCGATCTTCTTACGAAATTCACAAAAATTAGTACCTCACGAGAATTAATGATTCTGCAGTCTTGTGCGTTCTTCGGTAGAGGGGAATAAGCCACAGAAAAAATAGTTCTAAATTTATATTCCACAGTGTGGTGTGCAACGTGGACATCAAGTACTACCCTTTTGACGAGCAAGTCTGCACCATAACGTACTACGTGTCCGACGAAACTATAACTACTGTTGTTCTCGATCATGCAGCTGACGTAACTCTGGAAGAATACTCGGAAAACTCCGCATGGAAAATAACCCAAGTATCAAAGAGAAGATATCTGATGTACAACACCTACTACATTGACATTGAGTTCAGGCTCCAAAGACGTGCCAATTTTGCTACGTTTACTTTGATCATGCCTCTGTTAATGCTTGCTTTCCTTAACATCTGTATCTTCTTGGTACCTATTGGGTCTGGTGAAAAAGGTTCTTTTGCTATCACAATTTTCCTGTCTTACGGTATTTTCGTCACCATTGTAAGCGACACACTACCCGACAACTCTCTGGAAGTCTCTTACTTCCTGCTGTTTATTATTGTCCTTCTCTGCTTGAGTGTTCTCTCTGTCTTCTACACTATCATCCAAGCCAAGCTCATGGCCAGCATCGGTCATAAAGAGTGCAGCGTCAAATGTCTCCGACCAAAAACAAAGGTCCCGCAAAATAAAATTATGCCGTTAAATAATGGCGGTATGGATCCAGAACTAGGTGATGAAAATGAGAAGAATCCGGAAGTTTGTGTAGTTGATGATGTAACCGAAGAAGAGCCGTACACGTGGTCGATGTTTCTTGATAAACTGGATACAATCGCTTTCTTTGTCTTCTTTGGTTTGGTATTACTCGTGACAGCCGGCTTCTTTAGTCTGATGCTCCGGCGTATCAGCGAAGCTACGCTCAGTCAACTATGATAGACTGTGCCACATCAGCGAAGCTACCCTCAGTCAAATATGATAGGGTGCGCCACATCAGCGAAGCTACCCTCAGTCAAATGTGATAGACTCTACTGCATAGATTAATTTTTTCACTTGAAAATCAATACTGTTTGAGAAAGACAAAATGCACAATTATCATTAAGACTTAGTATTGAATGAGAATGCAATAGTTGTTGAAATTTATCTAGAGTCTTTAGACGAGCATCGATTTCCTTATGTTTATTTCCTGGCTTTTCACAAAACTAAGCGTTAACTTACTAAGAAAAAAGTAAGTTTGTGATACATATTTATGTAAGTTCTTTTTAATTTCCGGTTGATATTTTTATAGTATAATCGCATACTTGTGTATTAACAATATGTGTGCGCATGATAGGCAGCTGAGGTAGGCTTCATTTTTAAGATTTAACATAAAGTTATTTGCTCTTTAAACCGTTTTGATGCTGTCTGTCTGTCTGTCTGTCTGTGTCAGAGATTTTTCTGCTATATCTGTTTTATTTTCATTGTTGTTGTAGTTGATATTTTATTTTGATTCTGCATGAGTGTAAGACATAAATCATAAACATGAATACGTGTTCTTATTCTTGTTATAATATTTAAATGTTGATATTTGAACTAATCAAGAAACATCGGTGGTGTGTTAAAAGATCCATGATAAGGGCGTAGGCTCTCAGCCAGCGTATGATTGGCTGTGCAAGGACTATACTTGCATGTTATAATACCACATCTTATTGTATAAATTCACTGGATCAAACTTTGATCCATATTACGTTTACTTTTTTAACAGAGCACGTGTTAGTTCTGCAAGTATCTTGATGAAGCAACTTATGTCAATTGAAACCTTTAACGAGAATAATCAAAAGACTGCTTACACTCATGCACAAAACTACTAATTGCTCATATATGAGTTGTATTGCTAGGGGCTGTCGCCGTACGGGTTCGAATTCCAGGTTTTGTCTGTATCATTTATTAGGAGTTGTCACACTCTGAACTTTGAAAGCCACCGAACATTACAAATACTAGTTCTATAAACACTAGTCTAAGATCAGATTTAGAATTAAAACGATTATATTATTGTTGCCACGTTAAATTGACACACGGAAAAAGAGAGCATGCGTTACAAATAATCAATTTCAAAATAGTTAATGATCAGTTCAACATAGACGCCAAACAATAAACGAAAGTGAGCACCCAAAGGGTTGCCGCCTTGAAACTGTTAGTAGCAAAAATATTGCCACTGGAAGTTTAAACCAGGTTCTAGGGTGCCCCAACCTCACACATGCCCGAACAGGTTTTAATGCAAACAAAGAAGTACAAGTTGTCTTGGTAAAATAACTCCAACCCAACCATCAAATGAACAATGTTGCATGCAAAAGCACACAACCATATAAAACATAAGAGGCATATAGCATTGAAAATAAAAAAGGCGGGTTGTCAATGATCTCACCGAGACCAGAGCCCCTGGATTCAAATCTGCAAGTACACGATGACAAGTATGAGAAACAAATCGAGCTTCTATGTGGTTTTACCAGATTTCCCAATGATCTTTCATAAACTTATAAACCCCTGCCACTGTCGTGCAAACAAAGAGGTAAGCATAACGGTCGACAGTAGATGGACATGCAAACCGCTATAGATATCATGTTGGTAACCTGTCTTTCTGAATTATCATATGGTTTATACGAATAATGTGGAAAAAGCAACATTGCCTTTTATTTTCTTAAGTTTTTAAATTTTAATGAAATCTCTATAAAAAAACTGGCTGTGAAAAACCTTGTTTCAATATTGATTTTTAAACTGCACCGGCATTATGGATAATATTTCATGTTCTTCAATGGCTGTCAAACAAGATATTAAGAGTACGGATGCTTAGTGGTTGTGCAAGAACTGGAGTTGCCGATAAATCTTGCTTTTTATGGTGTTTTATGCATTTTAGGCAACCGATACATAATAGAAATGTTATCTTGTTATGGCTCGACACTGACTCACTTTTTACAATATGTAGAGTGTGTGCAACAACACTATCACTCTTTAAAGAAGAAGTCAGTTTCTATGTCAGTATGTAAACATTAGTATTATTAAGCACTTCAGTTTGAATATTGAATTAGTTTGGCGTCGTCAGAATACGGTGTTTGATTAAGCTTCGATCGCGACATCTTATCAACATGTTTCATGAAAATTTCCCAGAAATTTGCATAATCTAATGAATTTATTTCGGTGTCTACATGCATATATTGAAAAGGTGTCATTAAAACAGAAAAGGTTCACCCTGTTTTGGAATTCGAACACAGAACCCTTATACCCTTTAACATTATGATTGAAAACATTATGTGTTACTGCCACGGCCATGACGCCTTGTGCACATGGTCTTTTAACTTTAAAATAAACTAAGACTGAAATATCTAACTTCCCTATCTTGTTGAATATAAATATAAAAGTACATTCATGGCTCAATGCGTTAAATCGGAGTATATCGATTAAGAAGTTTAAATAAAAAAGTGAAATATGCATATCAGGAATCGCCACACTTCAGCCTTCATCCGCAGCGAAAAAGAAAATAGGAAAAGAGATAAGAATTTGAATTTCAATAAAAACACACCACAAACAATTAACAAAAAAGAGAACTCGAAACAATTTGCCACTGAGGTTTGAGGTAATTCATACCCCAGATAGTACAGTTGCACTAATGATGAGCTGTGAAAATTAAATTATCATTTTTTCAACAATTTCCAAACAAACTGTTATTATATTGTTACAAACAGATGAATATTGATAATAACAGGAGAAAATTGTTGAAAAAAATGAATTTTGTCAGAAAAGTAATAAAATGTGGTACCTGCTATGTTGTCTAATCCGGGTGTCAAAATAAAGCACTTACCGCTCAAATATATCAAAAATAATTAATTACAATATCCAGTTTAATGTTCCATCTAGGGTCAACCAGTGTTACTTTTTCAAAATAACTTGAAAATATTGCTCTTAAAAATCAAAATCCAAACACATCATCCTTTGTCCCATGAGGTCACTCACCCATGCAAAAAGCATGCAAATCATGCCCACTTGTGTTTACCTGTATGACAGTTTAATCTCTACATGTATAACAATGTAAATCTTGTGTGATGGTATTTGTGCAGTGTTTTGAAATTCATAATAGTCAATGTTTAAAAAGTTATTTTGAAAAAGTAACACTGGTTGGCCCTAGATGGAACATTGAACTGGATATTGTAATTAATTGTTTTGGATTTATTTGAGTGGAAAATGCTTTATTTTGACACCCGGATTACACAACATAGCAGGTACCACATTTTATTACTTTTCTAACAAAATTCATTTTTTTCAACAATTGTCTCCTGTTATTATCAATATTCATCTGTTTGTAACAATATAATAACGATTTGTCCGGAAATTGTTGAAAAAATGATAATTTAATTTTCACAGCTCATCATTAAGACAACTGTACTATCTGGGGTATGAATTACCTTAAAGGGAAAGTACATTCTATTCAATTTATACTGTATAATGCCTGTATAATTATACAGACTTTCCTTATGCAACTGTACTTATAACAGTACATCTAGATTTCATACACCAGACAGGTTCAACGAGGCCCATCTAATTGTTTAACCGCCTAGTTACAAATAGGTGTATAAATACTCTAAAATTACATTTTCACCATCACTGTTTACACACTATAAATTGACCATAACCCTCTTTTCCACTGCTGTTTAAATAGGTCTAAACTAAATTTGAAAATGGGTTTTCGCTACTTCAAATTTACATTCATTTGTTAACAAATAATCTACTAAATTTACAGATTTAGCTGTCGGACCTCAATTGCAACACTTTAATGAATACAGTAACAATTATTTTACAGTCACTCGTCTTGCATTCCTCATGCCCAATACCCCACATTCCATTGACAGTCAACCAAAATAACCAATGTCTTTAAACAAGATCCTAGGGTGCACCAACCTCATATTGGCTTCAACAGGTTCTCATATGAACAAACAAGTACAGATCGTCAGTGTCACGATAACGATCGAGATTTTATCGGTATGGAAATATGGGAGTCCTTAAACGTGATATAAACAACTTGAAATGTCTTGTACAATTTAGGACAATGTCGCTGGTCAATGGGAAAACGTGTATCAATGTTTTACCATTTATAGGATCGAGTTAGTTTAACCATTCACATTTCAGGAAATCGTGTATCACATTTTTACCATTTATAGCCTCTATCTATTTTAACCATTTACATTTCAAGAAATCGTGTTTCACATTTTTACCATTTATAGTATCAAGTTAATTTAACTATTCACATTATATTACACTTGGAGGTATATAAGGACTAAATGTCAACTATATGTGAACAGAAACTGATCATTTAATAACAAGCAATGAAGGTCTTAATAGCCGCTTGTCTTCTGGCATTTGTCGGTAAGAACTATCTTTAACTTGAAAAATGAAGTAGGTATTTGTTAAGTGAAGAAACAGTTAAGAATAAACTTGTCGTTTTCACATCTAAATAAAATATATGTTCTGTTTATTTACAGAACTTCATTTACTGAAACAAACTTGATGGCGTAATTGATCATAAATTGTTAAAATATTTACCCTAAAACAATCTGTGTCTGATCAATGTGGCCAATCCTGATAATGCTTATTTCACTTTTTAACTTATTACAGTTTGCAAAAGGTATTCATAATTACTTCACAATACATTTAAAACACAGATACTTGTTTAGGGGTCCTTTGCTGGCCCTATATGCCTATAGAGCTATATAGGCCTATATATAGGCTTACAGGTCTCTAGATCCAAAAGTGGGCAATTTCAGGAAATAAACGGATGATCTACAGCATGAGATACAACTACAATCACTTAGAACACAAAATATCCCAGTTTTCAAAAAAATAACAGTTCATACATAACATAACCATGGAAAGATAACAAAGTAACAGATCACGAAAAAATACATGATCCCATTTGCACATTAATTTCGAAGACAAAAATGCACTGTATGGGACCGGACACCGGATATACCCGTTTTTTGAGTCAAAACAAAGTTTTTAAAAGTTACCAGAGGTAAGAAAAATTCGATTTCTCAGCTCATATGACACTAATCTGACCTGGGTTTGATTTTATGTTTCCCTTACTAAAGGCCAGATATCATATAAGAACAAGTATCAACCCCAGGAACAAGATTTGTTAAAATATCTGTAAAAAATCATCGTTGCTCACTGGAGAAATTGATGCCTAAGTACCGAAAATCTAGTTTCATTATTAGTTTCGTTCAAAAATAAAAATCTTAATCTGCAGTTTTCTTATACCCCTTCTCATGTACTCACATCCCAACTTTTAGCAAGATAGACAAAATATTGACTTCTACAGAGACATAAAATGCACGCGCCTAGTGTACTGGGTATACAAAACCTATGCTCAATAATGTCCGGGCTATAATGAGCAACTGTACTGAGTATACATTATAAAAAATGAGCAATTGTATTAATAAAATGTTATTATAACCTTCATTTTCATTATAGCCATCATCATTGTCGTGGCCATAATCATCAACATTATTATATTATCATTTTGATTTTCAGAAAGACATGGAACATGCGGAAAGCGATGTGTCAGAGATGGAGTAAGTATTTTGTTTGTTACGAATGTATAATGTAGGTAGACATACATGCAAGAATAAATAATTCCTTTTCAGTAAAGGTGGAAAATAAGCAAAATTTATACTTACCTTTATGCAGTAAGGCTTATAATTTGATATTATTAAGTTATACACAAGTCGTTTGCTACGTGGTTACACAATGAACACAAACACTTATTTCCCAAGATGTTGATATAAAGGATAAATATGTTAATTTTAATAGTATACATGTGTATTCTTAACAAAAATATAAAACCTAAATGTTTTTCATATGGCTTATAAACATGCATTTATAAATCATGATATTTGCATTTGATGATTATCGATTACTAGAATCAAGTTTACTTATCATATTTTACGTACTGAGTAGAGAAACGTTTGGGTTTGTTTTTTTTTCGAAAGTAAGATCTTAATCACTTACTTTGCGTCATGATTAAATTATTATAATAATTTTAATGATATTAAGTCAAAAAGTATCAGAAACCGTTGATTTATGTCGTGAGTTTTTTAGTTATACTCAGTACAGTTAGCTTCAAAGTACTCAGTTTACCCAGTACACTAAAATAGTATACCCAGTACACTAGGCGCGTGCATTTTTTGTCGCTGTAGAAATCAATTTTAGGTCGATCTTTCCAAAAATTTGAATGTGAGTACATGAGGAGGAGCATAAGAAAACTGCCGCTTCAGAATTTTTATTTTTGGAAGAAACTAATAATGAAACTAGATTTTCGGTACCTGGGAATCAATTTCTCCCGTGAGCAATGGTGAACTTTTACAGATAGTTGAACAAATCCTGATTATGTGGTTGATGTTTGTACATTTATGATATCTGGCCTTTATTAAGAGAAACACAAAATCAAACTCAGGTCAGATTAGTGTCATATGAGCTGAGAAATCAATTTTTTCTTACCCCTGGTAAATTTTAAAACTTTGTTTTGACTCAGAAACTCGGTTATATCCGGTGTCCGGTCCCATACCGTGAAAATGGTAACTTACCGAACAAATGTTGATTCCCGTTGATAGATCCTTTAATAATCTTTCCTATGACACTAGTAACTAAACATAAATTCGTCTATTGGTGGAGAAAATCCAAATTTATTATCAAAATTTATGTAAGTTTTCACTCGGAATCTCTTCTTTCCGATTAAGCCCGGTTTATTTGAAAAACGACTTGGCTGCGCATTAGAGCCGGGTTCAAAAAACCGTTAAATTTGGTGGAAAATTCTGAACGTCCGAAAAACGTCGGTATGTTTCATGTACGTACAATGTGTAATTTAAATAAAAATCAAGTAAATAGAATGTTGACCATCAAAACAACAGACACTTACCGAGATTGCTTGTTATTTTCAAGGTTTGTTTCAAACGATTGTCAAATTATTTCTTCATTTTTTTTAATTTACTCGTTTTTTTAAACTATGGGCGTTTCCGGAAATGACGTAATTTGCATAATTTCGGAAAAGAACAGATTCCGCGGACAAAAATATGAAAACTTCAGTGATTTTGATAATAAATTTGGATTTTCTCTGCTAATAAACGGATTTATGTTTAGTTTCTGGTGTCATCGTAAAGATAAATTATTTATCGACCAACATCAACAATGTTTGTTCGGTAAGTAACGTTTTTGTCTTTGAAATTGGCGTGCAACTAGGATGATGTATTTTTCCGAGATCTGTTTAGTTGGTTATCTTTAGTTATTTAATAAAACAAGAATTTTTTTTTCGAAAACGGGGATATTTTGTGTTCTGGGTGATTGCATCTCGTGATACAGATCGGTCATTTATTAGATGGGATTGACCAAACTTGTTACTAGAGCTCTGTTTTAAGCCTATATAGCTCTACTGACATACTGGCCAGAAAAGGACCTCTAAACAGGTGTCTGTGATTTAAATCGCTCAAGATTCGTCAAATAGTGTGCACGCAATCTCTGCATGTATATTCCTTCTGATCTCGTAGTCACCACTGAACTTCGCATATGGACGCACTGATACTTTGAAGCTAAAACTTTGTCGCATGGATGCTTGCTTTCGATTTTCCATTTCGCCGACAGTTCAAAATCGCTGTAGAACGTCTTTAACTGGATGATACAGATTGACATATAAAAAATCAATAACAGTTATCAAAAACGACAAGATAACTACTGTAACCTTGACTATTCGTGAACACAGATATCTATTTATACCTTGATTTTTTCTGTTCAAGTGTACGTAATCGGCGAGCCTTGTGTAACTGATGCTGACTGTGCGAACCATCATATAACTCTGTGCGGAACACCCACGTGACATGCGATAGCAGAATAAGCCAGTGTGTTTGCGTATCAGGACCATCGAGTACGTATTTGGAGTGATTTCGCACGTTGGTATTACATTACGACTGGCAGCAAATAATTAAGTGGGCGCTAAGTAATGTATTCTACGAAATATTGTATATTCCAGCGGCTTATTTAGTTTAACGCATAATTTTAGAACCAAAATGCTTAATCTTTTTAATACATTAAATTGTGTATGTAATTGATTTTGAGGCAACAGAAATATTGGTATCACACAGTATCAATTTGCTTTTTTGGGGTACATTCTAACTACACAGTGCGACATTTCTCATTTAAACATCAAATCCGTATAAAGATAACTAAACATTGTCCTACACTTTCTTGTTTTCGATACACGATACACACATTTTGAGACATCGGTGTACATCATGTAGTGAAACTTGCTCCGTTATTTAATTGTTAAGTCTTGTTGGTCGGACATCGGTGAGGAATTACTAGTAAATAAATGAAAACAATGAAAAATATCTGTGAAAAACACACAAAACGACACGACAAATAAAGTAAGATTAATATTATAAATAAATGTAATGTAAAAAATGACATTCAAAAGGCGAAATTGATAAAATCACTGATTGGAAAGAGAGAAAAATGATATTGCCTCTAGCTTGGAGCGAACCCGCACCGTCACGGCGACAGCGCCTAGCCCTGCAATTCCGACAACCGATCAATTGAGCTAGCCGGGACAAACCCTAAAAAAGGTTGATCGGATAGCCCTGATATACGTTATCTTCACCATGTTCACTGCATGACCTTGGTAATGGGTTATTTTACCGATAACAGTACTGACTACATGTACGGGGAGACTTTTTAAGGCCGCCACATATAGAAAGATAGTGCAAAATAGCTTGACTGTTTTGTGTGTAATAAGACTATGTAAATAGCCAATAAACTATGTGAAGCGCAATAGAATATTCTTCAATAATTATTGCGTTATACAATTTTGTTTTTGTATTTGTAATTTTTTCATAATTGTATAATCTCTTATCTCATATCTTGTTGTCTAAAAGGTTATCTTAATGAACACATGTAAATGTACATTAACAATGTTTTCAGTTCACGTGTAACATTGCAAGGACTTTTATCTCAATATTTTGTTCATTTAGGTTTCCCTTTTACTAGTTTGTTTGACATACACAGGCCGAGATCAGGCATTCGTATCTGTTTGCAAGCATGACAATGTGCTACACTTTGATATTTAGTGCCAATACTGACATTTAGTGCCAAGATCATTGCAACAAAACAAGTAATCTCTTTATGCCAATTAATTCAATAATATAGTATTATAATTATCAGTGATAAAATCACACATAAACATTACTTTTATAGAAGTAGAAACAGCCTGTGTGTCCATGTGATCCAGTACCTTAAGCCTGACTTAAACTTCCATTCAGATATGTGTCGATTGTTTGCATCACGCTACCTTCAGTGCTCAAAATAATAAAGCTGAGCATGGAAACAAGTCTCAAATCTCAAGCATCTGATTGGCTGATCGAGCGACCGGTCACCATTTTAGACAATCAGATGCTTGAGATTTGAGATTGGTTTCCATGCTCAGCTTTATAACCTTCAGCCCAGGACTTCGCGTCTGCACTCGAGGTCGCATTGTAACACTTTCAATAGATATATGATTGCAATAGTTTCCACATCTACGATTGTCGCAGGTTGTACTGTATTATACTAAGCAGATCGCTTTCATTCACTTTGTTTGTTTACAGCAATAGCTTGTAGCACAAGAGACGACTGCCTTCGAAACATTCCAAACTGCCGAGATAGAGACGAGCACTGCGTCGATGGAACATGTAGATGTACACAGCTTCCATAATTCATTAATTACTTGTTCATCTAATATGTTATATGGAAATAAAAACTTGTTCCTGATAAACTTTTCTTTATTCACATATTATTATTTGCTCAAACTTTAATTATACAGTACGTTTTCGATATCTAGACAGCCACGTGATAGACAAGTAAATTTTAATTTTATCAAGCAGCAAAATATTTTAGAAAGGTTACCAACATGATATTTTACAGCGCTCTGTAGGCCTTGTGACTAAACCATCTACAGTTGATCATTATGCTTACCTCTTTGGTTGCACGACAGTGGGAGAGGTTTAAGAGTTTATGAAGGTTTATGGGAAATCTTTTCTTAAAAGAACCTAGAGGTTCGATTTGTGTCTTTTATCATGTCACCGTGTTCTTGCTGATTTTACTCCAGGAGCTCTGGTCTCGGTAAGGTCATTGACTTTGCAATACTATTAGCTTTTTATGTTTTATATGTTTGTGTGCTTATGAATCCAACATTGTTGAGCTGATGAGTGGGTTGGAGTTATTATAATGTAGTAGGAAAATTATGATAATAATTTACCAACATATTAGGTGTTATACATTTACATTTTAAAATATTTATTTAGGGCCTTGTTTAGACTAATATCCTTTTCTGGATAACATCAAAAATCTTGTAGGTATTTTAGCCACAGGTCATTTCATGTCTTCATCTGTGTCTATTAATTACATTGGTCTCGATCTGTTATGATTAAGCAAGACGTTATATAACTTTTAATGTAGTTTTATGGATATAGAAGACGTTCTTATGTCAATCTGTCATCTCGAACAAGTAATACGTCCTCACGAATAGTCTAGTGAAAGGTATAAAAAAAAAACAGATATTGTTCTATATATTTTGAGAAGAGAACGGCCGGACGGCCGGGATGGGCCACGTAAGGCGTTTAGGAGATGGTTTGTTAGTCTCGTGGTTGAATAACTAAATTTTAAATAAAAGATACTTATGACACTTAAAAAGTTATTAGGGATATTTATACTTATAAGAACTGTTTATGTTTTACAAGTATTAGATAAACTGTTAAAAGCTTAAAGATATATAAAGTTATTTCGGAACTTAAAAAGTGTTTGTGTTATTAAACCCTGAGACCTTTGTAAGAATTAACCACTACATTACATTATTTCACCAAGAGAACTTGAACTTGTGTGTAGATATGAGAACCTGTTGGGGAAAGTGTGAGGTTGGTGTACCCTAGAACTTGGTTTAAACCCCCACTGATTGTTCCAAGGCGGTATCCCCAAAGGTTCTCGTTTTTGTCAATTGTGGCTCCTTATTTGAATTGACATACTTATAACAAACATGCTCTCTCTTCATTTTCTTTTTCGCTGCCTGCTGAGGCTCTGTTTTGTGAGTCTGTTGATTCCTGGTATGCATTACTCACTTTTTTACAAGTTTGATATCGTCATTTATCTTTTATGAGAAAAAACAACAACAACATCAAAACTAGTTTAAATCGGATCTTAGTTATACAATATTAAGCAGATATCACGTGAATATCTACTTATCCGTTATAAATAATACAGTGACGTTCGTGATGTTGTCAGACAACTGATGTCACCGTTATGTTACTATCGGATCAGACCTATGATCTTTTACCAGATTTCAGGTGTAAATCACGAAACTTAGAGTTAATCTCGAGACTTGGGTGTTTATCACGAGATCAAGGTGTTTATCACGAGACTAAGGTGTTTATCAAGAGACTAGGTGTTTATCAAGAGACTAAGGTGTTTATCACGAGAATAAGGGGTTTATCACGAGACTAAGGTATTAATCGCTTGACTAAGATGTTATCCCAATGAGTATGTCTATCGTCAAGACTACGATGATGACAGTTCCGATACTTCTTATAAGCCCAAGGCCATGTGGCTTTTTTTATATTAATCTTTTTTATTCTTTAAGTACAAATGCAATTAACAGAGTGTGACAAAATAATATAAATGGATTGATTTTCAGTCAAGTTTAAATACAATTTTGAAAAGTAACGATACCAATGCATACATACAAACTTAAAGATGTTTTATAAATAATTCTACCTAACTAGTTAATCATATTACATAGTATTCATTTATCATCTGAAAAGTGAGAGAGAGAGAGAGAGAGAGAGAGAAAGAAAGAAAGAAAAAGAGATAGAGAGGGGAGATAAAGAAAGAGAGAGAGAGCGAGAAAGAGCGTGCGAGAGAAAGAGAGAGAGATAGAGAGAAAGAGAGAGAGAGAGAGAGAGAGAGAGAGAGAGAGAGGGGGGAGAGAGAGAGTGAATTCTTCTATTTAGGTAAGTAATGAAATGTTCAATTGTCGGTTTGGTTTTATTATACTTGTTTTGGAAATATAGTATTTTGATAATAATATAATGAAATTAAGTACCGAAGCGTTACAAATTACCAGTTCTTCTGTGATTCCAAACGATATTAACTTATAGTCTGATAAGACATGTATATTTCTTGCCTGTAAAAAGAAAGACTTCAGGTCCATCTAAAATTTTTGAACATACTGACATTCCCAAAATAGATGTTTTACTGTTTCGGCTGTTTCATTTAAACACAAACATGACCATGATCTAAATTTGTCAAAAGTAGTAGTTTCAAAAGAACTTTTTGTGCCGTTTTCAAAATAGCTAGCATCATCTGCAAAAAAGGTTTGTTTAAAAGGGATGTTTAAATCATAAAACCTTTTATATTCGGATTGTTTTCAATAGAGTGGGACAACAGTTCAACACAAAGGATAAAAAGATAAGGAGAAAGCGGACATCCCTGTCTAACACCCCTTTATACACCGAAAAATCTGAAAAATGACCATTGTTAATAATAGAGCCTTTTGCATCACGATAAAATGATTCTATCCACTGAACTAGGGATTCTCCAAAATTTAAGTACCTCAGCCATTTGAACATAAAATTATTATCTAAGCTATCGAATGCTTTCTTGTAATCTGCAAAGAAAATTAAACCTTCTTCGTTATTGTTGTTTACTTAATTATTTCATTTATTATTCTTATATTTTCACCGATATATCTACCTTTAATGAAACCGGTTTGTTCAGTGCTAATTATTTTTTCCAAAACTCTTTTTATTCAGTTTGCAATATTGCTTTTGCGGAAATTTTGTAATCTACATTTAACAAAGATATGGGTCTCCAGTTGTTAATATCTGTTAAAATTTTACCTTTTTGGGAATTAATGTAATGAAGCTTTGTTTTGCATTCGGATAAGGAACAGTTTTCATGTGAGAAATTAAGTGAATTAATCAAATAATGTATTATGTCGCGCCAAAATATTTTGTAAAACTCAACAGAGATCTCATCTGATCCTGTTTTTTTTCCATTTTTCATGTCTTTTAGAGCATCAATACATTCTTTTTCGCTTAGTTTACCTTCACAGGATTGTTTTTGTTCATTGTTTAAAGTTGAAAGGGTGTTAGGAAAAAATATTCATTATCGACAATAAATTCGTCTTTGGAATAAATATTTTCATAAAATGATTTAACATACGACAATATATTTTGTGTACCATGTATTTCATTTCCTGCTTCTGTTGCCAAAGAACTTATAGTTTTTGCTTCCCCATTTCTCTTTTCCAGATTTTCAAAAGATTTAGAACATCTTTCAGCCTCTTCCACCCATTCAGCTGACGAAACAGAGATACGTATTAATTCAGTTCCATGACATTATTGTCTCCCATTCCTCAGACAAAACGATGTTTTCGTACAAGTAATGCAAGGGCAGATATATTGCAGAAGACATATCATTGAAGTGTTTTACCCTAATGCACCAATTAATTTTCTAAATTCTCTTCAAGTTTCGGTTAATTTGTGAACACGAAAATCTCTTTGTAAGGCACTTTCTAGGGTAAACATACGTAACAGCAAACTTCGGTCATAAACTAAAAACAATTATTTATCTTCATCAAGTTTTCATATTATTCTTATTGTGTTTTTTGTGATTTCCTTTTAGAAAAAAAGAATTTACACTTAATGACAATCAAATATATAAATTGTCAGTTTCAAAACCGCAAACGAGACGTTTTGTCAATGAAAAAATAAGATAAATACTTTTGAAAAGATTCTAGCATTATATATGTTGATTTCATGACTCAGTGGTTAACTTTAAAATGAAAAATGAAATACGCATATCAGGAATCGCCATATTAAAAAAACACAGCCTCCCAATGCAGCGAAAATAAAGAGAGGAAAAAAAGCATGTTTTTATATGCATATCAAATTCAAATTATAAACGAAAATGAGAACCATTATGGTTACCGCCTTGGAACGGTCAGTGGCAAAACAATTTTCCACTCGGGGTTTCAACCAGGTGCAAGGGTGCACCAACCTCACACTTGTCTCAACAGGTTCTTATATCACAAAACAAGTGCAATTAGTTATGGTGAATTAACTTCAACCCTCCTATTAGCTTAACAATGTTGCATGCAAAATCACACATACATAAAAATAATAAGACGATAATAATATTGAAAAACTAAAGGGGCGGGTACTCAATGATCTTACCGAGACAGGAGTACCTGGAGTCAAGTAAGCAAGAACACGATGACAGGGATAAAAAACCAAACAAATCGAGATTCTAGGTTCTTTAAAAAACATTTTCCCATAAAACCTCAAAAACTCTTAAACCCCTCTCACCGTCGTGCAACCAAAGAGGTTATCATATGCGAAATATATCAAATGTAGATGGGTTCATCACAAGGCCTGCAGAGCGCTGTATAATATCATGTTGATAACCTTTCTTTTTGAATTAACAGATGTGTTTTTACGAATTACCGAGAGAAATTAACATAATGATTGCCTTTTATTTTCTTAAGTTTTTAAATTGTATATCCATAGAAAACTGCTGTGAAATACCTTGTGATTTAAAACGACACCTGAATTTTTGAATTTAATCTGGGTATCGGCGATAAAACTTGCAAAAGGTTTTCCTTAATTTGTGATTCCGGTAACCTTGTTGACCTTAA
Organism: Corbicula japonica; assembly: GCA_038501625.1. Classification (NCBI taxonomy): domain Eukaryota; kingdom Metazoa; phylum Mollusca; class Bivalvia; order Venerida; family Cyrenidae; genus Corbicula; species Corbicula japonica. The sequence continues at coordinate 58,354 of JAZAYU010000266.1, read as the reverse complement.
CACATATTTGACATTTTTGAAAATTCCTGTATCTATATTTACCCACAAGTATTGTAACGAAACCCTTTCATCTCCCACTTTAAACTTCACTATCCGTTTCAGGATGTGTTGTCTTTGAAAGAATACATGTAATAGATAAAAAAATACAATTAATTTTATAATCAATTTTATAATCGTTTATTAATATCCTTAAATAATGGTGTTTTTTTTCAAACTTATAAGCATATAACTATCTAACTGCAGGCCTGGTGATTAACCCATCTACAGTTGATCCTTATGCTTACCTCTTTGGTTGCACGACGGTGGCAGGGGTTTAAGAGTTTATGAAGGTTTATGGGGAAATCTTTTCTTAAAAGAACCTTGAAGCTCGATTCGTTTCTTTTATCCCTGTCATCGTGTTCTTGCTGATTTTACTCCAGGAGCTCTGGTCTCGATAAGGTCATTGAGTACCTACCCTTTGGCCTTGCAATGCTATTAGCTTCTTATGTTTTATATGTTTGTGTGCTTTTGCATGAAAACATTGTTGTGCCGATGGGTGGGTTGGAGTTATTTCACCATGACAACTTGTACTTGTTTTGTAATACGAGAACCTGTTGGGGCAAGGGTGAGGTTTAAATCCCCAGTGGCAATATGTTTTGCCACTGGCCGTTCCAAGACGGTATCCCCAAAGGTTCTCTCTCTCTCTCTCTCTCTCTCTCTCTCTCTCTCTCTCTCTCTCTCTCTCTCTCTCTCTCTCTCTCTCTCTCTCTCTCTCTCTCTCTCTCTCTCTCTCTCTCTCTCTCTCTCTCTCTCTCTCTCTCTCTCTCTCTCTCTCTCTCTCTCTCTCTCTCTCTCTCTCTCTCTCTCTCTCTCTCTCTCGGAGTGTGGCGATTCCTGATATGCTTTTATTTGCTTTTTTACTGATATTTGATTAAGCAGAAAAAAACAAGTATTTTCCGACATACCACTATTAAAGGTTCTATCTTGTCATCAGTTTTGACTAGGTAATTAAAATGTTTATGAATGGTAGAACAAAGTTATCGCTGACAGCTGGAATTTCTATATCTCACAGCTTCTTCGCTTTTCACGAGCTTGCAACGATGTGAATGATTTCAATGAACGTAATCTGTGCATTACAGAAAAACTTTTAAAACAGGGTTATCGGTATCACAAATTAAGGAAAACCTTTTGCAAGTTTTATCGCCGATACAAAGATCTTATTCATAAAATGTCATGAAATGATTATTTTATTTATCAGGGTTAGCCGCGCGACCTTTTTTAAGTGCGGAAAGGGGTCTCTGTCGGTAGGCTGATCTTATTAGCATAGCTAGGCTATTTGGTGGTGCGGTACGGGTTCGCTTCCCAATATGGACAATATAACCGTTTCCATATCATACGAAGACGATCCCTATATAGATCTACGCAACCTTTTTGAGGTTTGCCCGTCTTACTTAATGGTAGATTGCTCAGCGTTATTTGGCGAGGCACTGTCGTGATACGGGTTAGATTCACAGTGAGGGTTAACATTTTACTCATGGGCAAGTCTCGAAATTAACTGATTGCGTCATTATGATAACATTTTGGTGGCATTTCATTGTTATGACGCAAATATGTTTTTGTAATAATATTGCAAATAAAAAACATACATGATCAAAAATCATTTAATACACTTAGCAACTTTTCTAAGTATACACCTTTGTACTGGGACATTACTGGCTTGATAATTGAGCTATTGCTCTAAAACTTTCAATAAAATTGCATCAAATACTAACTGATTTATTAGAAAATTAGAAAATTTGAGAGGCATACAGGAAAACTAAAAGATAGGCGACTACATTTTAAGCATTCAAATTGATTTGCTCATAAAGTGGGTTGGACTATCAACAGTTAATAAACATTTAAATCAGAATGAACGAATTAAATTTAACAGAAATAGAAGAACAGCATATTTCTGGGTTCCAAATGTTCATTTTTATGTACGCGTAATTTATTTATTAAGTTGAAAATACACTTCATAAACTTATGTCGTGAATTTGTATTCTTTGGGTGTCGGTATTCTAAATGATTTTGAGCAGTAAGTTGTCTGTCATTTTGAATGAAGTTTTACTAATAAATCAATTAGTATTCATCACAGGTGCTCGGCGCATGTGTCCACCCTCCCCCATCCCATCACTACACCCCCCATATATATAAAGAAACAACCTATCATTCATGACCACTATCATAATACCTATTAAAGGTCTGTAACTGGAATGTAAACAAACTGCTATGGCCCTATTAAAACACAAATTTTGCAAATCCAAGCGGAAAGACATGCAGAAATCAACTTCAAAACAATCATATAATGACTAATTTTCAAGAAAACATCAACAGTCTTTTCCAAATACACTTCATTTCTCGACAGCGAAAAAACAAACTTCGTTTTACCCTACCTCGGACACGATCTGACCTAAAAGTACATGCATCAATGTACATGAAGCCGTATAAGGAATAACATTAATCCAAGGTTGATCACACTAAACATTGATGGCCATAAAAGGACAATTATATTTGTCGACAATCACCGTTACGAAAATCAAAACATGTGCTTTATATTTTTCACAATATCCTTATTTGTAAATATGTTATTTCAATCCATCCAATGTCCGCCATGATGTTTCAATGAATTAGGGACATTTCGGATCATGGCCATTACGGACAAGACGTAACGAACCAGATTTATGGAATATCTATGAAAGCAAAAGGGACCATTTTATGGACAATACGAACTGTCTATGAAAATCTAACGAACCATATTTAGGCATATTACGTACCATCTATCGGAACATGATGTTTAGTGAAAGTGTGCCAATCATGCTGGGGTTTCGCCATTTCATGGCTGCCAATTAAAGCACTTGGTCATTACGAATATTTCTTTGTTTATATGCCGGCAATATTAAGATAATGGATAAAGGCCCAAGAGTATGGAGTGCATGTAATATATCTATGTCGTTTTCTTTTCGTTTTTATTTCGTTCTTTTTAATTATTGTATTTTGTTATTTACACTGTAATTGCGGGCAACTTAGGGGGACTGTACCTTCGTTCTGTTTCTCCCGTTCCGATTGATGGATTTTCTTAAACCACAAAAGTCTTAACTTCAATTGTAATGATTAGAGGCAGCCATCCCTCACGTTAAAAATAATCAAAATCTGCATGCCTGCATGTATATGTCTTGTAATTTGTAATGTGCTTTTGAAAGACCCTGTAAAATGTTAGCCATGAACGTTATCCATGTTTTGTTATGTGCAATTATGGGCTTTATAGTCTATCTATCTATCAAGGCAAACTACATAAAGCATATATGTCGTTTAATAGACCATGTTCGCATTGTAACATAGGACAGTGCGGACTATATTTGGGAAAATCTGCGTGAAGTGCTTATGTCTAAGTTGTTACAATGCAGTTTTGAAATACATTGTATTTATTGTTCAATTAATTATTCCAGTTCAATAACACAAAATATTTCTCCATATCTTGCGTATAATATGTATGGATTATATTACATGGATTTTTAATATGACAATATGTAAAAATTAATGAATTCATGTACGGGAAGGGGGTTTATCCCCCTGAAACGTGGAAATTAAATTTGCGTTTTGTAAACTGTTATAGAGTTGTGTTTCCTGAGAATTTTATAATATCTTCTTCACGATACGTACTAAGATAACAACTTGCACTCAATCTTGGCTATGTGGATTGGGTGCTTTTCATTACTGCTCATGAGCATGCCCAATTAAGTCCATAAAATTTCATATTTGTCGTTAACCAACCGAAGAAAATACTAGAATTTGATGCTCAATGACACACATATGTCGCCTAAAAATGCTTTTTGAAGGGGCATATCTAAACAACAGTGAAACAGATCCTTGTTATCACGGATGGCTCTGTACATGAAGATGATATATACCATGTATTCAGTGAACAGGACAAGCACTTTCAAAGTTATAGGCAACATAAAGTTTCGTTATAGCAAACAATTTTGGGGACTACCGGAGGTCACCGCCGGGCAATATGATGTCTTTGTGTGTACAAGCTATCGCAGGCAACACAAAGTGGAGAATATAAGTGAAACAATTATAAACGAAATTATAAATTACGGTTCGTTTTGTTTTAAAATAAGACTCATTTCTTTTTATTTGGTTCGTTGCCAAAGTCATGTAAGTGATAAGTGGCAATAAAAGTGTGTTGTTGTTGTTGTTTTTGTATATTCCCACAGATGGTACAAAACGTCCATAAAACATCTGTTGTGCTTTCGTAGATGGTCCATAATGTCCATAAATTTGGTCTGTTATGTCTGGTAGGTAACGGTCATGATCCGCAATGTCCCTAATTCATTGAAACATCATGGCGGACATTGGATGGATTGAAAAAACATATTTACAAATAAGGATATTGTGAAAGATATAAAACACATGTTTTAATTTTCGTAACGGTGATTGTCGACAAATATAATTGTCCTTTTATGGCCATCAATGTTTAGTGTGATCAACCTTTGATTATTGTTATTCCTTATACGGCTTCATGTACATTGATGCATGTACTTTTAGGTCAGATCGTGTCCGAGGTAGGGTAAAACGAAGTTTGTCTTTTCGCTGTCGAGAAATGAAGTGTATTTGGAAAAGACTGTTGATGTTTTCTTGAAGGTTAGTCATTATATGATTGTTTCGAAGCTGATTTCTGCATGTCCTTCCGCTTGGATTTGCAAAATTTGTGTTTTAATAGGGCCATAGCAGTTTGTTTACATTCCAGTTACAGACCTTTAATAGGTATTATGATAGTGGTCATGAATGATAGGTTGTTTCTTTATATATAAGGGAGGGTTGTAGTGATGGGATGGGGGAGGGTGGACACATGCGCCGAGCACCTGTGGTTTAACATAAGTAAAGCAAATTTCGTCCGCTAAAGTCTATGACCTTATGTCTGCAACAAAGACCTATAGTACTTAGATATCTTGACTAATGGCTATTTTCGTCTAAATAATTGTCTTACGAATTGAAAGCACAATCATCGGAGTTTCGGCAATTTAGATCGCCAGTGGTATAGTCAAGATTGTCATATTTAACAATATTGGATTAAATCGATTCAAAATTATAGTGAATTATCGTTAGTTTCGTTTCATTTTAAATCTTTTACCTACTCACGAAAACCATCTTAATTAGACAAAGTTTTACTGACTTTTAATCATCGCTCATGTCTGAAGGTAGAAAAAGCAACAGATGGTTCTTTCCATATGTTTGCATTTGTATCTTTAGCGGCATTAATAGTCGTGGATTTTCAATAGGCAATTGATACAACCGTTATCTTGTTATAACTTCCAACATTATTATTACATTCTAATTATTGACGAAAACAGAAAACAAAATCAATTTAACTTCTTTAATTGTGTTATTATATTCATAATTTTAATAAGTATTTTTCTTGACTGTGAGAAAAAATCTTTCGAACTGACGAAATAATAAAAAGTCATTTATTTCCAAATTAATATTGAATTACTTAAGTTTTTAATCTTTTGTCTAAATTCTCTGCATGCGACTCGACTAGATTATTCTGGTTTCTCGCTCGCTGTACTAGAACAATGAAAACAAAATCACGATTTTTTTAAAAACTTTTAACGTGACCAAATTTCACAAGACAATGTCGTCGATCAATGTGAAAACGTGTGTCACATTTTTTACTATTTATGGCATCGAGTTATTTTGGTGAATCACATTTTGGAACATCTAAGTGTATATAAAGACTGAATGCCAACAATATGTGCACAGGAACTAATTGGATTAGACTATACAATGAAGGTTCTAGTAGCTGCTTGTCTTCTGACATTTGTCCGTAAGAACTTTTTCACTTATACCTAATTGGAGTTGGTTCAATCTACGTTTGAGTGAAGAAAACCATTTTGTATGTTTGTCATTAAAAAATAATTCTGACTTGGAAATTATAATTGCAATATTATAAAAATGAAAACGGTTAAAAGTAGCCAAATATCCAATTACAGACCACATCAGTTGCAGATAATAGTTATATATTAAAATAATATTTATAAATTTAAAACTTACTGTTTCAATACGACGGTATGTGGCTATTATTATTCAATTCTCGGACAATAATTAAGTATATTTAATGCCCAGTCTTCATGCTGTACTCGGTAACATTCATCATTCATTTCTCCGAAATCAGTTCGGTCAAAGGTTTTTTTTAAATGACGGTTGTCTAGGCTTGCTCATTCGGTATCGTAATTGGAATTGCAAAGCTAGGCGCTGCCGCAGTACGGGTTTGCTCACAAGTATGGGCAACACCATTTTATATTAATTTATCGATATTTTAAAAAATTATTATTAAATGTACAAAGTTTCGGAAAGTCCTTTTCTCTAATTACGAACAATATACATAACATATTTTATCAGTGTTAAATATCCCAATTATCAGTGTTAAACATCCCAGTTATCAGTGTTAAATATCCCAGTTATCAGTGTTAAATATCCCAGTTATCAGTGTTCAATATCACAATTATCAGCGTCCAAAAGAATAATGATAAATAATGAAGACGTTACCAATGCGGAAACATTAACTATACATGAACACAGACATCAATTTATAAATGTGACATTTTTATGATTCAGTGTACGCTGTCGGTGAGCCTTGTGTAACTGATGCCGATTGTGTGAACCATCATATAACTGTGTGCGGAACTAACACCCACGTCACTTGTGATAGCAGAATAAGCCAGTGTGTGTGCGTATCAGGACCATCGAGTACGTATTTGGAGTTTTATAACCAGAACCTGAAATAACTGTATCCGCAAAGATTTAATGCTTTATTATGAAAAAAAAAACAAAAAGTTCGTTCAGTTTTGAGCGCGTATGTTTTGAAAGTCAATTTGTTAAGCGTTCATAATATATCCTATTTGAGGTGATGTTTACCAATAATTAAGAGGAGGTAATCATAGTATTTTGTCCTACAGCTGGCATTTCATCTGATAATCATTTTATTTAGAGCTACATCTACCGAGACTTTGGTGAAGTAAAATAGTACTACAGTTTCTTGTAGTCAATGTTAAACGTCAAATAAATGCATTTTGTTATTTGTTTATCTCTTCCAATAGGAGGATTCTTCGTCTGATCATGATGTCCAGTTGTGCCAACGTTCAATAGAAATAACTCGATGCGCATGATTAAGTAAATTAAGTCGTCAATAATTCCATTATACGATTATTACAAATGGTAATATACCAATATCCTCTTTGTCATTTCCTCTATTTGTTTACAGCAATAGCTTGTACCACGAGAGACGAATGCCTTCGAAACATTCCTAACTGCCGAGAGAGAGACGAGCACTGTGTTGATGGAACATGTAGATGTGCACAGCTACCACCAGCTTAAAAACGTTTTTAAGATAAACACGTGTCTGTTATACACATTTAATTAGCACTCAGTACACTAGAAGTTTAAATATACTGTGAAGTGTAAACTTACGGCGTCTGGATTCATTTTATCTCCCCTATATTTTGTTTTGCGACGGGTTTCCTTACCTTACCACGTCTTCATCGGTATTGCCAGGTCTGATCCCGGCTAAGTACAATAATTATTTCTTTTTCTTATGAATAACAACTAGACACGATTCTTCAGATATCCCCAAGCTAATGTCTATTGAAGATACCCTGAATGAAACTTACCTGATGGTTGCAGGTCTAGACCGATCGTCAATCAGATAAAAGTCACATTTCTGCATCTTGACGCAATATGAATCAATATGATCAATTTGTGAACAGTGTGCGTTTTTTTATTCTGCGAATTGGATTGGAGTTAAATCAATAGGGCAACATGTTCGTGTTGATTTTCTGAAAAGATGAAAAATGTAAAACACGCTTATCATGAATAGCCCTCCTTAGATAGACCTGACAGAGCAAGTGTGAGCTTGATGCATTAGAACCTGGTTTAAACCTCTTGCGGCAAATAAGTTGTGTGCGCTAAATACCAAAGCCATTTAAAACGTTTGTGCGCTAAACAGGTCTTTTTGGAGCTATTATGCTGTAACAATAACATAATAGAATGTTCCATTATTCCATGAAAAAATTGTTTTGGAGGACTCCAAAAAGGAGTTAGGTTCTTTTTCAAAATTTCCCTGTAAACCTTCATAAACCCTTCAACCCTCATTACTACTTAAGTGGTCGAATCAGACTATTCTTAGAATCACCCCAATTTAAACGACCCACTGAGCCAGCTCGATTTGTTTCTTTCATCCCAAGTCAGCGTGTTCTTGCTGATTTGACTCCAGGTACTCTGGTCTCGGTAAGATCATTTATTACCCGCCTCTTTGTTTTTTCAAAGCTATTTACTTATGCTTTTTATGTTTTATGATGGGTGGATTGGAATTATTTCACCAAGACATCTTGTACTGCCTTGGAACGGCCAGTGGCAAATCAAATTCCCAGTGGGGGGGGGGGGGGGGGGGGGTTAAAACCAGGTTATAGGGTGCACCGACCTCACACTTGCCCAAACAGGTTCTCATGTCAACAAACATGTACAAGTTGTCTTTGTGAAATGAAATAGCTACAACTCACCCATCAGCTCAGAAGTGTAGCCACATTACAGATCTTTCCACGTAAACCAGAAAGCAGACAATTAAAAAATGCAAAAGCGATGGTTAAAAGATATAACAAAGATATCCCACAACAGAAATAACCGGCGACATTTTGACGACACAGAGATATTATTTAAAAATGGGTAGAATATTGCCTTGGAACGGTCAGTGGCAGTAATTATATACATTTTTTCATCTATTTCAATATATCAGTAGCTTTGTTTGTGCCGTGTGGCGGCTGTAAGAAGTCTCCCCAAAGTACATTCAATCAGTGCTGTTATCAGTTACGTCCTTTAAAGGTCGTTGAGCACGGAACTAATGTACTAAGTTATTAGTATTTCTAAAATTTCTTTTGTTTTAATATTTCGGCCAGTTTAAAGATAGGTGGTTTCAATATCCCAGCCAATAAGGTTTCGGATATTGTCCAATCACCCCCAAGGATATTCTTCCTGGTTTTTAAATTTTGCCTTTGGCGTTGTCTGTGCTACGCAGGATTTATATTCTAAGATCCCCTATCAAAATTCTATTCTGTTTAGTTCTGCCCATTGTTTTCTCGTTTAGGGCAAACCCATTCTTTTATCTGGGGACCATACGCCGCTGAACATGGGATGGTATTAAGCTGAAAATACCTCATTGAAGGTTCCATGTTCACCGCCATATGCATACCATCGTTTGGGATGAATCAAAATTGTACTGTTCATTGGTGTAAATAATGAGCTCAACCCGGAGCTAGGCGGCGTGGGAAGTAATATGTAATCTCATTACTGCCCACGAACAGACTCAATCAAACCGAGCCTGCAGTATTTTCATAATTGTCGTGTTCGGTGGCTTTCCAAGTTTCCTTTTCATCTATTTTAATAAGGTCAAAACTCAAACAATTTTTGAAGGGTAATACTCAGAGAGGTAATAAAGATATCTAGTTGTTTATTTCATAGACACACTGACCAAGTTAAGAAAAAGTTCCAATAAAGTGACTGATTTTCATGTTTGATAAATGATGAGAAGGGACAAATATGAAAATATTGCAGGCTCAGTTTGATTGAGCCTGGTCATGAGCAGTAATTAAAATGCATATTACTTTCCATGCCTCGTAGCTCCGGGTTGAGCTTAATTCAATATTTGCACCAATATTAATAATTACACCAATAAACAGTACAATTTGCATCCGTCCCTAGCGTTGGCAGTAAACATAGAACCTTCAATGTGGTATTTTCAGATTAAAACAATTCCAAGTTAAACGTTGTTTGGTCCCCAGTTACACGAGTGTGTTTTACCTAAACGAGAAAATGATGTGCGGAACTAAACGACACCTCGAGTTACTAGTACCTTGATGACTGTTGAATATAGATAATTACCATTTTCCATCATTGGTTAATAAAATTTACCCTCATGAACTACAGCTTAATCAAGCAAACACTTCGGATAAGCAAGCAAACCTTCTTGATCTTAATCTTTCTATTGAAAAGAGATACATGACTTCTAAAATATATTATAAAAATAGACGATTTTAATTTTAATGTAGTAAATTTTCCATTTTTAGACGGCGATGTTCCTCGTGCAAAATCTTACGGGATGCATACCTCACAGCTTGTTCGCTTTTCTAGATCTTACAATGATGATAATGATTTCGATTTCAATGAACGTAATCTTTGCATAACAAAAACACTTTTAAAACAAGGTTGTCGTTATCATAAATTAAGGAAAACCTTTTGCAAATTTTATCGCCGATACCCAGATTTAATTGAAAAAATAATACAGGTGCAGTTTAAAATCACTATTGCAACAACATATTTCACAGCCAGATTTTTATGGAGATTTAATTTATAACTAAAGAAAATAAAAGGCAATATTAATTTTCCCCCAGTTATTCGCAAAACATATATGTTAATTTCAAAAGAAAGGTTACCAACATGATATTCTACAGAGCTCTACAGGCCTGGTGATTAACCTAGTTGATCACTGTGCTTACCTCTTTGGCTGCACGACGTTGGCAGGTGTTTGAGAGTTTATGAAGGTTTATAGGGAAAATCTTTTCTTTAAAGAACTTAGGAACTCGATGTGTTTCTTATATATCTGTCATCGTGTTCTTGATTATTAGACTCCAGGAACTCTGGTCTCGGTAAGATCATCGAGTACTCGCCCATTTTGCTTTTCAATTCTATTAGCTTCTTACGTTTTATATTGATTTTGTGCTTTTGCAAGGCAACATTGTTTAGCTGATGGAAGAGTTGAAGTACTTTCACCACGACACCTTCTACTTGTACTTGTTTTTGTTGATGTGAGAACTTGTTGGGGCAAGTCTGAGGTTGGTGCACCCTAGTACCTGGTTTAAACCCCCAGTGGCAATTTTCGTTTAAAATTTTGATATTATGGTAAAACCTGAAACGAATTCTATCTGGGCTGGTTTATACTCCATGGTTCAGATATTAATTTATCCTTGGTCTACTTGAAACCAGAGCCCAAGGGGAACCACACCAATTTTGTTAAAAGAGATAAACTCAACTTTCTTCATTCTCTATTAGGTCTTTAAATGAAACCATTTACAAAAAAAAAACATACAAGTTCACCGTCGTGCAATTAAGGTATCAATAACGTTGCAAATGGCAAAAACTGGCTAAAATTTCAAAAATGAATTTTGGGGAAAATACTCATTGCCACCTAGATTTTAGTAAAGAAATGTATTTAACTAAAGATGTACTAATGTCTGCATGCTTAGTTACTTCTAATTCATGTTCTAATTACCTCTAAGACCTCACAACTTTCGGTAAGTAATGTGACACATAAACTCGACGAAAAGTAGGGGGATATCTAATGAGGATATCTAATGGAAGTAAAACAATGACACCAGTCGTCGCAGAGCATGTCAATGTATATTTAATATGCATGTGTATTGAGCAATAACTTTATCACATGCAACTGTTGACGTTTATAAACATAATTATGATTCAATCGAACATAAATCAGATGTAAATTAATATGTTAACAAACAATTGGTTATCGTGATATACAAGTTTATTAAGCTAGTTTAGCTGTGCACATCTACAAGTTCCATCTACGCAGTGCTCGTCTCTATCTCGGCAGTTTGGAATGTTTCTAAGGCAATCGTCTCTCGTGACACAAGCTATTGCTGTAAACAAACAAAGGGAATGAACTCGATCTGCTAGGTGTTAACAACAGAAACAAATTTTTACGATCGTAAGTTTGAAAACAATTAGTCTTTAATCATAAACATCCAGTTTTTCTATTGGCGGTGAGGATAACTTTACCTCAGTCTTGGACGAAGAATCGTCCATTTAGTAGAAGTGAACAATCAAAAGAGATCGGACATTGGAAGGTTCGAGTCCGGACTACTGTAGATGATCACACAAACATAACGGTGTTTGCGTAAGAAACACATATCTGTGATTTTCAACATATTAAATACAATCTAGATAATGCACCGGACATAACTGGTTTGAAGTCCTACAGCTAAAATGCCACACTGGTTGTCATGAGACAGACCGTTTAGGGTTCCTTATCAGGAAATATCTTGCGAATTAGGTCAAAAGCACACAAAATCAATACAATAAAAACTATACAATAAATTTATACACAACCGATTTTATTTAGACAAACTGACTTAAAATTGTACATGTGAACTAGGAAAATTGTACGTTTTGACGTGTTCATTCTGTTATCATATTTTAAGTGCGCTGGGATGTTAAGGTACCTACTTGTAGCCATGAGTACCAATCTTATAAATATTGCCTTCACAAATCTGATGTTTTAATGGTTATGCGGTCAGCATAATAAATCACAGGAACATATGGGTAAGTTGCGTAACACAATACTCTAGAAAATCTCTCCAAATCTGTTTGTTGTTTAAAAATGTTAGTACAATGATTTGTATACGGATATTATTGAGAACGAGGTCTGCTTCACTGTTTCGGTGGAACCTTACTGAATTTCTGTTGCAGCAAAAGCAGCGAGATATAAACCAGTATGTATGCATATGTGGTTTGACTGTTTCGGTAGGAACAAATTGAATTCACAATACTCAAAACCAGCGAGATATAAACCAGGACTTTATCTATAATTCTGCTTAAGAACACACACTATTTTGAAGGATAACATATTCATGATATCTGAATTTTTTTAATTGATATTCATGTTATATCACTAATGTGAAACAAAATTGCTTCAGAAACCACAGTGTACACACAGAGTAGCTACTAAATAATGAAGCTATGTTACCAATTATGTTAATAAAACGTCAAATACATACTCGATGGTCCTGATACGCATACACACTGGCTTATTCTGCTGTCACAAGTCACGTGGGTGTTAGCTCCGCATACGGTCACGTGATGGTTCACACAATCGGCGTCATTTACACAAGGCTCACCGACAACATACGCTGAAACATTAACAGTTCATTGGTATAAACTGATATCTGTGCTCATAAATATTCAACGTTTCTGCAATGGGTTCTTTGTCTATTGGTCTAAAAAATTTATTTTCTAATTCATAACGTTGTACAACGGTTATCTCTTCGGTTTTCTCAGTTGATTTCACGACAGGTCTAGTTTAGTTTTAGAATTTTAGTTATTTAATTCTATTAGTAACAACCAAAGTTTTCTGTCGTATTTCAGTATGCATTTTGTTCTTATACATATAATTAAAAGATTAGTTAGTTTCAATAAGCAGTTTTGTAAGTCGCGTGCCGTTAAAAGTAATTTCTTTGAAACAAAGTAAATGCTATTATACTATTTATTTAATACACAACTAAATGTTACTACTATAAACAGTATCATTTTTGGATTGCCAAAGTTTAACGTTACAATGTAACAGTGCGCCAGAGCCACTGGCTATTTGTCTCGCGGCGATTATAACTTGAAAGAAAATGGCTCCGCAAATCCCTTACTTTCGCCAGATGCCTACTGCAGACCATTTTCGAAGTTTCAAAGAAAATATTGTAATATTTTGTTTTTCCTTTTTTTGAAGCTCGGACAAGTGTAAGACGAATATTAGTAATCTACTAAGTAAAACATGTATATTCGAAGGTTTAGCATTTGTCCGGGTGGTGCCAGTAGTGATTATATCTTCAATACTTGATAATGTTTCCTCACTCAGCTGTGGGCATATTTCAAATTTAAAAAGTAAACAAAAAGTTCTTACCAACAAATGTCAGAAGACAAGCAGCTACTAAAACCTTCATTGTTTAATCTTAACTGATATGTTACTGTGCGCATCGTGTTGGCATTCAATCTTTATATATCCAGTTGTTCCAAAAGGTGTGATTCACTAAATAAACTCTGCGCTATAAATGGTAAAAATGTGATACACGTTTTCACATTTATCAGCGACAATGTCTCAAATTTGATAAGGCTTTTGTTTATGTCACGTTTAAAGATTCCCATATTTCCATACCGGAAACAGTCGTGATTTTGATTGTTATTAAAGTACAACCAGCAAAAATAATATGGTAGAGTCGCATTCAAATATTTTAGAATCGATAAAAAACAAAATGTCCCTGAAGTAAAATTAATTATCTATTATAAGACTTTTATGTTCCTGAGTTTCAATGTAATTTTTTATATACGTTCTTGTACATGTATCTGCGCAATGCAGCCATGTGTGTTGTACATATTTAAGAGCAAAAAGTCAGGAAGAAATACAGATATAAATACAGAATGATTTGGCAATCGCTTCGCCTCCGAACCATATAATGGTTCAGTATAGGATTAAAAGATATCCAAGCAAAATAGACTTATTGTATATTATATATACAGCATATACATATGTAGAGACTCCGACCGGACCCTGCCCAGAGTAGCTGCGTGTTTTCGCAGATGGAACAACTTTTGCCGCAGAAAGAAACTGAATAGGTGTATAACTAAATCGGTAGCCGACCAATCTAATCCAAACTTATTTTACGTAATTACATTTTTATTTTAATTATTTATTCTATTACATAGCACTAGAGAAAAAGTCGTTCAAAGTTATGCCCCTTTAATTTGCCGGTAAAGTTACGTCACCTTTTTATTCATATTAAGTAAGCCTTAAATATAACGTTGCCTTTTAATGAGTGCTGGTCCATTTAAGGAATGATTCTTATTTTGGTGCGGTTCATGCAGATTGGACGTGCACGCAAGAGCTGGCAAATCCATAAAGCGCGCTAGCGCTTTATGGTAAATTTTCCAGCTCTCGCGTGCACGTCCAATCTGCATGAACCGCACCAAAATAAGAATCATTACTTATATTTACATTTTATTCATTTTTTTCTTTAAATAAACTTAAGTTGAACGCTTTCAAAAATTAGTATTAAGTGAAAAGGGGGAGTAATACGTAGGAGTTTTCAATAGTAACAGCCATCACGTTACTGACGTCATTACGGGTCATGCGGTTCATGCAAAATGAACCGATTTTTTTTAAAGGAAGAAATCAATAGGAATGTAAATATTGTTCAAATGGATCGGGTTTTTCTCAAAGGAATAACTTGTTACCTAAAATCGTACTTTCTTCCAGGATCCTGTTGACACTTCGCATCTACATTATGACTTCATAAACCAACGCAACGGCTATATGGACGTTTTCATGAAGACATTCAGACGGGAGGTGTTACTCAATTTTATATACTTGTTCTTGTATGCCCTTGCATGCGTTAACCTTGTCTGGCGAAGTAGTGGCCTATTACAGTGAGGCGCGAAATGAAAGTGATGGCTTTCGACGGCAAGTTTTTATGGTCATTTAGGATTAATTATATTTAAATTATACCTAAAAGTCAGCTAGTCATGCTAAGCTGACTTGTTTAGGGTTTTTTGTCTCTCTAATTACTTAACTCACCAGCAATATCTGGTTGCAGATCTTACACAGTGCTACTCTCGGCATTTTCGCAAAACAAACATTGAGAGAAGGCTCGTATCACCAATTATTTTGGCACTAAACGTTCCGAGACCACATTGGTCCTCCTTTGTATGTCGCCCTTTAATGTAAAACTGCAAGTACACAAATAAGCATAACTCCATCATATGTGACCGTTCACATTTGATGGAGTTATGTCCTTTTTATACTTGGAGCTTTACATGAAAAATTTAACTTTAACATTTCTTAATTTTTATTCATCAAACATTCAAATTATATTGCTCCTAACAAACACGATGATGCCAAGTTCTTTTGGTCAAGATGGAGTTATGTCCCTTTTTGTACTTGCATTTTTATTCCGACATAGTACTAGTGGGCGACACAAGTGTTCAACTGAACACTCATCTAGTCGTTTGTTATTTGTTGTGTCTTATTTGAAATAGATTATTTAATAAGCGCTGTTTTTCCCACTTTGTGCTTTTGCTATGTCTGGCGGCTGTGTTTTATAAGTGTGGCTCTTCATGATTTTATGTTACTTTTTTGTCACGAATGATTTTGATTTTCTGTTTTAATATATATACATATATAAATATGTACGAGTATTTGAAATAATAGACTCATGTTTAATATTTTTATTGATTAGATTAATCACACAGATTGAGGTATGGACAATTGTGCTTGACATAGTTAAGGTCATTTTGTAAAAGTTATAACCTTAAGTAATGTTGTGATTTCGTCCGTTGCAATGAGCCTGGTTTCGCACGCATCTTCAATGTGTATACAGGTGCGTTTCAATTTTAATTTATCAAATTTAAGGTAACTCGTTTTTATACTTGTAGAACATAGCGGGGAAATCATGAGGACGGTGTTTCTTGAAAACTTGTGTACGCTCCTCCATTTGCAAATTTATTATAAGGTGGTAATCCATGGGCACTCTTTATGTTATTTTGTTATTTTATCTCTCTCTCTCTCTCTCTCTCTCTCTCTCTCTCTCTCTCTCTCTCTCTCTCTCTCTCTCTCTCTCCATGACGACTTATGTCTTGGGTAAAGCTCATCGGGTTACACATGGGTGTTACAAGTCGGTAATGAACTGAGAATGTTAAGCTGTAAACAATACAACAATGAAACAAAATGCAAAAATCGTTCCCTCTCATTGATCATTATGTATGCCTTTGATTGAGATTTTAAGACTCTGGGAGCAAAGAGAAACAAATGACAAATCTTGGTCCAATAAGAAGTGTTAACCTTCAAAGTTCAGATCTGTCGCCGTTTCCGTACAACTCTCGAACACATCTGCCTCGAGCAAACATTACCATGACAACTTTAAGGGATATGGCCATCTTATCAGTTATAAAATTATCAAACCACTTACAAAGTATGCGCAGCAATTTATTCTGCCTTTAAAGGGTGTTATTTTTCACATCAATTGCGAATATATCATAAATGACAAATGTCCATAGTTCCATATCTTTTTTTAGTAACTGACATATACTCGTATCACTGCTTCTTCTCCGTGAATGAAACATAAAGCCTGGCTACACAGATTATTGCCAGTGTGGATGCCAGTTGCAAGAGTGCCACTGCAAGAGAGCAACAGCTTAACGAGCGGTTCTTGGCGGTTTTTTGGGGGGGTTTTTATGTTGTTGTTTTTTTTGTAAAACGAATTGTTTAGACCCGAAAAAAGATCCACCAGAAATGATGAACAAATAACTTCCTCTGTTAAAACTCGATCCCTGTTTTTCTTAAATACTTTTTTCTTATTATCTATTTTCTATGATTATTTTTAATCACTTCTATAATCTGCACTATCCTAATTATTTATTTCGACTATAACATGTATAAGGCTGGAATAGCCGCTGGTCTGATAATAAGTTTGTTTGTCTTTTTATAGTTTTATGCATCCTAACAAAATGTAATAGTAGCCAGTCTATTTTCTGTCCTACTGCATTGAGAGTGATGTATATATGGAAGGATGTAGACTGGCTTAAGATCCTGTTTTAAATCAAATAAATTGACTTTAAATTGACTCTTAAGTGTCATATTACGGTGTATATCGGTATTCCCTCAAATCATGATGTTTAGAATTTTGTGGATACGTGTATTAAGTAAACTTATAAATACTAAATAAATTGCAATGGTTGATTTGTTAATGCCTATCGTGTTTATTTGAAGTTGGAATAGGACTTTATTAGTTCAGAAATGGCTTGATGGCGTATATTACATTACGTAATTGTGTAAGCTTAGGAGATAATTAATCTGAATAACGTGGTAAAATTGTATGCATAAAACTAAGACTCGCCATAAAATTACTTGTAAAATCGAATTTACTTAAGGTTGGAAATTCAGTAACCGGGCTAGCAATCGTCTAGTTGAAACATCTTTTCGCGTGATAATATTTGCACGAGCTCTCGCTCGTTTCCGGAGAGATCTCAACTCTGCGATACCTGAAACTACATATTATGATAATATTTGCGCGAGCTCTCGCTCGTTTCCGGAGAGATCTCAACTCTGTGATACCTGAAAATATATATTAATAAGAAGCTCCAAAGGTAAAACATTGAGAAAGGAAAACAGTTTATGCTCGCGAATTTCCATTTGTCAATTCCGAGACAGGTTAACTTATCAACGGATTGCTGACTTGTGAGACTGGTCTCCATTCTTAGATTCGGGGCTTTATGTTACATTTATGATAAGGTTTTCTTTGAATGCAGAACAGGTCTTAAAAAATTACATCACAGTAAGCATATTTAGCCTCCGAAGGCATTTTTAAAGTTTTTAGTGTAAGTGCTTTATCTGTATGTGATTTTATGTTTTTCTGGAACAAATTTAAAAAATCATGCTGAAATTGAGTTGCAATTTAATAACCAAGCCAAAGTTGATCATTATGATTACAATGGCAATCAGTATTGTGACGACGCTGACAACACGCCCATTAAAGTATAGAACAAATTTTGAAGTATACTGCGATATTCTGTTTTGAGATTAAAAGTAAACTACCTCACCATTATAAATATCCATGGTCGGACGTAGGATTTCTGGAAATGCGGTTTGTTTGCGGCAGTTGCATCATATTGATAATTTCCAACTTTCTTACCGAAATCTCCATGAATATAAAACATTGCTGCCTCTCCCACCCCACCACCTCTCCTCAAAAAAGGAGGGTTCAGACAACCTCACTGAACACTTTCTGGATCCGCCCCAGTATATTCTATTTAAAGTTTTGTAAAATCAGTGATCCGGCCAACTCTGGTCGTTCTATTAATTTAAAAATAAAAAATTATGTGCAAAATGATAAAAAAGGAGAGAGATATTTTTTATTGATATTACCTTCACATAGAAAAAAGTTATTGCGATATCCTGTTTTTATTGCGAATCCTGTTTTGAGGTTTAAGTTATACTTAACTGAATTTTGTAAAGGCAAAAATTGAGCCAATATGTACTTTAAGTTAAAAACACTGTTTTAAACTGTTTTAAACAGGAAATATATCTGGATTTATATATTTCATGAAGTTGCGCTTCTAATTTCTAATTTCGTTGACGATAAATATATCTGCTGAAAGTAATTAGAAATGCAACTGCTTTAAACACGAAATATACTTCGTGTTTAAAGAAGTTGCGTTGCTATTGCAATTTATCGATTATCGACTTGTTTGGGCCTGGGGCATTAACTTGAATTCGCGGTAAAGTGAAATGAAAAAGGTGACATTTCAATTATGTACTAAATAAATTAATAATTTTCACCCCTGCTGTAAAATGAAACCAGATGCGAATTTATGAAATCAATACACATTCCTCATAACGTGTTATATTTTTTTTTTCGATAATGTTAATATTAATGTATTTATACCAATTCTTAAATGCCGTCTAAGAGATATGTTTATCTTAGAATGGCGAGTAGGTGTTACACTGAGTTCTTCGTTATATATGTATAAAGTACTTAAAGTAACATTTGAACGGTCTTGTTATCTAAGCACTTCTGAAAATGTAAAGTTTAGAAATTTTATTGCCAAAATTCGGCTTTCATCGCATAACTCGCTAATGGGGTCCTACCGATATACAGAGTTATCTCAATATTCTGTCTTAAGTTACCTCCCTTTGTAACGCGCACCTGTCACTGGGTAGTCCTTTCAAATACGTTTTAATAGGGTCTGGTTGGTTAGAGATCAGCATAATGCATTAAACGTTTGATTATTATCATTGAATGGAAAACCAGTTAGTTTTTATAGTGCAGCGCATAATATCTAAATTTTCTCTTCTAACCATTTTAATATGTTGGAGAGGTTTGTGATAAACATTGTTATGTTAGAGCCCTTCGGTAACTAATAAAGAGTAAAAAAATACGCATTTCTTATGCTCAGAAATGGC
Organism: Corbicula japonica; assembly: GCA_038501625.1. Lineage (NCBI taxonomy): Eukaryota > Metazoa > Mollusca > Bivalvia > Venerida > Cyrenidae > Corbicula > Corbicula japonica. The sequence goes on along the minus strand of JAZAYU010000266.1, from coordinate 38,550 downwards.
AGATTTGAAGAAAAGAAAAGTAAGGAAATCTTTAAAAAAAAAAACGGTAGTAAAATGTATAACACATGAATTTAAATAAAGTTTGATATCCGTCAATGAAACGCTCGTTCACTTTTTATACATGTTGTTCAACAGCACTGTGAAGTTAGCAGTGGGCAGTTACAGCAGTGGCAGCAGTAAGATCGTTTTTACTGCTGCAGTAACAGCAGTGGCAGCAGTAAGATCGTTTTTACTGCGGCAGTAACAGCAGTGACAGCAGTAAGATCGTTTTTACTGCGGCAGTAACAGCCGTGACAGCAGTAAGATCGTTTTTACTGCGGCAGTAACAGCAGTTACAGCAGTAAGATCGTTTTTACTGCGGCAGTAACAGCAGTTACAGCAGTAAGATCGTTTTTACTGCGGCAGTAACAGCAGTAACAGCAGTAAGATCGTTTTTACTGCGGCAGTAACAGCAGTGACAGCAGTAAGATCGTTTTTACTGCGGCAGTAACAGCAGTGACAGCAGTAAGATCGTTTTTACTGCGGCAGTAACAGCAGTTACAGCAGTAAGATCGTTTTACTGCGGCAGTTACAGCAGTTACAGCAGTTACAGTAGTAATATGTTCTTATTTTCAAAAATTATCACAAAAATCATCTTACTGCCGCAGTTACAGCAGTGACAGCAGTGACATCGTTTTCACTGCGGCAGTAGTAGCAGTTACAGCAGTAAGATGTACGTAGATGAAAAAAAAAGACAAAACTTATCTTACTGCCGCAGTTATAGCAGTGACAGCAGTGAGATCGTTTTCACTGCGGCAGTAGTAGCAGTTACAGCAGTAAGATGTACGTAGATGAAAAAAAAACCGACAAAAATTATCTTACTGCCGCAGTTATAGCAGTTTCAGCAGTAAGATCTTTTTACTGCGGCAGTTACAGCAGTTACAGCAGTAATATGTTCGTACATTAAAAAATATATAAAAAAAATCATCTTACTGCCGCAGTTACAGCAGTGACAGCAGTAAGATCCTTTTACTGCGGCAGTTACAGCAGTTACAGCAGTAATATGTTCGTACATTAAAAAATATATATAAAAAATCATCTTACTGCCGCAGTTACAGCAGTGACAGCAGTAAGATCCTTTTACTGCGGCAGTTACAGCAGTTACAGCAGTTACAGTAGTAATATGTTCTTATTTTCAAAAATTATCAAAAAAATCATCTTACTGCCGCAGTTACAGCAGTGACAGCAGTGAGATCGTTTTCACTGCGGCAGTTGTAGCAGTTACAGCAGTAAGATGTACGTAGATGAAAAAAAAACGACAAAAATTATCTTACTGCCGCAGTTATAGCAGTTACAGCAGTAAGATCGTTTTACTGCGGCAGTTACAGCAGTTACAGCAGTAATATGTTCGTACATTAAAAAATATATATAAAAATCATCTTACTGCCGCAGTTACAGCAGTGACAGCAGTAACATCTTTTTACTGCGGCAGTTACAGCAGTTACAGTGGTAATATGTTCTTCTTTTCAAAAATTATCACAAGAAATCATCTTACTGCCGCAGTTACAGCAGTGACAGCAGTGAGATAGTTTTACTGCGGCAGTTACAGCAGTTACAGCAGTAAGATGTACGTAGATGAAAAAACAACAACAAAAATTATCTTACTGCCGCAGTTATAGCAGTTACAGCAGTAAGATAGTTTTAATGCGGCAGTTACAGCAGTTACAGCAGTAATATGTTCGTACATTAAAAAATATATATATAAATCATCTTACTGCCGCAGTTACAGCAGTGACAGCAGTAAGATCCTTTTACTGCGGCAGTTACAGCAGTTACAGTAGTAATATGTTATTTTCAAAAATTATCACAAAAATCATCTTACTGCCGCAGTTACAGCAGTGACAGCAGTGAGATCGTTTTCACTGCGGCAGTTGTAGCAGTAACAGCAGTAAGATGTACGTAGATGAAAAACAAACCGACAAAAATCATCTTACTGCCGCAGTTATAGCAGTTATCGCAGTAAGATCGTGTTACTGCGGCAGTTACAGCAGTTACAGTAGTAATATGTTCGTACATTAAAAAATATATATAAAAAATCATCTTACTGCCGCAGTTACAGCAGTGACAGCAGTAAGATCTTTTTACTGCGGCAGTTACAGCAGTTACAGCAGTAATATGTTCGTACATTAAAATATATATAAAAAAATCATCTTACTGCCGCAGTTACAGCAGTGACAGCAGTAAGATCTTTTTACTGCGGCAGTTACAGCAGTTACAGCAGTAATATGTTCGTACATTAAAAAAAATATATAAAAAATCATCTTACTGCTGCAGTTACAGCAGTGACAGCAGTAAGATCCTTTTACTGCGGCAGTTACAGCAGTTACAGCAGTTACAGTAGTAATATGTTCTTATTTTCAAAAATTATCACAAAAATCATCTTACTGCCGCAGTTACAGCAGTGACAGCAGTGAGATCGTTTTCACTGCGGCAGTTGTAGCAGTTACAGCAGTAAGATGTACGTAGATGAAAAAAAAACGACAAAAATTATATTACTGCCGCAGTTATAGCAGTTACAGCAGTAAGATCGTTTTACTGCGGCAGTTACAGCAGTTACAGCAGTAATATGTTCGTACATTAAAAAATATATATAAAAAATCATCTTACTGCCGCAGTTACAGCAGTGACAGCAGTAAGATCTTTTTACTGCGGCAGTTACAGCAGTTACAGTGGTAATATGTTCTTCTTTTCAAAAATTATCACAAAAATCATCTTACTGCCGCAGTTACAGCAGTGACAGCAGTAAGATCTTTTTACTGCGGCAGTTACAGCAGTTACAGTAGTAATATCTTCTTATTTTCAAAAATTATCACAAAAATCTTCTTACTGCCGCAGTTACAGCAGTGACAGCAGTGAGATCGTTTTCACTGCGGCAGTAGTAGCAGTTACAGCAGTAAGATGTACGTAGATGAAAAAAAAAACGACAAAAATCATCTTACTGCCGCAGTTATAGCAGTTACAGCAGTAAGATAGTTTTACTGCGGCAGTTACAGCAGTTACAGCAGTAATATGTTCGTACATTAAAAATGTATATAAAAAATCATCTTACTGCCGCAGTGACAGCAGTAAGATCGTTTTTACTGCGGCAGTAACAGCAGTTACAGCAGTAAGATCGTTTTTACTGCGGCAGTAACAGCAGTTACAGCAGTAAGATCGTTTTTACTGCGGCAGTAACAGCAGTAAGATCGTTTTTACTGCCGCAGTAACAGCAGTGACAGCAGTAAGATCGTTTTTACTGCGGCAGTAACAGCAGTGACAGCAGTAAGATCGTTTTTACTGCGGCAGTAACAGCAGTTACAGCAGTAAGATCGTTTTACTGCGGCAGTTACAGCAGTTACAGCAGTTACAGTAGTAATATGTTCTTATTTTCAAAAATTATCACAAAAATCATCTTACTGCCGCAGTTACAGCAGTGACAGCAGTGACATCGTTTTCACTGCGGCAGTAGTAGCAGTTACAGCAGTAAGATGTACGTAGATGAAAAAAAAAAGACAAAAATTATCTTACTGCCGCAGTTATAGCAGTGACAGCAGTGAGATCGTTTTCACTGCGGCAGTAGTAGCAGTTACAGCAGTAAGATGTACGTAGATGAAAAAAAAAACGACAAAAATTATCTTACTGCCGCAGTTATAGCAGTTTCAGCAGTAAGATCTTTTTACTGCGGCAGTTACAGCAGTTACAGCAGTAATATGTTCGTACATTAAAAAATATATATAAAAAATCATCTTACTGCCGCAGTTACAGCAGTGACAGCAGTAAGATCCTTTTACTGCGGCAGTTACAGCAGTTACAGCAGTAATATGTTCGTACATTAAAAAATATATATAAAAAATCATCTTACTGCCGCAGTTACAGCAGTGACAGCAGTAAGATCCTTTTACTGCGGCAGTTACAGCAGTTACAGCAGTTACAGTAGTAATATGTTCTTATTTTCAAAAATTATCAAAAAAATCATCTTACTGCCGCAGTTACAGCAGTGACAGCAGTGAGATCGTTTTCACTGCGGCAGTTGTAGCAGTTACAGCAGTAAGATGTACGTAGATGAAAAAGAAACGACAAAAATTATCTTACTGCCGCAGTTATAGCAGTTACAGCAGTAAGATCGTTTTACTGCGGCAGTTACAGCAGTTACAGCAGTAATATGTTCGTACATTAAAAAATATATATAAAAAATCATCTTACTGCCGCAGTTACAGCAGTGACAGCAGTAACATCTTTTTACTGCGGCAGTTACAGCAGTTACAGTGGTAATATGTTCTTCTTTTCAAAAATTATCACAAAAATCATCTTACTGCCGCAGTTACAGCAGTGACAGCAGTGAGATAGTTTTACTGCGGCAGTTACAGCAGTTACAGCAGTAAGATGTACGTAGATGAAAAAACAACAACAAAAATTATCTTACTGCCGCAGTTATAGCAGTTACAGCAGTAAGATAGTTTTAATGCGGCAGTTACAGCAGTTACAGCAGTAATATGTTCGTACATTAAAAAATATATATATAAATCATCTTACTGCCGCAGTTACAGCAGTGACAGCAGTAAGATCCTTTTACTGCGGCAGTTACAGCAGTTACAGTAGTAATATGTTATTTTCAAAAATTATCACAAAAATCATCTTACTGCCGCAGTTACAGCAGTGACAGCAGTGAGATCGTTTTCACTGCGGCACTTGTAGCAGTAACAGCAGTAAGATGTACGTAGATGAAAAACAAACCGACAAAAATCATCTTACTGCCGCAGTTATAGCAGTTATCGCAGTAAGATCGTGTTACTGCGGCAGTTACAGCAGTTACAGTAGTAATATGTTCGTACATTAAAAAATATATATAAAAAATCATCTTACTGCCGCAGTTACAGCAGTGACAGCAGTAAGATCTTTTTACTGCGGCAGTTACAGCAGTTGCAGCAGTAATATGTTCGTACATTAAAATATATATAAAAAAATCATCTTACTGCCGCAGTTACAGCAGTGACAGCAGTAAGATCTTTTTACTGCGGCAGTTACAGCAGTTACAGCAGTAATATGTTCGTACATTAAAAAATATATATAAAAAATCATCTTACTGCTGCAGTTACAGCAGTGACAGCAGTAAGATCCTTTTACTGCGGCAGTTACAGCAGTTACAGCAGTTACAGTAGTAATATGTTCTTATTTTCAAAAATTATCACAAAAATCATCTTACTGCCGCAGTTACAGCAGTGACAGCAGTGAGATCGTTTTCACTGCGGCAGTTGTAGCAGTTACAGCAGTAAGATGTACGTAGATGAAAAAAAAAACGACAAAAATTATCTTACTGCCGCAGTTATAGCAGTTACAGCAGTAAGATCGTTTTACTGCGGCAGTTACAGCAGTTACAGCAGTAATATGTTCGTACATTAAAAAATATATATAAAAAATCATCTTACTGCCGCAGTTACAGCAGTGACAGCAGTAAGATCTTTTTACTGCGGCAGTTACAGCAGTTACAGTGGTAATATGTTCTTCTTTTCAAAAATTATCACAAAAATCATCTTACTGCCGCAGTTACAGCAGTGACAGCAGTAAGATCTTTTTACTGCGGCAGTTACAGCAGTTACAGTAGTAATATCTTCTTATTTTCAAAAATTATCACAAAAATCTTCTTACTGCCGCAGTTACAGCAGTGACAGCAGTGAGATCGTTTTCACTGCGGCAGTAGTAGCAGTTACAGCAGTAAGATGTACGTAGATGAAAAAAAAAACGACAAAAATCATCTTACTGCCGCAGTTATAGCAGTTACAGCAGTAAGATAGTTTTACTGCGGCAGTTACAGCAGTTACAGCAGTAATATGTTCGTACATTAAAAATGTATATAAAAAATCATCTTACTGCCGCAGTGACAGCAGTAAGATCGTTTTTACTGCGGCAGTAACAGCAGTTACAGCAGTAAGATCGTTTTTACTGCGGCAGTAACAGCAGTAACAGCAGTAAGATCGTTTTTACTGCCGCAGTAACAGCAGTGACAGCAGTAAGATCGTTTTTACTGCGGCAGTAACAGCAGTGACAGCAGTAAGATCGTTTTTACTGCGGCAGTAACAGCAGTTACAGCAGTAAGATCGTTTTACTGCGGCAGTTACAGCAGTTACAGCAGTTACAGTAGTAATATGTTCTTATTTTCAAAAATTATCACAAAAATCATCTTACTGCCGCAGTTACAGCAGTGACAGCAGTGACATCGTTTTCACTGCGGCAGTAGTAGCAGTTACAGCAGTAAGATGTACGTAGATAAAAAAAAAAAGACAAAAATTATCTTACTGCCGCAGTTATAGCAGTGACAGCAGTGAGATCGTTTTCACTGCGGCAGTAGTAGCAGTTACAGCAGTAAGATGTACGTAGATGAAAAAAAAACGACAAAAATTATCTTACTGCCGCAGTTATAGCAGTTTCAGCAGTAAGATCTTTTTACTGCGGCAGTTACAGCAGTTACAGCAGTAATATGTTCGTACATTAAAAAATATATATAAAAAATCATCTTACTGCCGCAGTTACAGCAGTGACAGCAGTAACATCTTTTTACTGCGGCAGTTACAGCAGTTACAGCAGTTACAGTAGTAATATGTTCTTATTTTCAAAAATTATCAAAAAAATCATCTTACTGCCGCAGTTACAGCAGTGACAGCAGTGAGATCGTTTTCACTGCGGCAGTTGTAGCAGTTACAGCAGTAAGATGTACGTAGATGAAAAAAAAACGACAAAAATTATCTTACTGCCGCAGTTATAGCAGTTACAGCAGTAAGATCGTTTTACTGCGGCAGTTACAGCAGTTACAGCAGTAATATGTTCGTACATTAAAAAATATATATAAAAAATCATCTTACTGCCGCAGTTACAGCAGTGACAGCAGTAACATCTTTTTACTGCGGCAGTTACAGCAGTTACAGTGGTAATATGTTCTTCTTTTCAAAAATTATCACAAAAATCATCTTACTGCCGCAGTTACAGCAGTGACAGCAGTGACATCGTTTTCACTGCGGCAGTAGTAGCAGTTACAGCAGTAAGATGTACGTAGATAAAAAAAAAAAAAGACAAAAATTATCTTACTGCCGCAGTTATAGCAGTGACAGCAGTGAGATCGTTTTCACTGCGGCAGTAGTAGCAGTTACAGCAGTAAGATGTACGTAGATGAAAAAAAAACGACAAAAATTATCTTACTGCCGCAGTTATAGCAGTTTCAGCAGTAAGATCTTTTTACTGCGGCAGTTACAGCAGTTACAGCAGTAATATGTTCGTACATTAAAAAATATATATAAAAAATCATCTTACTGCCGCAGTTACAGCAGTGACAGCAGTAACATCTTTTTACTGCGGCAGTTACAGCAGTTACAGCAGTTACAGTAGTAATATGTTCTTATTTTCAAAAATTATCAAAAAAATCATCTTACTGCCGCAGTTACAGCAGTGACAGCAGTGAGATCGTTTTCACTGCGGCAGTTGTAGCAGTTACAGCAGTAAGATGTACGTAGATGAAAAAAAAACGACAAAAATTATCTTACTGCCGCAGTTATAGCAGTTACAGCAGTAAGATCGTTTTACTGCGGCAGTTACAGCAGTTACAGCAGTAATATGTTCGTACATTAAAAAATATATATAAAAAATCATCTTACTGCCGCAGTTACAGCAGTGACAGCAGTAAGATCTTTTTACTGCGGCAGTTACAGCAGTTACAGCAGTTACAGTAGTAATATGTTCTTATTTTCAAAAATTATCACAAAAATCATCTTACTGCCGCAGTTACAGCAGTGACAGCAGTGAGATCGTTTTCACTGCGGCAGTAGTAGCAGTTACAGCAGTAAGATGTACGTAGATGAAAAAACAACAAAAATTATCTTACTGCGGCAGTTACAGCAGTGACAGCAGTAAGATGGTTTTTACTGCGGCAGTAACAGCAGTGTCAGCAGTAAGATCGTTTTTACTTCGGCAGTAACAGCAGTTACAGCAGTAAGAGCATAGCGATGTTCTTAGATTATAAAACACAATACCAAAATCATCTTACTGCCACAGTTACAGTAAGATCAGTTCGATGTTTTTAGATTAAAAAACAACAACACCTAATTTATTTCACTGCGGCAGTTACAGCAGTGACAGCAGTAAGGTCGTTTTTACAGCGGCAGTAACAGCAATGACAGCAGTAAGATATTTTTTACTGCGGCAGTAACAGCAGTGACAGCAGTAAAATCGTATTTCATTTCATTTCGCGCGGGTTTAATTTTCGCGTATTTCGCATTACGGCAAGATCGGGAAATTCAACCCCAGCGAAATTAAACTCTTTAACAGTGTTTCTTATAGGAAAACACAGTTGCGCTGAGTTGTTATTTACTTCTGTTGCGCGAAAATTCGTTCCTGCGAAATTAAATGATACTACAGTATTTTATTCATGTATTTTATGTAGAAATAATGACGTTTAAGAACCAGCGAGTTGGAATTAAATTCGTTCTATTAACACGAATGCTCACAGAGGTACCATAGAACTTTCCACAGTCGATGCTTATTTGTACAGTGAGCATTATTCTTTACCAACATTGATAAAGTGTAGTTTTAGTTGAGTCTGCAGATCTGGTCAAACCTGAAGTTGATGAGCGTTAGAAGAAGTAAACAATAAATAGGATGTTGATGTATTTATTATTTTCACTTAAGCTTTATACTGCTAATATTTTTTGTTTGAGTTAGAACGATTTTCTCTGAAACTATTACAGAATCTCGAGAAGCACTATTTGTATTAAAATTAATATATGAAATTCTCGTTATGCCACTGTTCTGAAATTTTATCACAATTATTTTTTTTACTTTAAAGGATGGTTTTGTATTGCTTGCAGTATATTCTAGCAGATCGCCCTTACGTAGTAATGATAGTGCATGTATTGTCTACCTTACTGTACCGAAACCAGATCCGTTATATTGCGTTTGTATGTATTAGCAGACATCGGGGTCAGGGGTATCCCCGGAAATCTTTTAAAAGTTAAACTCAATTTGGATTGAAACTGCGGCGAGTCCAATCTTTCACTATTATTTTGACGAATTGGCACTAAACATTAAAGACCAGAATATACTTATTCAGGTATGAGCTTTGATATATTGTTCACGAATTTCAGAGTTCTCATGCTAACGGTTTATTTTTTGTTTTAGTATATGCTTGGTAATAAGAACATGAATTAGACTAAATAAATTGAGCTTTCAAACATTAGTACATCCTTAGCTAAATACATTTCTTCACTAAAATCTAGGATACAATAAGTATTCCCCCAAATTTATTTTTTAAATTTTATCCAGTTTTCGCCTTTAAATTTGCAATGTTTGCGACCCCTTAAAATAGACAGGTAACTTTGAAAACCCCCGAACACGACCAATATGAAAATATTGCAGGCTCGGTTTGACTGAGACTGTTTAAGACTTTTTGGCAACAAAAACATAAATACCACATTGTAATCAGTGCTCCAGTTTGGATTTTAAAACGACAGGAAATAGACTGATCTAAAAAAAAACAGGACAGTCTTTGCGCAACAAGCTCAAAATTAGGCGCTGTATTGCAAATCTTTGAGAAAGAGCATGGTATATAAATGTTCATCTGAATGAGTAATTGCAAATAAAAGATAAAATGTAATGCAATGAAGATATGAAAAGTCATCAAACCAACTAGTTTGAAACGCTCGCAGCTCGGGTTTTAACAATCAAAATTCTGAGGTTGATTAGCTGATCACAACTTGTTACGGATTGAAATGATTTTTCAACATGTTTGACTTACGAAGTACTTGTTAATATATGACACGAAAAACTGAGGTAACATGACGCCTTTTTATCATATTAATTGATATAAGACAAAAACAAAAAACAAACTCATTATTGATACTACCCTGACACTCTGAACGTGTAATCATAAAGTGTATTCGTTAATCTCTGACGTTCGTAGCTAATTATACGTATCGATGACTGTCTTTTAGCGTACCGCCCACCACGCTTATGATTTTAGATTTTAAAAAATGGGTCCATGCTGATCTCCTATATTAAATAAGTGTCATCTCACGTTCGCTAAACCGGTTATTTCTGAGAACATTCACCAAATTGCACTGAATATCGCACACAAATTGCAAAATCCCTGACCTCCCTAAGTTTACTTTAAACAATGGTCATCTCACATTCGCTTAACTTCTGTTAACTTCTAAGAACATTCACAACGTTTGGAATGGAAATCACAAAAAGCAAGATCTCTCTTTAAAAGTCAATATTTTTACAATTAAGCAAAGTTCTGAGCATTTGCTTCGTCCTAGATGCATATTTAAAACCTCTTGTCATATCCTATAAGCCTCCACTATTTCACGACCATATGTTTATTGATTTATACCACATGTTAGAAAAAAATTTAATGTGAACGCATGGGTAGACGTTTTCATCAATTTTCAAAGTGAACGCAGTGTCAGGAGTATTTTGAGACCCACATTATTTTATATAACATGGCATACACCTATATTGACATCATTAAAACAAACAAAATATACCAACAAGAAAATGTGCAAGAACCTGTAACATATTACATGTTGAAGTTCTAAATAAATAGCAATACCAACATTCAAACGAAATTGATGACAATCAGAATAGTAATTATAATCCGTTTGAGTCCCTGTGAGGCTGCTGCTGCAAAAAACTATCACGTGACATGGTGGGAGCTGCACGTAAATTTTCGGCTCTCTGAAAAAACCATTTTTCCAGTAAAAAAGGACTAAATAAATTGGTAGTGACATAACTGGATTGTAGTTTTCAGTGCTATAGTGAAATAATCTGGAATAATGGTTAAACCGAAGGCAAATAAAGGTAAAAAACTCTCAAAAATCAGTGAAAAAGAGACAATAATGCGTAATGGCGGCGATTGGGGTGAAGAAACCGGTTTACCCGGTCCAATAAAAGAGACAAAGAACAAACGTAAACGTCGATCTACAGGTGGGACTTTTGAAAATACAAACATAAGTGTATCGAAGCAAGATTTTAAAAGCATGAACACTGATGACAAATTAGTAACATTATTCGACATGATGACAAAAATGAACGCGGTTAACGATACAGTACACGTTATACAACAACAAGTGCACGAAATAGAAAATAAACAGAGTGAAGTAGAACGAAGACTTAAAACAGTAGAGTATAAAAGTATTGACGCGGAAGCCAGATCAAGAAGCCTTAACTTAATATTTAGAGGCTTTCCCGAAGAAAAAGGTGAGGACTGTGATAGTAAAATTGCAGACTTAATCGAAGACTATTTAGAACTGGATACCACAAAAATGGGAGTTAACTCTGTGAAGCGCCTTGGGTTTGCTCAACGTGACAAAACACGACCAATTATAGTCCGTTTCAAAAATGAAGAAGATGTACAAATTATATTGGAAAATGCATATAAACTAGCTGGCACTGTATATGGCATCAATAGGGACTATCCTAAAGAAATAGTAGAGGCCAGATCTAGGCTGTGGCAAAAATATAAAACAGAAAAAGAGTCAAATCCCAGAAGAACAGTTAAAATTGCATACCCAGCCAAACTGATAGTAAGGGGCCAAGTAGTTCAGGATGAATTCCCTGACTGGAATGAAGTCCTTAAATCTTCACGTGCTCAACCAGATCAACCAGCACAATCCCTCCCAAATGACACTGCTAAAGCTAATCAAGCTAACAGGACAAAAATATATATAGCTAGAAATCACAGTACTTCTTCAAGACCTACTATCATATCTGAAAACAGATTTGCAAACCTTGAAGTGGAATCAAATGCTAGTACCCCTGATAGCAGCATGAACTCAGAAATCCAGGAGGCCTGCTCTGAAAATGAAGGCGACTTACTCTCTGAAAGTCAACCGATCCACAATCAGCAGAAAAGTCTTGGAAACAAGCCTGCGATGAAGGGAAGACAACCTCGTAACGACAAAACACTACATTATAGTGCTAGTGCTAGTGCCTCAGGAGGACCATCTGACATTCTCATACCTACATAGGAACCACGGGGAGTGAAACACATATCTCAAAATGAGAAACATTCACTAAACTTAAATGTAATAAGCGACAATGTCACCCCTGAAAAATCAATTAAAATAGGAACGTTAAATGTCTGTGGACTTAAACGGAGAGTGTTATTTCAAGAATTCTCAGATATTATTGACAATTATGATATTTTCAATGTCTCAGAAACAAAACTAGATAAATATGATGTTATTGAAAAAGTAAACTACACCTTCATTAGCAAACCTAGAAAGCAAAAGGCTATGAGAAAATCAGGGGGGCTTGGAACCTTTATTAGAAATGACATTAAAAACTATATAGATTATATTGAAACTGAATCTGAGTATGTTTTATGGTTAAAAATAAAGAAAACCCTTACACATCAATCTCATGATATTATTGTTGGGTCGGTTTATGTGCCACCACTGCATTCTAGGTTTTATAATGAAGAGATGTTTGATGAATTTGAAACTGAAATTTCACATATGTGTAGCCAATATGAACATGTATATTTATGTGGTGATATGAATGCCCAAACTGGTACTTTGTTTGACTATGTTGAAAATGATGTTTTTCTATCACGGTTGTTCGATTATGACATTGAAACTATTGCTGAACTTGATCAAAAAAGCAAACTTGAAAATTTGAACATTCCGCTCAGAAGACTATCTCAAGATCAAAAGGTAAATCTTCATGGCCATAAGCTAATTGAGATTTGCAAAAATAACAACATGATAATTGTAAATGGTAGGATGGATCGTGGTCACAAGACTTTCAGAAACACCTCACTTATTGATTATTTAATTTCCACCCCAGCTGGTTATCTTGATATATCCTCATTTAAAACCATTGAAGTAGACCGAATATGTTCAGACGGTCATGTAATAATAAACTTTAACCTACAAACTAAAACACAAGTCCCAGAAACTCATATTAATCCAATAAATAAGTCTCATATGAAAAAATGGGATATTAATCACAAAGATGACTTTAACACAAACCTGAACATTGCTGAAATAAATGAAGTGATCCATAAAATAACAAATATTTCCCAACCAATTTCTCAAAACCAAATGGATGAATTATCCAACAAATTAACAGGTATTTTCATAAACAGTGCTTCTAAAACATTCCCCCTCAAACTTAAACAGCCTGTATTTAACAAAAATAAAAAGAAACCATGGTTTGGACCAGAATGTGAAAAAGCAAGAAAACAGTATAACAAAGCCAATAAAATATATATGAAAAATCCAACAACAATAAATAAGGAAGCAGCAAAAGCAGCTTGTAGGAGTTATAAAAATATCACAAATAAATATATAAATAAATATAATAAAAGCAATGAAAATACACTCAGAAAGATGCATACCAGAAGTCCAAAAGAATACTGGAACTATCTTAATAAAGTTAAAAATAAAAGCACCAATAACCTTCCTTCATTAGAATCATTATATAATTATTTTAAAGAAGCTAGCAATACAGATGAACATGAAATGGAGGACCCTGACATACTACAAAATATAAACTTAGAAGAAACTGACAATATTTTAAACAGGAAAATAAATGCTGATGAAATAGAAAAATGTATTAAAACACAAAAAAATGGATAAGCACCAGGTATTGATAATATTCTAAATGAGTATATTAAGTCATCAAAAACAATAATGATTCCATTATATGAATCCTTATTTAACCTCATACTTGAAACTGGAGTTATCCCCACTAACTGGGTTGAAGGAATTATTATCCCTATCTACAAAAATAAAGGAACACCTAATGACCCCCAAAACTTTCGCCCAATCACATTACTTAGTTGTGTTAGCAAGCTTTTCACATCTGTCCTAAATGACAGGCTTAATAGATTTCTACTGGAAAATAATTTGTTATCTGAAAATCAAGCAGGTTTTAGAAAAGAATATTCAACTCTTGATCATATCTTCACATTAAACTCAATTATTGAACTCCTCAGATATATGAAGAAAAAGATTTTTGTATGTTTCATTGATTTCTCTAAAGCATTCGATTCCGTATGGAGAGTAGGACTGTGGAGAAAACTTCTTAAGCATAATGTAAATGGACGTTTTATCAAAGTTATCATGAATATGTACTCAAACATTAAGTCCTGCGTTTCTAACAAAATTGAATGCTCCCAATTCTTCGGATGTAACTGCGGGGTGCGTCAGGGCGAAAATTTGTCCCCCGTACTCTTTTCTCTTTTCTTAAATGACCTAGAACAATTCCTAACCTCTAAAGGCCATTACGGTATTAAATTGAATCAAACGGACACAGATACTTTCATTAACATCTTAGTTTTGCTGTATGCAGATGACACAGTTCTAATAACTGATACTGCAGAAAATCTCCAAAACTGTTTAAATGATTTTAATCTATACTGTAAACAATGGAAACTAAATATAAATAAAGATAAAACAAAAGTTATTATATTTGGCTCCAGAAATGACACCAACTATTCTTTTAAAATAGATGATACACAGTTAGAAATTGTAAAGTCATACAAATACCTTGGTACCTTTTTTTCTAAATCTGGTAGTTTCTTAAATGCCCGAAAACACCTAACACAACAAGCCAGAAAAGCTATGAATCTTTTGTATACCAGAATAAACAATCTAAATCTACCTATAGACCTAATACTGAAACTATTCGATAACACTATTTTACCAATCCTAACATACTCTTCCGAAATAATTGGCTATGAAAATATTTCCCTATATGAAACCATTCAAAATGACTTTCTACGCAAATTGTTGAATATTAAAAAAAGCACCCCTATTTATATGCTCCACGCTGAAGTAGGAAAACACCCTATAGGAATAATAGTAAAAACTAGAATGATTGCATACTGGAACAGGCTAATTACTGGTAACAAAAACAAAATATCTTACCTAATCTATAAATATATGCTTAATTTACCAAATTTTGAGTCTAAGTGGATATCTTCTATAAAAAGAATACTATTTGAAACTGGACATAATAACCTATGGTACTCTCAAGACCAGATACAGTCAAAAAATCTAAAAAACATAATTAAACAAACACTAATGGACCAGCACCTCCAACATTGGCAAGCAACTTTAACTACTTCATCAAAAGGAAGAAATTACTCTATTATCAAAGAAAACTTTGGATTAGAGAACTATTTGCTAACACTTAAAAAACATGAGTATTTAACCTTAGCTAGATTCAGAACTGGCAACCACCACTTCCCAAATGAAACTGGAAGATGGCAAAACATACCCATAGATAATAGAAAATGTTTACTTTGTGACATACCGGATACACCTGATGAAATGCATTATCTTCTAAAATGTCCCTTCTTCAATGAAGAAAGAAAAAAGTACATTAAAAAATACTACTATTCAAGGACTAACATTATAAAATATAAACAGCTAATGAATACTCCCTCCTGCAAAGATTTAAAAAGCCTGTGCAAATTCATTAAAATACTGCTCTCTGTAGTCCGATAACTGTTAAACAGTACTGGAATCCAACCCTAAATCTCTGGTTAAAACAATAAAATAAACTTCATAAAGTAAATCTAAAGATCACACATAAATAAGGAAAAGGGAAACAATCCATACCAACTTACAGTAAATGATGTAGACCCTCTCATATGACACAGCTCTAGACATCAAAGAAGATATTGTACAAAAATGTCAGATTAAATAAACAAATAAAGTAAATTAAAATGCTACTTACAAGATCACATATCATCATAGCGAAAGATAGAATCCGTCTACACTACTCCGCAAATTACACTCTTAATCATTTTCCCAGCACGTAAATTCAACATTTTATAATTCACACACTATGTACAGAACTCTAGTCTCTACTCAGCCTCATCAGTACTTTCCCGTGATTGTAATCCATTGCTTGAATTTCAAAATTTCAACACACACTCACAAACAACTTTCACAATATCCAAACATTTAGAAACACGGAACCATGTGCTTTTGTTTACTAGACATTCCACGAATTTTTCCAATACACACTCGTCGCGTCAATGTTTACATGTACTTTTACCTGTAATCACGGCGAGTAACCGATCTATAGTCTGTTCTAAAGAAAACTACAAAAACTGACTTACAATATCGTTGTCATCTCCCCACTACAAGCACTACTACCCCTATTTGGTAAGAAATCATTCATTTGTAAAATTACATTTTTGGTACTTTTCCCTCTCTTTTTTCATGATTGTTTTGGCTCCCCCATCTATTATTAAATTCTGTTAAATCTCCAAAATATTACAATATTGCTTCATGTCACGTGATAAAGAATATGTATTCTGAGAAAAATGTTTTGTACACTCGTACATCATATTTGTATGATTTGAGTGAAATAAAGTTATGTTCTGTTCTGTTCTGTTCTGTTCGGTAAGATTTATCACCGGCTTTAATGCATTACTTAAAAAAAAACGGAAATATATATAAGTAAACCTATTTTGTATGGCATCATATAAAATTTTATTTTATTTCAAAGCGGCTTAAACTTTTAACTTCAGTGCCATGTTTTATTTTGGTTAAAGGTTATGCTAATGACGACTAGCTTTTTGTAAACTTGTGTTTACAGACAGCATTTTCCGCCAAAGACGGATATTCGTGAGTCTCTAAGAAAAACATAAACGGTTTCTTGCTTTTGACGAACAAATCAAGATAACTTAACGAATCTATTTCATATATGGCATCATCCTGAATAGTTGTTTGATTCAAATAAAGGATCTGATCAACATATGTGCAACTAAAAATTTTGCTATAAAGGTTTGCATCACGTGACTCTCTAAATAAAGACGCATAATATTATTTCTATACGCTGTAGAAAATACAACATACGTATGTTTACATAATTTAACATGTCATTATAGATCAGCTCAATTTCTGATTTGTCATAACTACAATGTTCAAATATTGTTTCATCAACATTTAATTGAATTTTCTTGCAAGCAGGGAGAACGAAATAGCATTCGCAAGCTTTAGACGGGCGGTTTTGTCTAAAGTGACAACGTTCTGTGCCGCTGTTGGCCGGTATTGCCCTTCAAAGATCAAGTTTGGTCCATTATAATATGTCGGTCATCAGGGTGACCGACAATTAAATTAAGTATACAAGTAACACGATTATCAACATTGAAGTCTTTTTCCGGTAAACATCTTCTCTATATATCAAGCAATCAAACACCAGCCTCTACACTATCATTTTGCATCCGTAAACAGGTGGCATAGTCTAAATTATGCGTTCCGTCTGGTACGTGATATCACTGTTAACCGGTGTTCGGGCTAAAGATCTCAATTTGGTCGATTAAAATATGTCGGTCATCAGGATGACCGCTAATTAGCTGATTGGCCGATATAGCAAAAGAAAAAATAAAACTCCTTCTAAAAATAGAAATTGTGTATTTCTGCGGCTGTTGGAACCAAAAATCATTATCCAAAACATTTTGAATGAGAAAAAAATTACTTTTAAAATAATGCCTATAAACAGGTTAGCCACAAGTAAATTTAGTCAATAGGCAAGGGTAATAGTCTTCAAAGTGAAATTTGAGGTAGAAACCTACTGTCATGGTGGTATTTCATTTATGTTTTTATGTAGATTTATATTCAAACTTCATCAGAAGACCATGCCCGATATTGTCTAAGAATAAATAAATCAAGGAGACTCCCAAGACTCTATATAGGGAAACGCAATAGTGTACGCTGACCTCTACGCACTAGATAACCTAGACCATGGAAACTCTTAATTAGCTGCTTTTTAACAAGTTTTAGCTTTCCAAAAAGCTAGTCGTTTATTAGCAAAAAAAAGAGAATAAGTAGGTATGTATTTGTGCTTGCATTTACTTTTGGACCAATGGAAGTCAATGACATTGCCAGTTTTCTGTTGATCAATGTTACACAGATTGTATCTGACAAACTATTAGTAAATTTTGTTGATATTTCAAGTTTCAAGTTTATTTTCATTTCTCTGTATGTACAAAACTTAAACAAGGGAACATATATACACTCTACCATGCGGTTACTTTATAGAATGCAAACAAATTTGAACGGCTGATGTTTGATTGATTGAAACATGAAGAAGACGTGTACCGGATAAAGACATTAATATAAATAATCATGTCTCTAGTAGACGTTATTTATTTTTTTTTATTCAGGATGTGTAGAAATAATGACGTTGTTTAAGCACCAGCGAATCGGATGAATATGTTACATTAACGAATGCTCAAAGAGGTACCATAGAACTTTCCACAGTCGATGCTTATTTGTACATTGAGCAGAAAAGCGATGCTTATTATATTCAGTATTCATTATCAACATTCATAAAGTGTAGTTTTAGTTGGGTCAGCAGATCTCGTCAAACTTGAAGTTGACGAGCGTTAGAAGACAGTAAACACTTAAATAGGATGCTGAATCATTTATTAATTCACTTAAGATTTATGCTGCTCATATCTTTTGCTTTTGTTTGAACGTTTTTCTCTGAAACTATTACAGAAACTCAAGAAACACTATTTGTATTTAAATAAATCTATTATCAAAGAAATTGTCGTTATGCTACTGTTCTGAAAAGTTTTCACAACTATTTATCTACTTTAAAAGCTTGTTTTACATTGCTTGCAGTATATTCTAGTAGATCGCCCTTACATAGAAATAATAGTGCTTGTGTTGTCTACCTTACTGTACTTGTCAAAATAATGTTATTGTTTAGTATCACAAGACCGAGTCCAGATCCGTTATATTGCAAGTGTATGGGGAAGCAGACATTGGGGTCATGGGTATCCCCGGAAATCTTTTACAAGTTAAACTAAATTTGGATTGCAACTGCGACGAGTCCAAACGTTCACTATACACTCGTCAAAAGTTCTAAGTGCACACTTTTCAATTTTGAATATCTCAAAGTAAACTTATTCTAATTGAATTAAAGTTTGATAAATTGTTAATTATGATCAAACAATAATATTTTTTGAAAACCGTGCATATGTTTAATGTGTTACGTGATCCACGTCGGCATACGCTATTTAAGCGTTATTCCCGTGCGGCAATCAAAATTTACATTTTTACAATCGTTTTTGTTTTTCACATGTTCACCGATTCCAGACAAACACGAAAAACACACCAACAAATTGTAACAATGGAACGGTTGACGTCAGCAGACAACGACATTGCCATCAAAATGCTTTTGACTGGCACAACTTCCAATTTGTTGTAAAAAATCTTGACGGTTTTCGAACAATGGCATTAAATCTTTTGCAAAATGTGTTTCCGATAGAGAACTTATTTACCTACGTTTTCGTTTATAATATTTAAATAAAGGCTTATTTCTATGACATTTAAAACGACGTCAAACATTAAAAAGTCGACATTTTACGCTAAATTATTTGAGCGCGATCTAAACGTAAGCTAAATTTTATCGAAAACGGTGTGTTAGAAGTTTTTCATTCTTTCACAAAATTCTGTTGGACGTATATGAAATCGAATTAAAAAATAAAAACGATAGGTCATCGGTCTAGATTTTGTGTAATCTTTCGTTGAAAATACACATTACGTCGCTAAAAATAACGTTTTTTTTCCGCGACGTTCAGAAATTCCAACTTAATGTTGTTTCATGTAAAATTATTGAGTTAGTCATGTATACTCCTCAAAATCATTTGATGTCCATTAAAAACTGTTGTTTATTTTAAAAAAAACGTATTGATAATCTTTTTAATGTTTCTTAGTGACATGTTTTATAAGCAAGTCATAAAGCTTATAAAATTTACAATCATATTAGATCTAAACATATTTTAGTCCGCACTTTTCTATAAAATCATTCAATTACGATGGTCCTTTTTGAAGTGTATTTATGGATTTTAAATTTACGCGATTACAATTTAAATAAAACTATTAATCTGACGGTGGTTTAATCAAAATTATTGTTGAACGTTATGATATTTTATGAATTCCAGATTTTTAATTTTGAATTTAAATGTTTAAATACTCCTTAACTTGTTAAATTTGATTTTTGTTTGATGCGAATACCGGTAAAATTCATTTGCCTTTAACGGTTTTTGGTTCTTCCAGTCGACATTTTGAAACCTCTTAAACAAACAAAAAAGACGAATGGTGTGGGGGACTAGGAGCTTTATTCAGAACTATGTTCCAATACTTAAAATTATTAAAACATAAATGTGGCATCATTATATTCCACACAGGTTAAAATAAGCGTATTTCGCGCTAGCGTAAATGCGCGAATTTAAACCCGAGCAAAAATATATATAATATATATCTGAAAAGCAAAATACCACTGCGTGAATTTATGCCCGATATATTCTTTGCAACTTTAGCGCGAGTATTTGTCCCCGCGAAATGATACCACGGTAAAGACGAATACAAAACAGTCATGTATCTAAATTCAAAAGTGCATTTAAGCGCGCAAGAATTACATTATCCTACAAAATATTAATGAGCGGATAGAGAATTATACCCAGCCGCTAGGCCGCTAACTTCACACATCTCCACAAAATCATATCAAATAATATCAGATGATACACAAATTTGGGTGGGCGGAAAGAGAAGCGTCCGACTATTGCGAATCAAGCGCGCACTGCTGCTAACAAAAGGGCAACTTGAGCCAAAACTTAGAGAATCCCTGGGAACAAGTCATGTGATCTTGAAATTAAGATGCACTGCTTGAATGCTTATCTAAACGAAATTCAGGAACTTAATTCTATATTAAAAATGACTGCCGATTTATACAAATCTTGATGCTAAACAAAAGCCCCTTTTCATTCGGTGTTTTGCCGCGGTTCCTACATGTCAACTGAAAGAACAACAAATCGCTACTTTCATGAGCGATAGTTTTTTGTGAGCGCTTTAATTTGAAATTTTAAATTTAAAATTCATAAATACTCTTTAAGTTAATGTACATCAGAATTGATTGTCTTTAGGAAAGTGTTTGGAAAATACGTTCAGATCTAAATTAAATAGAATCGTATTTTTAATACGCTATGTTGCTCGTTAATGAAACAAAGTTTTATAGAAATATTTCAAAATGAACCACAACGTGATTAAAAAAAACATCAGTTTTTAGTGAACCTAAAATTATTTTGAGGCGTAAATATGCCGTGGACGACTGACTCAATATGCATACACGAAACAACATTTAGTTGGAATTTCTGAACGTCGCGGAAAAAAAACGTTATTTCTAACGACGTACTGCGTTTTTTAAAGAAAAAATATAGAAAATCTAGACCGATGACCTATCGTTTTTATTTTTTAATTCGATTTCATATTCGTCCAACAACATTTTGTGAAAGAATGAAAAACTTCTACCACACTGTTTTCGAGAAAAATTAGCTTACGTTTAGATCGCGCTGTAGTCTTTTAGCGTAAAATGTCAACTTTTCAATGTTTGACGTCGTTTGAAATGTCCGTGATATAAACCTTTATTTGAATTTGATACACGAAAACATAGGCAAATTGTTTCTGTATCGGAAACACTTTTTGCAAAAGATTTAACGCCAGTGTTTGCAAAGTTATTCACGTTAGAGTGAAACGCTTGCGTTTAAAGACAGCTACCGCCAGGTGGCGCGTCTGATTCGAAAGCGCGCGACGTCATTCTTAATATATATCAGATGCACAAATAGAATGGTTACCAAGTTTCCATTTTAAACAATCGTTTAATTTTTTTCTTAAAGTAGATGAAAACGTCACTTTGAAAACCACCGAAGACGAAAACTGTGAAAATATTGCAGGCCCCATTTCATTGAGCCTGTTAAAGACTTTAAAGCATTTGAAAAACATAAAATACCGCATCGTAATTTGTGCTCCAACTTGGATATCAAACGGATAGGGCAATAGATAGATCTAAAAACATGGCAGTGTGCGCAACAAGCTCAAAACTAGGCACTTTTATTCAAATCTTTGAGAAAGAGCATAATATATAAACGTCCCTCTGAATGAGAAATTGAGAAAAAAAGATAAACTGTAATGTTCATAATTAACTAATGAAGAAATGGGTAGTCATCAAACCAACTAACTTTAAACTCTCGCAGCTTGGGTTTTAACATTCATATATTGCGCTCGTGAAATGCAAAATTATGAGGCTGATTAGCTGATAACAACTACATTTGTAATTATGGATTGAAATGATTTTTCAACATACTTGACTGACAAAGTACTTGTAACTGAGGTAACATGTCGCCATTTATCCTATAAATTGATATTAGACAAGTTCAATAAACAAAATCATTATTGATGCATCTACGCTGAACGTGTAATCAGAAAGTGCAATTGACCTCCTGTGGCCATCCTAGTCGTTTATCATTGTCGTATGCAGCTAATTGATAGTAATTTTGACTGTCTTTTAGCGTACCGCCGCCTCATTGACTACGCTTATGATATTAGATTAAAAAAATATTTTCCCATGCTGATCTCCTATGTTTAATTTAAACAATGATCATGTCTCATTCGCTAAACCTCCCGTAACTTCTGAGAACCTTCCCCGAAATTGCACTGGAAATCGCAAACAAATTGCAAAATCGCTGACCTCTTGTTTCTTCTTTAAACAATGGTCACCTCACATTCGCTAAACTTCCGTTAGCTTCTGTAAACATTTTCAACATTTGCACTTGAAAGCGCACAAAAGCAAAATCTCTCTTTAAAAGACAATATGTTGACAATTAAGCAAAGTTCTGAGCATTAGTTTCCTCCTAAATGCTTGTTTAAAACATCTCCTCTTTTGCTATAAGCTTCTACTTTTTCACGACCGTATGTTTGGTGATTTATACCACAAGAAGGAAAATTTTTAATGTTAACACAGTGGTAAATGTTTTCATCAATTTTCAAAGTCAACGCATGGACATGATTTTTGTTTTGAAACCCGCATTATTTCATCTAACATGGCATACACTGAAATTGACATCATTAAAACAAACAAACAAAAACAGGAAAATGTGCGAGAACCAGCAATATTACATGTTGAAGATCAGCATTCTAACGACATCGTTGAAGATCATAATAGTAAATATAATAATTTGAATCCCTGTCAGGCTGCTCAACCTAGGACAGTGACAAAATTTTGTTTTTCTAAAAAAAAAGACGCATAACATTATTTCTACACCCTGTAGAAAATACAACACACGTATGTTTATATAATTTAACATGTCGTTATAGATCAGCTCAATTTCTGATTTGATGTTACTACAACGTCCAAATATTGTTTCATCAACATACAGAAGAATTTTCTTGCAAATATGGGGAACGGGATAGCATTCTCAAGCTCTAGACCTTTGTCTAAAGTGAACACGTCCGGTGCCGCTGTTAACCGGTGTTACCCTTCAAAGTTCAAGTTTGGTTCATTATAATATGTCGGTCATCAGGATGACCGACAATAAATTAAGTATACAAGAAACATGATTATCTTCATAAATGTCTTTTCCGGTAAACGTCTTCTCTATATATCAAGCAATCAAACATCAGCCTCTACACTTTCCTTTTGCATGCGTCTTAGAAACAGGTGGCATTGTTTAAATTATCAGTTCTGGACCGTGAGTCACTGTTAACCGGTGTTCAGGCTAAAGATCTCAAGTTTGGTCGATTATCATATGTCGGTCAGGATGACCGACAATAATCCAGTGATATTAAAGGATTGAAAAGGGGTATTCCCACACTGATTTCCTTTATGAATTAAAGAATCGATTAAGAAAGCGAGAACCACGAACTACCGTTCAAACGGCTTAACTTGGTTTTCTTCGCTGTTTTCATAGTAAATTTCTACCGTATATCCGGCCGCCCGTCGGTCTTTTTAGACTTAAAATGTGCCAAAAACTGTGCAATGGCATGAAACTTGTTTCATAGTTTTGCAAGATTAAAAAGTATAAAGTTGCATTGTTAATTAACACATAATCTCAGTTCAGAATAATTAACGTAGAATATTTTACATTTAAGAAGCATTTACATTTAATGAACAGCCTAATTTTCACAATTTCCCACCACTAAAGGCTCAGGTGCTCTTTCGTTATTTAAATCGTAATTAAAATGATATCATTTACTTAAACGATATATCGTTAACATCAGATACACCCTGCCACGGTTAATAATATTTCTTAACAAAATCCCTCGCCAACCCGCACAACCATCCCCAGATTAAAGTGAAACAATATGCGTACGCCCTGAAAGTCTGCGTACTCAGTCTGGCCACGCCCTTTGGAATAATCAGTAAACTAGCTTATCTAGTGCTGTGACAAATGCAATATTCCAGAATCTAGTCTCTGAGGATACAATGCGTTATCTGTAAAAGTAAATGTTGAAATAATATGCTTCGTTCTAAAAATTAAATAAAAATGTGATCTTATCGATAATACGTATTCGTACAATTCCCTGGAAGTAAACGCATGCACTCTTAATGACTTAATGTTCAGTCAGTTTACTTCATCACTTGTTTCTATAGAGTGGCATGGTTTGCAAAGACTATAATGTGCCGAGTCTAAGTACCTGAACCCCTCGATTAAGTGTAACGTTAATCCAACCTAGACCTTTCACAAACATGATCATAAAAATTTATACATGAACTAATGTACAAAAAAAGACATTTTACAAAGTAACCAATCGATGAAGATCACTAATATTCGGAGAAAAATAAAGATAATTACTTGTTCCAATACATGATTGGCAATTCCAGATTATCAACCCCGTCATGGTTTATTCCGGATTACTTTCGGCTATCGCCAGAACATTACTTTAAGTCCAAAAATAGTCATAATAATGTTCTGTCACTAAAAGTAAACCTTAAAATCGGGCCTACTTTTTCAACTGTACCATATTCCTTCAAAGAATTTCCACTACTGCCTGACATTTAAAATAGAGCTTGCGAAAATATATTCATTCAGGTATTAAGATTCGTGCGTTTCCATTGCGTTTCATGTTTTTAAACTTGGTTTACCCCACCCGGTACAAAAAACACGAGTAAATGAATAAATCATATAATTAAAAATCGTTTAATTCAATCACAATTACAAAAATTGGGCAGTTCCGTGTCACCCCAATATGGTTTATTCCGGATCACTGACAGCTATCGTCTGAGAAAAATAATCCCGAATATTTTCCGGTCACTAAACGATAAAAAAATATTCAAGGTTAACTTGGTCCTTTTTTAGTAATTTTACCATTGTCCTCCAAAAATAGTCACGTGCATTCGGAATAAAGGTACAACTTAATTACTAATCGATAACATGTGATTAAATGGATAAAATACGTTTAATTCAATAAAAGTTACCTAAATTAAAAGTTCCATATCACACATACTTGGTTTATTCCAGAAACTTACTTTCTGAGTCCAAAAAATTAGTTCAAAAAATGTCTGGTCATAAACAGTTAACTATAAGTTTGCACGGTAAAATTGATGCTATTTTACCAACTGTACCGTAATTCTCAAAATAGTAAAAAAAAGTCACTTTTATTCGGAATAGAAGTAAATAATATTTACTAAAGACTGCGCGTGCGTAAATATGGCAACTGCGTTTCATTCATTGAAAATTCAAAAAATAAGGTAGTGGGGTGTATTGGTGTATTCCGGATCACTTCCGCCTATCACATGCACATTACTTTCCGAGTCCAAGAAATTTAGCCCGGAAAATTTCTGGTCACTTAAAGTTAACCAAGCATTTTTTCAGTAAAAACTGTTCTACTTTAACAATTGTACCATATTCGCTCAAAATGGTTAAAAAAGACAGCAAACAGCATTCGGAATAAAAGTATGATTCAGTTACTATACAATTAATTGTAAGTAAATGTAGAAATCATATTCAACAGCACATAAAATTCTAGAAGTTCCGGATCAGTTATTAAAGTTTATTACAAATAAGATGATTTAACTGCTGTCACTGTTGTTACTGTG
Organism: Corbicula japonica; assembly: GCA_038501625.1. Lineage (NCBI taxonomy): Eukaryota > Metazoa > Mollusca > Bivalvia > Venerida > Cyrenidae > Corbicula > Corbicula japonica. The sequence continues at coordinate 12,642 of JAZAYU010000266.1, read as the reverse complement.
GCAGTAAGATGATCTTAGTGCTGTAACTGCTGTCACCGCAGCAGTAAGATGGCTTTACTGCTGTTACTGCGGCAGAAAGAGGATTTTTGTTGATTTAGAATATCTTACTGGCAGTAAGATGATCTTAATGCTGTCACTGCTGTTACTGCCGCAGTAAAAATGATTTTACTGCTGTCACTGCTGTGACTGCCGCAGAAAAACTATCTTACTGCTGTAACTGCTGTTACTGCTGTGGTAAAAACAAACTTACTGCTGTCACTGCTGTAAGTGAGGCAGTAAGATGATTTTGATCCTGTTTTTTATAATCTAAGAACATCGTACTGCTGTCACTGCTGTTACTGTTGTTACTGCCGCAGTCAAAACGGCCTTACTGCTGTCACTGACCTTACTGCCACAGTAAAAACGATCTTACTGCTGTAACTGCTGTAACTGCTGCAGTTAAGACGATCTTACTGCTGTCACTACTGTAACTGCGGCAGTAAGATGATTTTGGTGTTGTTTTTCATAATCTAAAAAAAGGCAATATATGCATATCAGGTATCGCCACACTAAAAAAACACAGCCTCTCCACGCAGCGAGAAAGAAGAGAGGAAGAAAGAGAGAGCGCATTTTTATATAAGTATGTCAATTCAAATAGGAAGCCACAAACAAATAACGAAGAAGAGAACCTTTGGGGATACCTCCTTGGAACGGTCAGTGGCAAAACAAATTGCCACTGGGGGTTTAAACCAGGTTCTAGGGTGCACCAACCTCACACTTGCCCCCAACGGGTTCTCGTATCACAAAACAAGTACAAGTTGTCTTGGTGAAATAACCCATCCATCGGCTCAACAATGTTGCATGCAATAGCACATAAACATATAAAACATAAGAAGCTAAAAGCATTGCAAAGCCAAAGGGCGGGTACTCCGAAGAGTAAGATCTGAGAGTTTGCACGTTGAAATTGATGCTATTTAAGCAATGTACCATAATTTTCAAAATAGTAAAAAAAAACAGTAACTTTTATTGCGAATAAAGGTAAAAGAAATGCGCGTGCGAAAATATGGAAACTGCGCTTCATTCATTAAAAATTCAAAATATTAGGCAGTTCCGGATCACCCCAACATGGAGTGTTCCGGATCACTTCCTTCTATCGCCTGAACATAACTTCCCGAGTCCAAAAATTAAGTCCGGAAAATTTCTGGTCACTTAAAGTTAACCAAGAATTTTTAATATAAAAATGGTACTATTTTTACAATTTTACCATATTCCTTCAAAATGGTAAAAAGACAGTAAACAGCATTCGGAATAAAATTACGATTCAGTTACTATACAATTAATTGGAAGAAAATGTAGAAATCAAGTTTAATTCAATAAGACATAAAATTCGGGTAGTTCCGGATCACTCATCAAAATTTATTGCAAATAAGATGATCTTACTGCTGTAACTGCTGTGACTGCGGCAGTTAAACCTATCTTACTGCTGCTGTTATTGCGGTAGTAAGATGATTTTGGTGTTGTTTTATATAATCTAAGAACATCGTACTGATCTTACTGCTGTAACTGCTGTTACTGCCGCGGAATAAAAAAATCTTACTGCTGTTACTGTCGCAGTTAAAACGACATTACTGCTGTCACTGCTGTAACTGCCGCAGTAAAAACGATCTTACTGCTGTCACAGCTGTTGCTGCCGCAGAAAAACGATCTTACTGCTGTAACTGCTGTTACTGCCGCAGTAAAAACAATCTTACTGTTGTAACTGCTGTTACTGTCGCAGTCATAAACGGCCTTACTGCTGTCACTGCCCTTACTGCCACAGTAAAAACGATCTTAATGCTGCCAATGCTGTTAAAACTGCAGTAAAGACGACCTTACTTCTGTCACTGCTGCTATTGCGGCAGTAAGATGATTTTGGTGTTGTTTTTCATAATCTAAGACTTTGCAATGTAAAATTGACGCTGTTTAACCAACTCTACCGTAATTCTCAAAATATTTTAAAAACAGTCACTTTTTTGGAAATAAAGGTAAAAGATATGCGCGTGCGTAAATATGGAAACTGCGTTTCAATCATTGAAAATTCAAAAAATTAGGTAGTTCAGGTTCACCCAAACATGGGTTATTCAGGATCACTTCCGGCTATCGCCTGAACATTACTTCCCGAGTCCAAAAAATCAGTCCGGAAAGTTTCTGGTCACTAAAAGATAACCAAGAACTTTTAAAATAAAAATGGTTCTACTTTAACAATTGTACCATATTCCTTCAAAATGCTAAAAAAGACAGTAAACAGCATTCCGAATAAAAATACGATTCAGTTACTATACAATTAATTGTAAGTAAATGTAGAAATCAAGTTAAATTCAACAAGATATAAAATTCTGGTAGTTCCGGATCACTCATCAAAGTTTATTGCTAATAAGATGATCTTACTGCTTTAACTGCTGTGACTGCGGCAGTAAAAACTATCTTACTGCTGTCACTGCTGTAACTGCGGCAGTAAGATGATTTTGATGTTGTTTTTTATAATCTTAGAACATCGTACTGATCTTACTGCTGTAACTGCTGTTACTGCCGCAGTATAAACGATCTTACTGCAGTAACTGCTGTTACTGCCACAGTAAAAACGATCTTACTGCTGTCACTGCCGTTACTGCCACAGAAAAAACGATCTTACTGCTGCCACTGCTGTTACTGCTGCAGTAAAGGCTATCATCTTACTGCTGTCACTGCTGGAACTGCTGTAAGATGATTTTGGTGTTGTTTTTAATCTAAGAAGTTGAACGGTAAAATTGATGCTATTTAAGCAACTGTACCGTAATTCTCAAAATAGTAAAAAAAACAGTCTTATTCGGAATTAAGGTAAAAGAAATGCGCGTGCGTAAATATGGAAACTGCGTTTCATTTATTAAAAATTCAAAAAATTACGTAGTCCTGGATCACCCCAACATGGGTATTCCGGATCATTTCCGGCTATCGCCTGAACATTACTTCCCGAGTCCAAAAATTTAGTCCGGAAAGTTTCTGGTCACTAAAAGTTAACCAAGAATTTTTAAAATAAAAATGGTTCTACTTTAACAATTGTTCCATACTCCTTCAAAATTGTAAAAAAGACAGTAAACAGCATTCCGAAACAAAAATACGATTCAGTTACTATACAATCAAAGTTTATTGCAAATAAGATGATCTTACTGCTGTCACTGCTGTGACTGCGGCAGTAAAAACTATCTTACTGCTGTAACTGCTGTAACTGCGGCAGAAAGATGATTTTGGTATTGTGTTTTATAATCTAAGAACATCGTACTGATCTTACTGCTGTCACTGCTGTTACTGCCGCAGAAAAACGATCTTACTGCTGTCACTGCTGTAACTGCGGCAGTAAGATGATTTTTGTTACATTTTTTTAAATATAAGAACATATTACTGATGTAACTGCTGTAACTGCCGCAGTACAAACGATCTTACTGCTGTCACTGCTGTAACTGCGGCAGTAAGATGATTTTCGTATTGTGTTTTCTAATCTAAGAACATCGTACTGATCTTACTGCTGTCACTGCTGTTACTGCCGCAGAAAAACGATCTCCCTGCTGTCACTGCTGTAACTGCGGCAGTAAGATGATTTTTGGTACATTTTTTTAAATATAAGAACATATTACTGCTGTAACTGCTGTTACTGCGGCCGTAAAAAGATTTTACTGCTGTAACTGCTATAACTGCGGCAGAAAGATGTTTTTGTCGTTTTTTTAACTCTACGTACATCTTACTGCTGTAACTGCTACTACTGCCGCAGCGAAAACGATCTCACTGCTGTCACTGCTGTAACTGCGGCAGTAAGATGATTTTTGTGATAATTTTTGAAAATAAGAACATATTACTACTGTAACTGCTGTAACTGCCGCAGTAAAAGGATCTTACTGCTGTCACTGCTGTAACTGCGGCAGTAAGATGATTTATATATATATTTTTTAATGTACGAACATATTACTGCTGTAACTGCCGCAGTAAAACTATCTTACTGCTGTAACTGCTATAACTGCGGCAGTAAGATAATTTTTGTTGTTGTTTTTTCATCTACGTACATCTTACTGCTGTAACTGCTAATACTGCCGCAGTGAAAACGATCTCACTGCTGTCACTGCTGTAACTGCGGCAGTAAGATGATTTTTGTGATAATTTTTGAAAATAAGAACATATTACTACTGTAACTGCTGTAACTGCTGTAACTGCCGCAGTAAAAAGATCTTACTGCTGTCACTGCTGTAACTGCGGCAGTAAGATGATTTTTTATATATATATTTTAATGTACGAACATATTACTGCTGTAACTGCTGTAACTGCCGCAGTAAAACTATCTTACTGCTGTAACTGCTATAACTGCGGCAGTAAGATGATTTTTGTCGTTTTTTTTTCATCTACGTACATCTTACTGCTGTAACTGCTACTACTGCCGCAGTGAAAACGATCTCACTGCTGTCACTGCTGTAACTGCGGCAGTAAGATGATTTTTGTGATAATTTTTGAAAATAAGAACATATTACTACTGTAACTGCTGTAACTGCTGTAACTGCCGCAGTAAAAAGATCTTACTGCTGTCACTGCTGTACCTGCGGCAGTAAGATGAATTTTAATATATATTTTTTAATGTACGAACATATTACTGCTGTAACTGCTGTAACTGCCGCAGTAAAACGATCTTACTGCTGTAACTGCTATAACTGCGGCAGTAAGATAATTTTTGTCGTTTTTTTTCATCTACGTACTTCTTACTGCTGTAACTGCTACTACTGCTGCAGTGAAAACGATCTCACTGCTGTCACTGCTGTAACTGCGGCAGTAAGATGATTTTTGTGATCATTTTTGAAATTAAGAACATATTACCACTGTAACTGCTGTAACTGCTGTAACTGCCGCAGTAAAAAGATCTTACTGCTGTCATTGCTGTAACTGCGGCAGTAAGATGATTTTTTATATATATTTTTTAATGTACGAACATATTACTGCTGTAACTGCCGCAGTAAAACGATCTTACTGCTGTCACTGCTGTAACTGCGGCAGTAAGATGATTTTTGTGATAATTTTTGAAAATAAGAACATATTACCATTGTAACTGCTGTAACTGCTGTAACTGCCGCAGTAAAAAGATCTTACTGCTGTCACTGCTGTGACTGCGGCAGTAAGATGATTTTATATATATATATTTTAATGTACGAACATATTACTGCTGTAACTGCTGTAACTGCCGCAATAAAACGATCTTACTGCTGTAACTGCTATAACTGCGGCAGTAAGATAATTTTTGTCGTTTTTTTTTTCGTCTACGTACATGTTACTGCTGTAACTGCTACAACTGCCGCAGTGAAAACGATCTCACTGCTGTCACTGCTGTAACTGCGGCAGTAAGATGATTTTTGTGATCATTTTTGAAATTAAGAACATATTACCACTGTAACTGCTGTAACTGCTGTAACTGCCGCAGTAAAAAGATCTTACTGCTGTAACTGCTATAACTGTGGCAGTAAGATAATTTTTGTCGTTTTTTTTCATCTACGTACATCTTACTGCTGTAACTGCTAATACTTCCGCAGTGAAAACGATCTCACTGCTGTCACTGCTGTAACTGCGGCAGTAAGATGATTTTTGTGATAATTTTTGAAAATAAGAACATATTTATTACTACTGTAACTGCTGGAACTGCTGTTACTTCCGCATTAAAAGGATCTTACTGCTGTCACTGCTGTAACTGCGGCAGTAAGATGATTTTTTATATATATTTTTTAATGTACGAACATATTTCTGCTATAACTGCTGTAACTGCCGCAGTAAAAATATCTTACTGCTGTAACTGCTATAACTGCGGCAGTAAGATAATTTTTGTTGTTTTTTCATCTACGTACATCTTACTGCTGTAACTGCTACTACTGCCGCAGTGAAAACGATCTCACTGCTGTCACTGCTGTAACTGCGGCAGTAAGATGATTTTTGTGATAATTTTTGAAAATAAGAACATATTACCACTGTAACTGCTGTAACTGCTGTAACTGCCGCAGTAAAAAGATCTTACTGCTGTCACTGCTGTAACTGCGGCAGTAAGATGATTTTTTATATATATTTTTAATGTACGAATCTTACTGCTGTAACTGCTACTACTGCCGCAGTGAAAACGATCTCACTGCTGTAACTGCGGCAGTAAGATGATTTTTGTGATAATTTTTGAAAATAAAAACATATTACTACTGTAACTGCTGTAACTGCTGTAACTGCCGCAGTAAAACGATCTTACTGCTGTAACTGCTATAACTGCGGCAGTAAGATAATTTTTGTCGTTTTTTTTCATCTACGTACATCTTACTGCTGTAACTGCTACTACTGCCGCAGTGAAAACGATCTCACTGCTGTCACTGCTGTAACTGCGGCAGTAAGATGATTTTTGTGATAATTTTTGAAGATAAGAACATATTACCACTGTAACTGCTGTAACTGCTGTAAATGCCGCCGTAAAAAGATGTTACTGCTGTCACTGCTGTAACTGCGGCAGTAAGATGATTTTTTATATATATTTTTTGATGTACGAACATATTACTGCTGTAACTGCTGTAACTGCCGCAGTAAAACGATCCTACTGCTGTACGGACATATGACTGCTGTAACTGCTGTAACTGCGGCAGTAAGATGATTTTTGTGATAATTTTTGAAATTAAGAACATATTACCACTGTAACTGCTGTAACTGCTGTAACTGCCGCAGTAAAAAGATCTTACTGCTGTCATTGCTGTAACTGCGGCAGTAAGATGATTTTTTATATATATTTTTTAATGTACGAACATATTACTGCTGTAACTGCCGCAGTAAAACGATCTTACTGCTACCACTGCTGTAACTGCGGCAGTTACAAGATGATTTTTGTGATAATTTTTGAAAATAAGAACATATTACCACTGTAACTGCTGTGACTGCTGTAACTGCCGCAGTAAAAAGATCTTACTGCTGTCACTGCTGAAACCGCGGCAGTAAGATGATTTTTTATATATATATTTTAATGTACGAACATATTACTGCTGCAACTGCTGTAACTGCCGCAGTAAAACGATCTTACTGCTGTAACTGCTATAACTGCGGCAGTAATATAATTTTTGTCGTTTTTTTTTCATCTACGTACTTCTTACTGCTGTAACTGCTACTACTGCCGCAGTGAAAACGATCTCACTGCTGTCACTGCTGTAACTGCGGCAGTAAGATGATTTTTGTGATCATTTTTGAAATTAAGAACATATTACCACTGTAACTGCTGTAACTGCTGTAACTGCCGCAGTAAAAAGATCTTACTGCTGTCACTGCTGTAACTGCGGCAGTAAGATGATTTTATAAATATATTTTTTAATGTACGAACATATTACTGCTGTAACTGCTGTAACTGCCGCAGTAAAACGATCTTACTGCTGTAACTGCTATAACTGCGGCAGTAAGATAATTTTTGTCGTTTGTTTTTTCATCTAAGTACATCTTACTGCTGTAACTGCTACTACTGCCGCAGTGAAAACGATCTCACTGCTGTCACTGCTGTTACTGCGGCAGTAAGATGATTTTTGTGATAATTTTTGAAAATAAGAACATATTACCACTGTAACTGCTGTAACTGCTGTAACTGCCGCAGTTAAAAGATCTTACTGCTGTCACTGCTGTAACTGCGGCAGTAAGATGATTTTTTATATATATTTTTTAATGTACGAACATATTAATGCTGTAACTGCTGTAACTGCCGCAGTAAAACGATCTTACTGCTGTAACTGCTATAACTGCTGCAGTAAGATAATTTTTGTCGTTTTTTTTTCATCTACGTACATCTTACTGCTGTAACTGCTACTACTTCCGCAGTGAAAACGATCTCACTGCTGTCACTGCTGTAACTGCGGCAGTAAGATGATTTTTGTGATAATTTTTGAAAATAAGAACATATTACCATTGTAACTGCTGTAACTGCTGTAACTGCCGCAGTAAAAAGATCTTACTGCTGTCACTGCTGTGACTGCGGCAGTAAGATGATTTTTTATATATATTTTTTAATGTACGAACATATTACTGCTGTAACTGCTGTAACTACCGCAATAAAACGATCTTACTGCTGTAACTGCTATAACTGCGGCAGTAAGATAATTTTTGTCGTTTTTTTTTCGTCTACGTACATGTTACTGCTGTAACTGCTACAACTGCCGCAGTGAAAACGATCTCACTGCTGTAACTGCGGCAGTAAAATGATTTTTGTGATAATTTTTGAAAATAAGAACATATTACTACTGTAACTGCTGTAACTGCTGTAACTGCCGCAGTAAAAAGATCTTACTGCTGTCACTGCTGTAACTGCGGCAGTAAGATGATTTTTTATATATATTTTTTAATGTACGAACATATTACTGCTGTCACTGCTGTAACTGCCGCAGTAAAACGATCTTACTGCTGTAACTGCTATAACTGCGGCAGTAAGATAATTTTTCTTGTTGTTTTTTCATCTACGTACATCTTACTGCTGTAACTGCTACTACTGCCGCAGTGAAAACGATCTCACTGCTGTCACTGCTGTAACTGCGGCAGTAAGATGATTTTTGTGATAATTTTTTGAAAATAAGAACATATTACCACTGTAACTGCTGTAACTGTTGTAACTGCCGCCGTAAAAAGATCTTACTGCTGTCACTGCTGTAACTGCGGCAGTAAGATGATTTTTTATATATATTTTTTGATGTACGAACATATTACTGCTGTAACTGCTGTAACTGCCGCAGTAAAACGATCTTACTGCTGTACGGACATATTACTGCTGTAACTGCTGTAACTGCGGCAGTAAGATGATTTTTGTGATAATTTTTGAAATTTAGAACATATTACCACTGTAACTGCTGTAACTGCTGTAACTGCCGCAGTAAAAAGATCTTACTGCTGTCATTGCTGTAACTGCGGCAGTAAGATGATTTTTTATATATATATTTTTAATGTACGAACATATTACTGCTGTAACTGCCGCAGTAAAACGATCTTACTGCTGTCACTGCTGTCACTGCTGTAACTGCGGCAGTTACAAGATTATTTTTGTGATAATTTTTGAAAATAAGAACATATTACCACTGTAACTGCTGTAACTGCCGCAGTAAAAAGATCTTACTGCTGTCACTGCTGTAACTGCGGCAGTAAGATGATTTTTTATATATATTTTTTAATGTACGAACATATTACTGCTGTAACTGCTGTAACTGCCGCAGTAAAACGATCTTACTGCTGTAACTGCTATAACTGCGACAGTAAGATAATTTTTGTCGTTTTTTTTTTCATCTACGTACTTCTTACTGCTGTAACTGCTACTACTGCCGCAGTGAAAATGATCTCACTGCTGTCACTGCTGTAACTGCGGCAGTAAGATGATTTTTGTGATAATTTTTGAAATTAAGAACATATTACCACTGTAACTGCTGTAACTGCTGTAACTGCCGCAGTAAAAAGATCTTACTGCTGTCACTGCTGTAACTGCGGCAGTAAGATGATTTTATATATATATTTTGTAATGTACGAACATATTACTGCTGTAACTGCTGTAACTGCCGCAGTAAAACGATCTTACTGCTGTAACTGCTATAACTGCGGCAGTAAGATAATTTTTGTCGTTTTTTTTCATCTACGTACATCTTACTGCTGTAACTGCTACTACTGCCGCAGTGAAAACGATCTCACTGCTGTCACTGCTGTAACTGCGGCAGTAAGATGATTTTTGTGATAATTTTTGAAAATAAGAACATATTACTACTGTAACTGCTGTAACAGCTGTAACTGCCACAGTAAAAAGATCTTACTGCTGTCACTTCTGTGACTGCGGCAGTAAGATTATTTTATATATATATTTTTTAATGTACGAACATATTACTGCTGTAACTGCTGTAACTGCCGCAGTAAAACGATCTTACTGCTGTAACTGCTATAACTGCGGCAGTAAGATAATTTTTGTCGTTTTTTTTTTCATCTACGTACATCTTACTGCTGTAACTGCTACTACTGCCGCACTGAAAACGATCTCACTGCTGTCACTGCTGTTCCTGCGGCAGTAAGATGATTTTTGTGATAATTTTTGAAAATAAGAACATATTACTATTGTAACTGCTGGAACTGCTGTAACTGCCGCAGTAAAAGGATCTTACTGCTGTCACTGCTGTAACTGCGGCAGTAAGATGATTTTTTATAAATATTTTTTAATGTACGAACATATTTCTGCTGTAACTGCTGTTACTGCCGCAGTAAAAGATCTTACTGCTGTAACTGCTATAACTGCGGCAGTAAGATAATTTTTGTTGTTGTTTTTTCATCTACGTACATCTTACTGCTGTAACTGCTACTACTGCCGCAGTGAAAACGATCTCACTGCTGTCACTGCTGTAACTGCGGCAGTAAGATGATTTTTGTGATAATTTTTGAAAATAAGAACATATTACCACTGTAACTGCTGTAACTGCTGTAACTGCCGCAGTAAAAAGATCTTACTGCTGTCACTGCTGTAACTGCGGCAGTAAGATGATTTTTTATATATATTTTTAATGTACGAACATATTACTGCTGTAACTGCTGTAACTGCCGCAGTAAAACGATCTTACTGCTGTTACTGCTATAACTGCGGCAGTAAGATAATTTTTGTCGTTTTTTTTTCATCTACGTACATCTTACTGCTGTAACTGCTACTACTGCCGCAGTGATAACGATCTCACTGCTGTCACTGCTGTAACTGCGGCAGTAAGATGATTTTTGTGATAATTTTTGAAAATAAGAACATATTACCACTGTAACTGCTGTAACTGCCGCAGTAAAAAGATCTTACTGCTGTCACTGCTGTAACTGCGGCAGTAAGATGATTTTTTATATATATTTTTTAATGTACGAACATATTACTGCTGTAACTGCTGTAACTGCTGCAGTAAAACGATCTTACTGCTGTAACTGCTATAACTGCGGCAGTAAGATAATTTTTGTCGTTTTTTTTCATCTACGTACTTCTTACTGCTGTAACTGCTACTACTGCCGCAGTGATAACGATCTCACTGCTGTCACTGCTGTAACTGCGGCAGTAAGATGATTTTTGTGATAATTTTTGAAATTAAGAACATATTACCACTGTAACTGCTGTAACTGCTGTAACTGCCGCAGTAAAAAGATCTTACTGCTGTCACTGCTGTAACTGCGGCAGTAAGATGATTTTTGTGATAATTTTTGAAAATAAGAACATATTACTGCTGTAACTGCTGTAACTGCCGCAGTAAAACGATCTTACTGCTGTAACTGCTATAACTGCGGCAGTAAGATAATTTTTGTCGTTTTTTTTCATCTACGTACATCTTACTGCTGTAACTGCTACTACTGCCGCAGTGAAAACGATCTCACTGCTGTCACTGCTGTAACTGCGGCAGTAAGATGATTTTTGTGATAATTTTTGAAAATAAGAACATATTACTACTGTAACTGCTGTAACAGCTGTAACTGCCACAGTAAAAAGATCTTACTGCTGTCACTTCTGTGACTGCGGCAGTAAGATTATTTTTTTTATATATTTTTTAATGTACGAACATATTACTGCTGTAACTGCTGTAACTGCCGCAGTAAAACGATCTTACTGCTGTAACTGCTATAACTGCGGCAGTAAGATAATTTTTGTCGTTTTTTTTTCATCTACGTACATCTTACTGCTGTAACTGCTACTACTGCCGCACTGAAAACGATCTCACTGCTGTCACTGCTGTTCCTGCGGCAGTAAGATGATTTTTGTGATAATTTTTGAAAATAAGAACATATTACTACTGTAACTGCTGGAACTGCTGTAACTGCCGCAGTAAAAGGATCTTACTGCTGTCACTGCTGTAACTGCGGCAGTAAGATGATTTTTTATAAATATTTTTTAATGTACGAACATATTTCTGCTGTAACTGCTGTTACTGCCGCAGTAAAAGATCTTACTGCTGTAACTGCTATAACTGCGGCAGTAAGATAATTTTTGTTGTTGTTTTTTCATCTACGTACATCTTACTGCTGTAACTGCTACTACTGCCGCAGTGAAAACGATCTCACTGCTGTCACTGCTGTAACTGCGGCAGTAAGATGATTTTTGTGATAATTTTTGAAAATAAGAACATATTACCACTGTAACTGCTGTAACTGCTGTAACTGCCGCAGTAAAAAGATCTTACTGCTGTCACTGCTGTAACTGCGGCAGTAAGATGATTTTTGTATATATATTTTTGAAAATGTAAGAACATATTACTGCTGTAACTGCTGTAACTGCCGCAGTAAAACGATCTTACTGCTGTTACTGCTATAACTGCGGCAGTAAGATAATTTTTGTCGTTTTTTTTTCATCTACGTACATCTTCCTGCTGTAACTGCTACTACTGCCGCAGTGATAACGATCTCACTGCTGTCACTGCTGTAACTGCGGCAGTAAGATGATTTTTGTGATAATTTTTGAAAATAAGAACATATTACCACTGTAACTGCTGTAACTGCTGTAACTGCCGCAGTAAAAAGATCTTACTGCTGTCACTGCTGTAACTGCGGCAGTAAGATGATTATATATATATATTTTTTTAATGTAGGAACATATTACTGCTGTAACTGCTGTAACTGCCGCAGTAAAACGATCTTACTGCT